>LR738712.1:667330443-667341746 GCA_902687465.1 Secale cereale
TTGCCCCTGCTTCATCATCGACGACTTGAGCAACGTGATTGAAGACCAGAGCCCGACTATCCTTGTTGCCCCTGCTTCATCATCAACGACTCGAGCAACGTGATCGAAGACCGGAGCCCAACACTTCACATCACATCACACCCCCTTTGTTGCTCGACTCTGCAGAGGTACTATCGGGTGCCGAGGGTGAAACCTCGTAACGCACTCATGATGATAACTCTGTGGTGTAGCTATTCGGTCGTGCTCCTCGAGGGTGATTCCTCTTTCTCCATTCCCGATATGACTCAGCCGTGCAACCCCTCAAGTGTGAACCTCGGGGGTGATTCCTCTTAGTTCGCCTTGATGGTCACATCGAGTGGAATTCATCGGGGGTGATTCATCGGGTTTTCCACCTTGATGTGTTGGACACACAGTTACCTGGACTTTACTTGAGACCTTTGTGAAAGGCGGGCGGGCCCGGTGAGCACCCGCGGGAGTTCTTACGGTGGCGGCTGGCTGTTTAGCGGTATCACCCAGGAGGGGTGATAGCTCCGGACTTGTCCCGACAGCCGTCACTTCTGTCAATAATGCACTAACAGATTTGGGTATTTGTTCTGAGTTGGCCTCTGGCCTTTACGCACTAACCGCCACGCGAGAATAGTTATGGGCCTCGGCGTCGTAGTATCAGCCGAAGCTTTGTCAGACGTCCAGTTCAGCATTGGGGCACGGTCGGATCATGCTGGCCATCCGAGGCGGTACTGGTATTCACCCTGCGCGCAACGACCCGGAGTGCAACGGGCGATGGCCCATGACCCCGGAGTGCTTAGGATGTAGACCGGCGGGGACCTCTCTACTGAGCCTAGGTAGGGCTACGACGTGTTGATCTTCCGAGGCCGGGCATTGACCTAGAAAGGTGTGTCCGTCCAGAGATGATCAAGCGTGAGGGTAACGTGGTGCACCCCTGCAAGGAAGTTATCTATTCGAATAGCCGTGTCCACGGTAACGGACGTTCAGTCTTATATCCTAATCTATTATAACTAGAAATGGATACTTGAGATATGTGATGGATATGTGGCTGCGAGGTTACTTTCTCGCAGGGAGTCGAGGAAGGATCTCTAGGCCGTTATTGCTACAACATGCTTGATAATTATAAAATGCTATTCTGTATTTCCTTCTACTGCTGCAAGATGGTGCTTCCCAGAAGATGCTTGAAGATGCTAGTCTTTGATAGGCTAGGCCGTGATACGTCCAAAACGTATCTATAATTTCTTCTTGCTCCATGCCTCTTTTGGGTGATATTGCTATGTTATTTATACACTTCCATACACTTTTGATCATATTTGGACTAACCTATTAACTCAGTGCACCCCAATGCCAGTTTCTGTTTTCGGCTGTTTTTGTATTTCAGGTTTTCCCATTACGAGAACTGCCAGAAAAATCCCGAAAAAATTATATAAAAAATCAGCGTTCCAGAAGCTTCCCGGCACCCGAAGTACAGCCGGAGGGGGGCCACCAGGGCTCCAGGCGCCCTGGTGGCGCGGCCCCCCTCCTGGCCATGCCGGGGGGGCGCCTGGGCCCCCCAGGCCTCCGCTGATGCCCCCCTTTGGCATATATTTATATCGTGTCCCGAAACCCTCGAGACGGGAACCCTTTTTCGCGATCTCATCTCTGTTCCGCCGCCGCCGCGCTTCCAAGATCGGGTGCACCAGGAGAACTCTTCCCGGCACCCTGCCGGAGGGGAGGATCACCACCGGGAGCTTCTCCACCACCATGGACGCCTCCCGGATGAGTTGTGAGTAGTCTCCCTTGGACCATGGGTCCATGACCAGTAGCTATGTGATGTTCTCCTCCCGTTCTTGTGCTTCACTAAATAGTCCTCGTGAGCTGCCCTACATGATCGAGGCACATATGTAATCCTTATGCTGTTGCTATGATGAGTTTGCTAGGATCCGATGGATTGTGAGATTATGTTCAGATTGTGTTTGAGTAATATATTTGATCTACCTCTTTTATATTTATGTTCGTAAGTAATTCTTGCATGTTCTCCGTTGTTATTTATTGCTTTGGCCAAGTAGTAGGTAGTGACTCCAAGAGGGAACGTTATGCTTGATTGTGGGTTCATGCCCCTCGATGACTAGTTTGAGTGATAGAAACATGAGTCTAGGGGATGTGCTGTTGCCACAAGGGGGAAAACAACGGTGCTTGTGCCCGCGGGTGTAAGGATTGTTTACTTTACGCAAAGTTCTTTTAATGCAGTTGTCTGTTGCTTTGAGTTTACACAATGGGTGGGACTCGCAACTTAATACCAGCGAGATGTTCTGGATAGATATCTCAAGGTGGATGATTAGTAGTAGATGCAGATGGATTTCGGTCTACTTGCCTTGGCGTACCGCCCATGCTTTGAACCTCTACCTTTCTTGCAACATAGTTAGCATTGGTTTGCGCACATAATTCTGTCAATTGCCCAGCTGTAATTCGTTTACCTCACATAGCTGTTTTATCGTCTTTTGGGAGAGAGACATCACTAGTGAACATCATGGGACCCCGGTCCATATTACCATCATTGATCACATCCGCTATTTTGTTTCCGCTTTTATTTACTATTTGCAGCAAAACCTATCACTACTATCACTTGCGTTTGATCCTTTGTAAACGACAAGGCCGGAGGGATTGACAACCTCTCTGTACTCGTTGGGAGCAAAGTTATTTGTACTAGTCGTCAACCCGTGCGGATGCACGGGCTAGCCTATTTTAGGTGGTATTATGTAATTTGGAGTTACATGCAATGCTCATTAGAAATTAAAATTAAAATACTATTTCTCGTACATTTTTATTGCTTGCACGTAATAACATGTGATAACGTATAATGGATTCGTGTGGCAAAAGGAACATATTTTTAATAAATTTCTGACCAGTTGATATACATGTATGTATGGTGTACAAATTAGGTTACACTAATATTTTATAATATTATCTTATTTTTTGGGACTTATTGGTAGATTTATTCTCACAGTATTAATTAAGGAAAAAGTCCACTCATGTTCCTTGTATATTGACTAACTAAGTCAATGGAATCTCTAATTTGTTCATAGAAAATAATAGTAAGGTAACTTAGTCTACTCAAGGATATGTATATTTTCTATCACAATTTTATGATTATATATTCCTTTCAATTAATAATGTTATTAAATCTTGTCTGCTTGCTAAATCTACTTCCTAGAACCTAGAGATAGTATTATATCATGGAACTGCACCAAACACTCCAGTGGCTCCTTTGTGTTTAGTTTAAGAAGGGAATGAAGTGCGATATATTTGAGAAAAAAATACATGTGGCTAGATTGAAGAAAGCATAGATACTTCCAATTTAAGATAACATCACCTATGTCTGAATGTTTTTCACCAACTGGAACATGTATAAGACGATATATTAATATGACATGGAGTTTCTGCTCCTACAGACATATGCTATTGAACCGGCTTAGTTATATTGTACTTAGTTTTACTATTTTAGTAGAAACTACGGCCCATGAGATTTCAAGGCCCATGTATAGAAGTACGGTTTGTAAACCGCCAAGAGATGTAACTTGAGAAATAAGAAAGAAAGGGCAGAGACCGAGGCGGACACGATTATGAGCCGGCCTCGGGACTCTGTAAACCGGACCAGGCGTCACCTCTATATAAAGGGACGACCCGGTACCGGTTCAAGGACAAGCAACAATCAATCCGTCGAGACGCAGGCAAAGCGAATCCGCTCCCTGTAAACCGACGCCCAAGCAATATCAAACCAACTAGACGTAGGCTTTTACCTTCTCGAAGGGGCCGAACTAGTATAAATCCTTCGTGTCCTTTGTGTGCCATGAATCCTTTCAAGCTAACCCGTGCGATGGTTCCATCATCAAGTCCGCTAAACCGGACATCTGCCGTGTTAATTCCACGACAGTTGGCGCCCACCGTGGGGCCTGCGCACGATGGTTTCGAGTTCTTGAAAGGCGGCTTCGAAGGGTTAAAGGGTTACGCAGTCGGCTGGATGACCAAGAGTCATCGTGGCCGGATCTACATCGACGACGCGGGTTGGGGACCAGAGGCCGATTCGATCGAATACGGGTACCGGGTCCCCTTCGGCAGCATCCAAGTCTTCATCGGCAAAATTGGAGAACCGGGACCTGAGCCGGACACCTTCCCCAACATCGTCGAGCCGGCTCAGCGTGCGAGATCGGCCCGGATTCGGCCTGCCATGAAGCACGTGTTCGTTGGAGCGATTCACGGAGGCCAAGCTGAGGACGGATCGGAATCCGATGGAGCAACCGTCGTCTATTCAGATGATGAGCCTTCATCCGGGGAAACTGAATCTCTGTATCAGTTGCGGGACGGCCGGTCTGAGGGCGAGTCCGATGGAAACAGTATTCCGGACCCCTTCGGCCCGCCAAACCAGGTGGCGGTCTTCATGGCCGGTTCACAACCCCCGACGAACGGAACCACAGCAGAGGCTGGTGCAGGGGGAAGCGGTTCAAATCCCTCCCTTACTGAAGTTCTATCCACCTTGATCGAGGAGTTCACAGCTAAGGCAGTAGAGGTCGTAGCTCCAGCAGACAAGGCGCAACATGATGCAGTGCTTCTTCAGTTGAAAGCCCGGATCGATCAGTTAAAGGAGGATTTAAAGGCTGAAGGGGAGATGTTGGCCATAAGACAAGCAGAGTTAGATGACCAAGCTTTTCACTTGAGGATGGAGCAGGCTTCTGTGGAAGCAGTAAGGGGGCGAAAGTATCGATCCCGCCTACCGCCGGGTTACGAATCTGCGAATTTGTTCAAAACACCTGGGGCTGGGGCCAGTAATAATCCGGTCTTAAACCGGAGAAGCCCACCGGCTCGGGAGGAGCCGGTTCAGCAGCCCGCCGCAGAACGGGAGCGACGGATTACATCGGCGCCTTATGTTCCTGTCCCTCCGGGACACTACTCAAACCCTGTGGATAATATTGCTGCAGCGGCAGCACGGTTGGCCGCTTTACCTGTGGAAGAAACCTCTCCGGTGGCGATAGAGGCGCGCAGGGCCCAGAAACTGCTCAATACGGCGTTGATACAGCAGCAAGCATACTCTCATAGCAGGGAAAGGTTGCATTCGACACCGCGTCCCAACCGAAGCTACTCTAGACATTGGGAGGAGCCAGAAGTGTCTAGCAGTGAACGTAGGAGACATCAGCACAGGCAGGATAATCCGGCGAGGGCGGAGATGCCAGCCCCGGATCGAAACCGGCCTAGATCGGAGGCCAGGGAGGAAGTTCGTCAGTCGACGCCGGTTCACACAGCCACCACAGGGACAGGAACTACAGCGAGCGGTTTTGGAATACAATGTCTCGTCCCCGCCCTGCGGAGCGTTAAGTTGCCCAAGGATTTCAAAGGACCTCGCAAGGTGCCTAATTACACAGCCGATTTACCGGCCGAAGCTTGGGTGGAGAGTTACGAGATGGCCATGGAGATGCTGGACGTGGATGAATCGGCTTGTGCCAAATATTTCACTATGATGCTTGAGGGCACGGCCCGGACTTGGCTAAAGGCGCTACCTCCGAATTCTATCGGATCATGGGGGGAGCTGCGCAGTCAGTTCATCAAAAACTTCAAGGATACATGCAAGCAACCTATGTCGGTGATAGATTTAGCAGCATGTGTGCAAGGAGAACAGGAGTCTACAGCAGCTTGGGTACGCAGAGTGGCAGAGATCTTGCACTCCTCAAACGGCATTAACCCAAGCACAGCAATTGTAACATTGGAGAACAATTGCCGGTTTGAATCTTTGAAATTAAAACTCGGACGGCTCAAACGGGAGTGCAATGACATGGGGACTTTGATGAGCGCCCTGGTGAAGTACGGAGACTCAGATAATACCAAGTATCCGGAGTCAGAAGGAGATAAAACAGGGAAGGCCAGCAAGTCTGGTAAACCGGCGCCGGTTAATCCGGTTACTTCAAGCTTTTTGGGCAAACGAAAGGCAGAAAACAGCTCCGATTTTGTTGCTAATACGCAGGCTCAAGGCGGTCTTCGGGTTAATCAGCAGGGTTCCACTCTCCAAACCGGCGGAGGAAACCCGGGTTGGGAGCAGGACTTGGATCAACCCTGTCTGAAGCATAGTGGAAGAGGGAGGATTGCGAGACATTCTATAAGAGAATGCCTGTCCTTTATGAAACCTGGGAACGGCCGTTTTAATCCTCCTAACCGGCCCCCGAACGGCGGTTCAGGGCCCGGATTTTATGGTCCGGGTTATCAAGGAAACAACTCCGGATCAGGATATAGGGGCAACGGCGGTTATCAAGGGAACAACGGCGGTCATCAATCCCGGCCAGGCGGCCAAAGTAGTCAAGGGAACTACAATGGTCAGGGAAACCAATCACATCATCAGGGTGGTTATCATGGTCAGGGAAATCAATCGCATCATCAAGGTGGCTACAACAATAAGAATAATCAGCAGCAGGGCCAAGGGAGTTACAATAACCAAGGAAACCAGCAGCAACAGCGTCCGCAGCAACAGCAACAATCCGGTTACCAGAGTAATCCGAAGGAGTTGAGCAGCGGTCAATATCATGTTTTCACTACGAGTTTATGCAAGAGAGACCAGAAGGTTTTAAAGCGGGCTGTTAATGCGGTAGAACCGGCGACGCCACAGTTTCTACGATGGTCAGAGCAGCCCATTGTATGGAGCAGAGAGGACCACCCGTTACGGGTAGATAATCCGGGACATTTAGCCTTGGTGGTGGCACCTCAGGTGGGAGGATACAAGTTTACGAAAGTCCTCATGGATGGAGGTAGCAGTATCAATATATTATATTACAAGACCTTTCGTCGTATGGGTCTGTCAGATAAAAAGTTAAGGACATCAAACACAGTGTTTCACGGGGTGGTCCCAGGTAAGTCAGCTTATCCAGTTGGTAAGATTGACTTAGAAGTTACCTTTGGGGATGAGCATGATTCCAGATCGGAGATGATCACCTTTGAAGTTGTCAAAATTAAAAGTCCGTATCATGCTTTGTTTGGGAGGACGGTTTATGCTAAATTTATGGCTAGGCCATGTTATGTTTATCTGCAGCTTAAGATGCCAGGTTATAAAGGCACGATTACGGTGCATGGCAGTCGTAAGATAGCAGTGGAATGTGAGGAAGGTGATGCAGCTTATGCAGAAGCAGTATGTGCCACGGAAGAGTTAAAATTTTATAAGGATAATGTTTATCCGGCAGATATGACTCCGCTGAAGAAGCCAACTACCGAGCATGATCCGGCTTTGAAGTTCAAATCAGCGGAAGAGACTAAGCAGATTGATTTTGTGCCTGGAGATTCATCTAAGCAGTTCACCATCAGTGCTAACCTGGATCCTAAATAGGAAAGCGCGCTCATCGAGTTCATCCGTGAGAACCGGGATATCTTTGCATGGAAACCTTCTGACATGCCAGGTATACCGAGGGAACTCGCTGAGCACAAGTTAAATATTGATCCGAAGTTTAAACCGGTAAAACAGTATCTGCGCCGCTTTAATGAAGAGAGGCGCAAGGCTATAGGAGAAGAAGTGGCCAAGCTTTTGGCGGCTGGGTTCATAGTGGAAGTTTTTTATCCGGAATGGTTGGCTAATCCGGTGCTGGTTCTAAAGAAGAATGGGAAGTGGAGGATGTGTGTGGACTACACAGACCTCAATAAAGCTTGCCCGACTGATCCTTTTGCTCTGCCTCGCATTGATCAGATTATTGATGCCACAGCAGGGTGTGAGCGGCTGAGTTTTCTGGATGCGTACTCAGGTTATCACCAGATCAAAATGGCAGTTGAAGATCAAGAGAAGACAGATTTCATAACTCCTTTTGGTGCTTTTTGCTATGTATCTATGCCCTTTGGGCTCAAGTGTGCACAGGCAACTTATCAGCGTTGCGTTCAGAATTGTTTGAAGGGGCAGATAGGAAGGAACGTACATGCTTATGTGGATGACATCGTGGTTAAATCAAAGGAGGAAAGAACAATGATAGAAGACCTCAGAGAAACCTTTGATAATCTTCGGGCTTACAGGATGATGCTTAATCCGGAGAAATGTGCCTTTGGTGTCCCGGCTGGTAAGCTTTTGGGATTTCTGGTCTCGAACAGGGGAATAGAAGCCAACCCGGAGAAGATCAGGGCCATCACATCTTTGACAAAACCGGTTTGCATCAACGATGTTCAGCGCATAGCTGGCCGGATCACGGCGCTGAGCCGGTTTATCAGTCGCTTAGGAGAAAAGGCGATCCCGCTTTATCAAATGTTGAAGAAAACAGACCGGTTCATTTGGAGTGATGAGGCGAATACAGCGTTTGAGAATCTGAAACAGCAACTAGCGAAACCGCCGGTTTTAGCTGCTCCTATCGATAAAGAGCCTTTGCTGTTATATGTTGCTGCGAACACACGGGCAGTCAGCGTTGCGATTGTGGTTGAGCGCAAGGAAGCAGGGAAGGAACATCCGGTTCAGCGCCCGGTTTACTATGTGAGTGAAGTACTCATCGAGTCTAAACAAAGATACCCTCATTGGCAGAAATTGGTATACGGGGTGTTCATGGCAAAACCGGAAATTGAAACATTATTTCCAAGGGCATCCAATAACTGTGGTTAGTTCAGCTCCGTTGGGAGACATAATCCAGAATAGAGAAGCTACAGGCAGAATAGCCAAGTGGGCCATTGAGCTCAGTCCGCATGAGTTGAAGTATGTACCACGTACTGCTATAAAATCTCAGGCATTGGTCGACTTCATCAATGACTGGACGGAATTACAGACTCCTGAGGAGAAGCCGGATCTTACTTATTGGACGATTCACTTCGACGGTTCAAAGCAGCTGGAGGGCTCAGGGGCTGGAGTTGTCTTAACTTCCCCCAGAGGTGATAAGTTTTGTTATGTACTCCGGTTATTATTTCCTTGTACTAATAATGCAGCGGAATATGAGGCGCTGCTTCATGGTTTGCGATTGGCAAAAGAGATGAATTTGAGCCGGGTTAGGTGCCTGGGCGATTCAGACTTAGTGGCACAGCAAGTTTCGGGCATGTGGGATTCAAGGGATCCCCTCATGGCAGCTTATCGACGAGAGGTTGAAGCGGTCGCAGGACATTTCAAAGGATATCAGGTGGAGCATATAGACCGGCGGAAGAACGAAGCAGCCGACGCTTTAAGCCGGCTAGGGTCGCAACGTAAACCGGTACCACCAAATACCTTTTTGGATGAATTGCACAAACCTTCGGTTCAAGTACCTTCAGAGAACGACCTAGCTGTTCCGGATCCAGAGGCACAATTGGTTGCAGCAACCCATGTTATTCCGGATTGGACGTTACCCTATTTGGCATATTTAAGCCGAGGAGAGTTACCAGAGGACGAAGATGAAGCACGGCAGATAATCCGGCGTTCTAAATCTATGACGATTGCCAACGGGGAGCTGCACCATCGTAGCACTTCTGGAGTGTTTCAACGGTGTGTTTCAGCTGTAGAAGGTTGTGAGATTTTAAGGGAGATTCATGAAGGGGATTGTGGTCATCATGCCGGATCAAAATCTTTAGTGGCTAAAGCTTTCCGACATGGCTTTTACTGGTTAACCGCACATGCAGATGCGGCAGACCTGGTCCGCAAGTGTGACGCTTGTCAGAAGTTCTCAAGACGTGCCCTTGTTCCGGCATAGGAACTCCGGATGATACCAATAACTTGGCCTTTTGCAACTTGGGGGCTTGACATGGTTGGTCCTTTCAAGAGATCCCAAGATCAGAAAACTCATCTACTAGTAGCAGTAGACAAGTTTACGAAGTGGATTGAAGCGGAGCCTATAAGCAAATGTGATGCGGCAACAGCAGTTAAGTTCATCAAAAAAGTAATATTCCGGTTTGGTTTTCCACACAGCATCATCACAGATAATGGCACCAACTTATCTCAGGGTGAGATGGAAGAATTCTGTCAACGAGAGCATATTCGTTTGGACGTATCTTCTGTGGCTCACCCCCAATCCAATGGTCAGGCAGAAAGGGCAAATCAGGAGATTTTGCGAGGAATCAAACCCCGGCTTATGACACCTTTGAAGAGAACACCAGGGTGTTGGGTTGAAGAATTACCGTCTGTCCTTTGGAGCATTAACACTACACCCAACCGGTCTACAGGTTATACACCTTTTTTCATGGTTTACGGCGCAGAAGCAGTTCTTCCGAGTGACATACGCCATGATTCACCGAGGGTAGCGGCCTATGTGGAAGCCAATAATGAGGAGTCAAGACAAGACAGTTTGGATCGGATGGATGAAGAGCGTGATATAGCTGCAGCACGGTCGGCGATTTATCAGCAAGATCTGCGCAGATATCACAGCCGCCGGATTAGAACCAGGACATTCCAGGAGGGTGACTTGGTACTTCGGCTTATCCAAGATCAAACAGATATGCACAAGCTATCCCCGCCATGGGAAGGGCCCTTTGTGGTCAGCAAGAATTTACACAACGGGTCATATTATTTGGTTGACATTCGAGAACACAAGGATTCACGGACATCAGAAGAGGAGACGAAAAGGCCGTGGAACATTGCTCATCTACGGCCATACTACACTTGAGCCATGGGCTCCAATGTATCCTATGTATATATTATGAATAATGAATAAACCGGCACCCTCGGTAAACCGGGGGCTCAGCCTTCTTTCCATATATATAAATTTTTGCGGCAAGTAATCATATCAGTTTGTTATCAAGGATCAAATTACAATATTTGCTGGTTTTAGAAACTAATCTTTGCAGGGTATGTGAAGGAGCGGTAGAACTCTCGGGAACAAGAGATTATATCCGGTTCAAGAAGAGAAAAACCCCATAAAAAGAAAAAACCTGCAGAGTCAGGAGGAACGTCAGAGGCCCCTTGGGACAGTCCGGTTTGCCCACGTCCCATTGATTGGCTAAGTTATGATCCTTTGGGCTCCCTGAACAGTCGATACGCTCACGTTCAGGGATGACCCGGCCCCTGGGGACAGTCCGGTTTGCCCACGTCCCCATGATTGGCTATGTTATGATTGTTTGGGCTCCCTGAACAGTCGATACGCTCACGTTCAGGGATGACCCGGCCCCTTGGGACAGTCCGGTTTGCCCACGTCCCATTGATTGGCTATGTTGTGATTCTTTGGGCTCCCTGAACAGTCGATACGCTCACGTTCAGGGATGACCCGGCCCCTGGGGACAGTCCGGTTTGCCCACGTCCCCATGATTGGCTATGTTACGATTATCGGCCCCTTGAACAGTTGATACGCTCACGTTCAATGATTGGCTAGGCCCCTTGGGACAGTCCGGTTTGCCCACGTCCCAATGATTGGCTATGTTTA
>LR738712.1:667341756-667464990 GCA_902687465.1 Secale cereale
GATGACCCGGCCCCTGGGGACAGTCCGGTTTGCCCACGTCCCCATGATTGGCTATGTTACGATTATCGGCCCCTTGAACAGTTGATACGCTCACGTTCAATGATTGGCTAGGCCCCTTGGGACAGTCCGGTTTGCCCACGTCCCAATGATTGGCTATGTTACGATTATCGGCCCCTTGAACAGTTGATACGCTCACGTTCAATGATTGGCTAGGCCCCTTGGGACAGTCCGGTTTGCCCACGTCCCAATGATTGGCTATGTTTATAGTTTTATCAGCCCTCTGAACAGTCGATACGCTCACGTTCAGTGATTGGCTAGGCTCCTTGGGACAGTAGGTTTGCCCACGCCCCATTGATTGGCCGAACTTTGTTTTGAGCCTGGCAGCTCCTTGAAAAAGCCTCGATTACATGGTTTGATTTACAAGAATTGTGTGTTGTTTGATGTTTTTTGTGTTCCATAAACCTTTTAAAACGAGTGGAACAGCTCCAGAAGTTGACCACCTATCTATAATGTTATAAGTCTGGGTCATGAACACCAGCGAGAAGTAAACCGGTGTTCATCACAACCCGGATCGACTTCATGATGAGCCGACAGGTTGGCAGTACACGATCAGGTACAAGTTACAAATTTTTGAACCAAGATGAGAAAGATTTATCGACAAGATGAACCGAAGAGTTTCAAGGGTTTATTAGAATTGATGAAGACTGATTAAGGTGATTTTAACATCCTGACCGGTTTAAGGTATTTTGGCTACATACAGTTCAGAGCAAGGCATCCGTATCAATCAACAAGTCAACAAACGAATACTTCATAAAGACCAAATGTTGGATCACAGCACGTTAAGTTTAGCTAAACCTATTACAAGGCATAAAAAGCCAAATAGTTGGAAGCATTGTTTACGGAATAACAATCATGATTACAACAGTTGCATTCAAGATTGTGCTTCTCCTTGCTGAGAAGGTTGGCCACCGTCTTGTTCCGGAACATCTTCCTCCTCGTGAAGCGGCGGGAAATCTGGTGCACGCCAATCAATCTTGGCCAAGGCACGGAAATATACTTCATCGTTGATTAGCTCAGCAGGATCAATTTCAGGAGCAAAGGTGTGAGGACGAACCGGCGGAGTTAAGTTTACAATATCGTAAACCGGTCGATCCTCCCGCTCGTTCTGCAGGTTATATGATGGATGATAGCGAGACAAGTCAGATTCCAACGCAATCTTGCTAGCGAGGGGACGCATTTCCTTTGTCAGAGCATAAAGATCCTTTTCATCAAACGTTGAACCGTCCTCCTTGGTATCAGGAAATCCGGTTAACACTTCTTCCGGATCAATGTCCGGGACCCAAGCTTTAGCCCTCGTAAGGGCCAGAAGAGCACCTCCTCGAGCAGCCGATTTTTTCACCTCTTCAAGACGAGCCGGCAGAATGGACAAACTATTCAAAGTATCCTTGATGGTTGAAGGAGCCGGTTTACCAAAGGAAGTAGCGCTGATAATCCTTTGTGCTCCAGAGTATAATTGTTCAACCAAGGTATAGCAGGCCTTCAGCTTCTTCCGTACATCATCCCCAAGATGGGAGACACGGCGTCCTACATACAACAATGAAAGTTAAACCGGTACAGGTCACAGGTTGCAAAGATAAAGACAGGAGTTCAGGTTATGCTTACCAAAGATAGCAGAAGTCATCAAGTCAATTTGTCGCTTTAACCCGGTTAATTCTTCAGTAACCGGGTTAAGTGCTCCTTCGGCATCCTGAACACGTTTTTCAAGATCTTTTTTCTGGACTTCAAAAGTAGTCCGTTCCTCGTCAAAGGACCTCTTCAAATCTTCAGCAGTCTTTAAACTCACTTGAAGTTCTTTCTTAGCCTTTGAAGCGGCTGACTCTGTCTCTATAAGCCGGCTTCGAAGTTCACTGATTTCCAGAGCATTCCGGTTCAGCTCAGCCTGTAGACAAAAGTTCAAAAGCAAGGTTAGAAATTACAAGTCTCAAGCACACAACCAAGTTGTCTACTTGACACTTGGGGGCTAATGGCAGTTGAAGTAATACAGCAAAGACAATTTGAAAATACAAGTCTCAAGCACACAACCAAGTTGTATACTTGACACTTGGGGGCTAATGGCAGTTGAAGCAATGCACCACAGACAATTGGAAATTACAAGTATCAACTACATAACCAAGTTATCTACTTGATACTTGGGGGCTAATGTATGGATCAGCAGTTCAAAACTACAAAGTTCCGGATTACCTTCAATAAAGCAGATAAACCGGAACTTGGGTTCTGCTATAAGATAAAGATGCGTCAAAAAAGCAAAGTCAGAAGAGGAAAACTTAGTTCATATTTTTCTCTCATCAGGTTTACTAGGCTGGCTTCATAATCCCGGCTGCTGTGGAGCCGGTTCAAATATCCGGAATAGATATCTTGAGCACTCATACTCGAAAGACTGGATATATCAGTACTCCACTTCCCCTTTTCCTGAGTTATCTTTTCCGCTTTAGCTGTATGTTTTGCTAAAACGGTGGGTTCTGCTGGCGCAACATAAGCAGTGCCAGTAACCACGACATCAGGGGAAGTGGGTGCATTGGGAGGAGTAACTTCAACTTGAGCCGGATCAGGAGACGCCGGGTTAACTTGAGGAGAATTAACCCGGGCCGGACTTGGTGGGTCTTGGACATCTTCAGCGGCAGGAGTTTCAAGAGCAGGTTCGTCAGCCGGAGCGGCAGGAGTACCTTCAGGAGGAACGGCTGTAGACGGATCAATCACTGGTTCATCAGCAGAAGGATCAGTAACAGGCTTATTCGCCTTGGCTCTTTTGCTAGGTTTCGGTTTGCTGGAAAAACAAGCAAAATAAGTTAGCATTATAAAGGAAGGGGGTGTCATAAGCCGGAAGAGGTAAAGAGAATTACCCCGGGACGGTCTTCAAAGGAGGTAGCTGTGTAGCGGTCGATTCGCCGAAAGAAGACAGTGGAGTTTCCTGATAGTCAGGATCAGACGGTTTAAGTGGTTTTCGGATAAGTCCGGCCTTGGGATGAAGAAGGGTCGGAGAGAGTATCACCTCAGCACGGCGCTTTCGAACCGGAGTTAATGAGATGCCAGAGGACTCCACTGCCAAGCCACTATGGCGAGTGGTCCGGCGCAAAGCTTCGTGTTGTTGCTTCTTCAAAGTAAAATTAGGATCCAACTTAGCATAAGGGTGAGAAAATTGATATTTTCTGACAGTCCGACGGCTTTTTTGAGGAGGAGGTTCTGAATCAGAAGAAATAAGGGTTACCTCAATCTCAGCTGGGTTGTCACCTTCAAGCGGTTCCTGTGAAAAGGTATCATTAGATATGAGTACAAATACATGAAAGCGAAACTTAAACCGGAGTAAGGCATACCTCGGAGTCCGGATCATCATCCTCAGAAGGAGAACCGGCATCAACGGCTGCTTTCCTTTTCTTGTTGGCAGGGGTTTTCCGGCGAGCCTGCTTTACAGTTTTCTCCTGAGGTTTTCTCCTCCATAAGGGGTCATCAGCCTAAATGAAAAAAGCAAAGGCAAGTGAAAGACGGTTCAAAGAGGACGGTTTATAAAGTACAAGTTAAAGACAAACTTACTTCAGGCAGCTTATTCTTCTTAAAGTACGGGGCCAAGCCAACTTGAGAGCAATCTGTTAAGGCAGGATTGACAATCTTCTTGGCTGACTCCACTACCTCCGCTTCAGAAAGCTTATCCTTAGTAAACCTCTGAGGATCATCCGGTTTACCAGAATATTTGCACATCAGCTTAGGGCGCCGGCTTAAGGGAAGGATGCTCCAGGATAGCCAGCAGCGAAGGAAGTCAGTGCCAATCAGACCATTTGCCATAAAGGCTCTCAGCTTGGAGAGCTGTGGTGAAAACCGGGTCCGTTCAGCAGCACTTAGCCGTTGTGGCAAGGGGTGATTCGCCGGGATACGAGTTTCACGATAACCCGGCAAAGGATTTTCACCTTCAGGAGATGTGTCTACACAATAAAACCAGGACTTGTTCCAGTCCTTAGGGTGAGTGTGTAAGGAGGCGTGAGGAAAAACTACATCCCTCCTTTTCTGAATGCTAATCCCGCTGAGCTCTTGATGAGGCCCGCTGGTGAACTCAGTGCGCCGGTTTGCATGAAAGAAATCCCGGAATAAATCAACTGAAGGCTCCTCTTACAGATACACTTCAGAAAATACTTGGAAATCGCAAATGTTGGAAACAGAGTTTGGTCCGATGTCCTGCGGATGCAGCTGGAAGGTGGCAAGAACATCCCGGAAAAATCTTGAACCGGGGGGAGAGAAGCCTCTGGAGATATGGTCCAGAAATACGATGACTTCCCCAGATCTAGGAGTAGGAGGGCACTCATTACCCGGAGCACGCCATTTAAGCTCAGCCCGAGGGCCTAAGGTGCCGATGCTCGACAGCTTAACTAAGTCTTCCTCAGTCACGACGGAACGGACCCAATCGCACGAAACATACTGCTTAGCCATTTGAATAAAGTGTTGAAGAAGAGAAAGTACAGAGACGGATTATGAACGTAAAATGATCCGGGATCTATTCAAATTATACAATGGTTGAAACAGAGAACTAGCTGGCAAGATTAAACCGGCAATCATAAAACAGTTTATATCATTTCCGGTTTAAATGGCAGTTGAAGAGGAACAGTTAATCGTTGCATCAGTTTATATCATTTCCGGTTTATGGCATGACAATTTAAACCAGGACATACTTAGCGAATCTACCGAGGAGAAAAACAGGTTTCTAAATAACTACTAAGGGGGAAAGATCTGAGTATGCTGAGGAAAAGAAACTAATCTACAGCGGAGTAATAATTGCTAAGGGGGAAAGATATGCAGACTTCATACCAAAAGGACAAGTTTACATGTCAGACAGGTGCAATAAGGATCCGATGCATCTACAGCAGAGTAAAAATGGAAGAAGATCGAAAAGTAAGGTTACTACGAGTCACGGGTTCAAAGAACGAACAATACGAAGCTTGCGGAGAGCTCTAATGGCGGAACGGATAAATCTACAGCGTTATGGCGGTAAGATCTAATCTGATACTAAGCGGGAGATCTACGGACTAGGGCCTAAAGGTCACAAGACTTCTATGAGAAACGTATCTACGAAGAGACGAAGCTCCGTCGGAGGCTCTAATGGCGGAAGAACAAGGCGAAGCAATGGCGGATGCGGATCAACCGTAAGGAGGATAAACGTACCAGGGACAGCGAGAATCGGCGGCGGAGATAATCTGGTCAAGGCTCAGGTTGATGCAGCGGCCGGTCGAGGACTGGAGATCCGGCGGTCGGCGGCGGCGGTTTGAGCTCGGGCAGCAATGGAGGAGGAAAACGCAGGAAGAGGATGAAGAGAGAAGAAGATAATGAAGGGAGCGTGGCAGTATTTATAGCCGGAGGTCAGATCTGAAACGACAGGAGCGAGAATCGAGGAGACAGAAATCGGATAAAGATCCCGTGATGCCTCGATCTTCGGGATAACCCTTAAAATACGCTACAGTACAGCTCACAGCGTTAAATGCGGAGATGATGTCATTGTCAGACTTTAATGATTTCGGAGGATGACGTCAGAGCCGGTTTACAAAAAGATGAAGACAGAAGAGAATTATATGAGACGACGGAGACTGATATGAACAAGTTCAAATCATTCTGGGGCCTAATGTCAGGGATATGGTTAGTAGGTATAAACCGGATATTGTAAACCGGCTTAGTTATATTGTACTTAGTTTTACTATTTTAGTAGAAACTACGGCCCATGAGATTTCAAGGCCCATGTATAGAAGTACGGTTTGTAAACCGCCAAGAGATGTAACTTGAGAAATAAGAAAGAAAGGGCAGATACCGAGGCGGACACGATTATGAGCCGGCCTCGGGACTCTGTAAACCGGACCAGGCGTCACCTCTATATAAAGGGACGACCCGGTACCGGTTCAAGGACAAGCAACAATCAATCCGTCGAGACGCAGGCAAAGCGAATCCGCTCCCTGTAAACCGACGCCCAAGCAATATCAAACCAACTAGACGTAGGCTTTTACCTTCTCGAAGGGGCCGAACTAGTATAAATCCTTTGTGTCCTTTGTGTGCCATGAATCCTTTCAAGCTAACCCGTGCGATGGTTCCATCATCAAGTCCTCTAAACCAGACATCTGCCGTGTTAATTCCACGACACTACCCAAATCCATTTTTTGGATAAAAGGTGGGGCATACAACAAAGATGAGCCAACGATGTGATAATTTCCGTCTGAGATAAGAAAAAACTAATGGTCAAGTATAGAAGGAGCTTAGTGTTAACCATCTGCAATATGTAGGAGAATATGAGATATGGCTTAAAGTTAAACAAAAACTTTACCTTTGTTATCATTGGTGGAGATAGTAAGAAGACAACCTCACAATATAAATCTACTTGTTTAGTCAAACATAAATAAAATATGGACAAATAAATTGTTTTGTGTAGGTCTCAAATTTTAGATACGGTACACTGGAATAGAAAGATATAATGATTGCATGTGTTATATACATTAGACGGCTATGTACCCTCAGATCGTTCATGTTGGAGTACTCTTTTCTATGGGTTGGTAATAAAATAATGGTCCAGGGCCCGACATGTAGCCAAGATGAAAATCGTAATTGTTTGCCTGATAAGCACAACTTAACAGATCGAAGATGTATTGTTTGTCACGCGGTATCAAGTTTATTTTGGCTTCTAACATCACAATCTAGTCCCAATACTATACATTTGATACAACTGAGACACCATGGAATTTATTTCATCTAAATAAATCAATAGAAGAACCAAAGGCACATACAAAGTTGATGATTGAGTAACTACAAATTAATTCAAATTATCATCCTGATAAATATTTCTACAACGGAGTGATGACCATGGGCGCAAGGAGTCCCTGCCAGCATAACCTGAAAATATCACGAAGCATAGGTAATACTTCCAGTAGTATTAATCACTATATTTGTTATTACTGCAGACCCATATGGCATATCCGCATTAATAAATTTGATGCCAATTAAGCTAAATGCGAACATGGCAAAAATCAATAGCACTGAACATGAATTCGTGAATGACGAAAATATAAAATGTAGCAGCTAGATGGTGAATGGATAGTGACACATTGGCAGCAGCAGCTGCCCCGTTTTGAGGCCGCAATATCAAGAAAACATGACTACCAATTTATTTTTGCAATTTAAGAGAAAGAAGAAGATGATACCAGGTGTGCAGTAGTGCATCATTGGATGACGGCCATATGCCATATGATTCTACATCCAAACACATGACTTGTCACTGGTTTTGTGCATATCCGCTGATCCTAGGACAGGAAGAGGACGACTGGGTGGACTCTTATGTAGGTTCATGTTTCTGCAGCCATCCTATCTAGTTCATTAGACTGTATTTGTTCCTCGATGCATTAAACAACTTGCAGTTGACTGGCTTAAGAATAGAACCAAGATATGCAGCTGGGTGGGAGGATCACCCTCCCTTAACTGCAAGGACATATCTAAGTGAAGTTTGTACGTGGTCTCAAATATGACCTCGTGCAACTCCAAGACAGCGCCGCCCTAGCCATGTCCTGCACCTCCAGCAGCATGCCATCCAGCTAGCTCGACCGCTCCAGTCCCTCCCTACCACTCATCAAAGCGCATCATTGCGGATTCTGCGGGCATAAGTCAGCAATTGACCTCACTGGCTGGAGCTACGTGATGATGGTGTTTACATCCACAAGATCGTGATCCAGAGAAGCACACATCGCGGGGACGATCGGCGTCCTTGAAGATTGTGTATGCGAGGATCAGGGGGCACGTGAGGCTGATGCACGCGACGTCGACAGGGCATGGAAGAATATGAGAGAGGGAACACGGGAGTCGCCCATGAGTCCATGACTACAGCGTACATCTTTCTGATTGACAGGAAGAAGAGGAACCAAGAGTTTCTAGAGAGTTCTTTTTTAGATCGATGTGATGGAAAGAAACTTGCGTACTGCACTCATTTTGGGAGATATCCTTTTAGGCCGAAGAAGACGTATCGTTAGTCATTGGGAAAGAGCAGATCGAGTCCTTAATAGCTACTCCATCTGACGGCAACAAATATGTGGAAATAGCTCAAATCGTTCCCTTCATGGGTGTGCCCGTGTGAGGAAAAGTTCTTATTAGAATCGGGTGAGGGTAGATGTGATTTATTTTTAGACGGAGGATTAGATTGGATCTCAGGCATATGCGGAAAAGCTCTTTTTATTCTGTAGATGATTGAGATAAGCATTTATTTATTTATTTATTCAACCATGAAAACTGCTTTGGATTATATTAAAATATGAGTTTATCTACACCGTTAAAACTCGGTCCCACCAGATTAACGGCTCGTAAAATCTAATTAACGTGGGAATTTCTAGGGAGTCTAGAATTAGTATAAGTATAGATCTGTGTGCAGGTCCACGTTGATTGCTAATATCTGGCACCGTTAGCAGTTGACACCTTCTTGTTGAAACTGGGAGTCTCAGGGAAATCGATCCTTGGTATCTTTGCCAAGGGAAAACTTCCGCTACACTGCATCTCAAACCTTCCACTTGGGGTAACCAACGAGGGGCGAGAATCCATCAAGAAAAGTTTTCTGGCGCCGTTGCCGGGGACTCCACTCTTCAGGATAGGGGAGTTGCATGCTATCTTTTACCTTTGCTTTTTAGTCTTGTTAGTTTACCTTTCAGTTTTGCTTTAGTGTCTTTTATCGAAAAATCACAAAAATAGTTATCTCATTCTTTAGTTGTCATTATGTCGGGTACTTTTGTCTTTGACGAGGCAGAAGTTCTCACCTTTAAACAAAGAGGTGGGGAAAGTTTGAAAGATGCGTGGTATAGAATTAATGATTCTCAAAAAAGAGCCACCAAGAAGCAACCTACTACTATCTTGCTTAGAAATTTTTATGTTGGAATTACTTCTTGGAATAGGTTTATTCTAGATACTGCTATCAATGGGAATTTCCTAGAGGCCCCAGTTTGGGAGTCTCTTAGTATTATTGAAAATCTTGTTGGGAATCCCCCTGTTGTTAGCATTCAAGAGGACATCACCCTAGCTCACATTATGAAAAAACTTGAAAAGATAGAGCTAGAGATGCCAAACATTAATAAGATAAATGAGTTGGATCGTAAGATCCAAGGGAATTTGAATAGGCTTGATAGCTCCATGCATAAAATTTTCAAAACTTTGGAGACCATCAAATCCCATGACTTGGACTCTTCTAGGATAGACAAGATTGAGGAAATTTTTGATACTCTAGGAACTACTTTCTGCTCAATCAAAACCAAAAAGGTAGAAACTCTGGCAAAGAAGGAGCCTAAGTTCGTTCACGTTCCAAAGGCTCCCCGTTCTAAAAGTAATCCATCTATTGCCAAAGGGGTTGAAACTGTAAAGACTTTGGAAGAAACACCTCTCTTTGATGAATTTATAAATGAATCTTCCCTAGACTTTTATCCTTTTGGTCTTCTCCCTAGAAGTATCTCTATGAGGCCTTTATTTTAAAGTCCTCTTAAGACTAGTTGTATTATTGAAGAGCTTTTTGATGATCTTGATGATGGTTCAATTGATACAACTTGACCTCTATGCATTATGCCTAGCTTAAAGGCATAAAAGAAAGCGCTTTTGGGAGGCAGCCCAATGAATAAATTTTATTATGCTTTTGTTGTGTCTTGATGTTGTTACTACAGTAGCATCATCATTGTATCTTTACTTTTCAATTTTGTGCCAAGTGTAGCCTCTGATTGCAAGAAAGTTCAATAGTTGTGACGTGCTGTCCAGGAAACAGATTCTGTGCTTGGATAGAAAAATTTGTATAAAATCACCAGATCATCTTTTTGGTCTGAATGTTTTCGACAGCGTGCTCTATATAATTGTCTTTCGTGTCTCTGTTTTGAGTTTTTTGATTAGAGTTGCAGAAGTGCCCCAAAAAAATCATTTACTACCTGCTGTTCTGTTTTTCATAGATTCTTTCCTGTTTTGCCTTTCCTTCATTTTGCAAACTTAGAGCTTGCTTTTTCTTTGCAAAAACCTTTTGGCAATCTTGAGAAACAGTGGACCTTCAAGAATATATTTATTTCCAGCAAGGAACAATTATTTTATTATGGGTACTAACCTCGCTAATCAGATTATGATGAGTTATGTATGAAGGGAGTTTTCAAGTGTGCGAGGGAAGATGATAAAAAGATTCAGGAGTGTCAAACACTCAAGCTTGGGGATGCCCCCATGCACCCCCAAGAAATATTCAAGGAGACTCAAGCGTCTAAGCATGGGGATGCCCCCGTGCATCCCCTTCTCCATCAACATTATCAGTTCGTCTTTAGTTCCGCTATATTTTTATCACTTCATGTGTTATGTGCTATGCTTGGAGCGTCTTGCTTTTAGTTTATTTTTTAGTTTTCTTTAGCTTTTCATAAAGAGTCAGAACTCAGCTTTCTTTATGCGGGAGAGAAACACGCTCCACTTCTACCTAGAACATAACATAGAATTTTCATGTCTATCTTTGCTGTGTGTGTTCTTTGTCTTTCAATAGCTACTATCATGTTCAGCTCTTAGTATTCATGCTTATCTTTCTAAAGAGCTTTTGTTTAGTTGGTTGCTTGAACTCTCTTTAGTTATCATGCTTACCTTATTAAGAGAGTTTGCTTCCGTTGCATTGGTTGATATGTCTATGATAAAGATGCTACGTGCATAATGGCGCTTAGTAGTTCATGTTTTCTTATGGTTAGTCTCAAATAGCTGGGGGGGTTCCCAATGTGTTATTGGAGTACCAACATGATTTGTTTTGCCTATGATGTGGTATGGTTTAGTAATATCTTCCTTCGAGAATTTATTTTGATTGACTTGGCGTATGCTCACGCATATTTAAGACTGTAAAGAAAGTCTGTCAAGCCTTGATGATCTTTTGTTTCTGAGTAGCGATATAACTTCCATGCCTGATTCAATGTTGCTTTGTCGCTCTGCATGATTATGTCCGTCATTGCTCTCTTAGTTGGTCGCTCCCAGTCTTTTGCTAACCTCCACCTGTACTAAGCGGACTGACTGCTTGTGCATCCAAAATCCTTTATACCAGTTATGCCATACGAGTCCACCATACCTTCCTACATGGTATTTACCTGCCATTCCTAACGGAGACTTTCATGTACCATCTCGAAATTATTCAAAAAAATGCATTTCTATTTTGTGCCTCTGTTTTAAGTTCATGAGGAAGTAGTAGTTAATTCATGATCTTTT
The DNA here is from genome assembly GCA_902687465.1 of Secale cereale. Taxonomy (NCBI): domain Eukaryota; kingdom Viridiplantae; phylum Streptophyta; class Magnoliopsida; order Poales; family Poaceae; genus Secale; species Secale cereale. Next base: position 667,353,004 of record LR738712.1, read on the forward strand.
TAAGTTGGACAAGCTTCACCCCGGGATTGCATGTATAATGTGCAAACCCATAATACGAGAAGGAACTGGCATTGAGTGCGCCCGGCTCAAAAATAATATAACAAACAAACCCTCCTTCACGCTTTGTTCATGAGAAATCAGAAAACTTTGGCAGTGATAAACAAAGGAGATTAAGAGGATGTGATCGTCCTCATTCGGGAGCCGTTCCTCGAAACTTGTCCATCTCAAGAAGTGATTGAGTTGTCTGCTAGCATTCGTTGACGAAACATGCATAATCTAAAAATAATAATTATTACCTCTATTTTTAAAACCAAGAGCTCTGGTACATGTTTTGTCTTTGTTTTCGACTACGGGTTTTCAACCTTGCCAACAAAAGCCACAGTTCGAGAGTCTCCACCTTCTTTTAAAAGCACCAACTACTGAGAGCATGATTGTCATTCTGAGTGTAATGTGCATTGTCCCAAAGTAGCATTGTCGGGGAAACTGGTCGCCCACGAACACCTATGGGACCGGAGCCCCTTTTCGGTACGGCAAGGGAGTGGAGGGTGCACGAAGAGCGGATCGAGGTGAGCACGCGAGCAGTTTACCCAGGTTCGGGCCGCACGGATGCGTAAAACCCTACTCCTGCCTTGGTTTGTATTGTGTTCTTGGCTCGGGAGCAAGAAGAGCTACAGTACTGGTTGCTAGCTACACCGAGGGTGAGAGTGATCAAAGATTGGAACCCCCTCTACGTTGTGCATGGGCCTCCTTTTATAGGTCAAGGGGTCTCCGACAGGTGGCAACGTAGGTGAGGGTAAAAACGTAAAAATGGTGGTAGTTGTAACAGTGTATGTACAGTGTTTTGTACCTAACCCTGACGGTGGGGGACAAGGGCATTGAATGCCCGTCGCCGTCGCCCCAAATAGTGCAAAAAGCGTCCGTCCGGGCGTCTCCGTTCGCCACGACAGTGGCCTTGTCATCGTGGCTTGCCACCGTGTACCCCAGGCTGCACAGCCTTCTGCCACGTGCCCCTGGAAGGGCCCCAGGGCGACGCATGGCCAGATGAGCTGGAGTGCGGGCACACAGTGGAAGCTTGACGCGGCAAGCGCCTTGCCGCGGTCGCTACCTTGCCGCGCCTGGAAGCTTGTCGCTCTCCGGGCCTTGCCGGGGCGCGCGATGCGCCACGGCAAGTCTTCTGAAATGCCATGCTTTGGCCTTCCTGGCAAGCTCCTCTTGCCGGGGTCTTGTCTCTTAACTTGAATACTTTGTTCTTGAATGGCTCCAAAGGAACCATAGTGGTCCTTGGCGGGCGCGTGGCAAGCCCTGCCACGGGATGCTACTACTGCCAGTGCACAAGTTGGGATACTAAAGTACCCCATCTTTAGTACACCGACAGGAGCCCCCGGGCCTGGGCCACACACGATGCCGAGCGCTGTTGGGCCAGGCCCAAAACAGTGCACGGGCACACGCGGCCCACGGCACGCCGCATCCCACTCCGTATCCACCGCACCTCTCCCTAACGGCACGCGTCGATTGCGGCGTCGTGGGAGAGATCCTGGCCTGTTTCTTTAATGGGGAAAATGCGGAACGTCCCCCCTCTCCCCCTTAAAAGCAGGGGAAACAGGGGCCGTTTTCTTCCATTCGCTCATTGCGTCTTCAACCTCCAGAAACCCCCGCCGCTCTCCTCCTCCCCAAAGGTCGAAAGAGAGCAGCGCTCCGCCCTTCTTCCGCCGCCGCAAGTCTCTCTAGCGCCGTCGACTCCCTTCGCTGTCCCCGCCATGGCCCCGAAGGGCGACAAGGCGAAAGCCTTGAAGACCGACCGGGCGCAGAAATTAGCAGCAATGCGGAAGAAGATGGTGGTCTTCCCGCCGAGGCTCGGCGCGAGGGAGCTGAAGGACAAGTTCTACCTCTTCTGGTCGAGGGAGACGAAAGCTCACCCGCGCACCAGGGTACTCCCCGCCGAAGCCTGCGACATGTTTTCGGGAGGGTACGCCTATTTCGCTCTGTTCTTCCATTGCGGACTCTGCCCTCCATACTCCGAATTCTTCTGCGACGTTATGAACACCTACGGGTTCCATCTTCTTGATTTCACCCCGAACGCAGTCTTGACCATGGCCGTTTTCGCACATCTGTGCGAGAACTTTGTCGGAGTCCACCCCAATGTAGCTCTCTTCCGCCATTATTATACACCTCGAGTCGAGTCTGGGTCTCCTCTGTCTGGCGGGATTTCTTGGATCTTTAGGCTCAATAAGAAAGAGGCATACTTGACTGGAGAGCTCCGCGGCAAGTGGGAGGAGTGGAGGGCCAACTGGTGCTGGATCATAAAGGACGCCCCGGAGCAGTTCACTTCCCCGCGCCGAGCCGCAATAGTGCGCGGCAAGGACTGCAGCTGAAGATAGCCATCACTAGGATCCTTCGCCTCCGGCAAGCCAAACTCACTGTAGGGGCTGTCGGGGCAGATTTCCTTCGCCGACGCATTGCTCCCTTGTAGGAGAGGAAGAGGCCTGCTTGGGATTTTGGCAACGCGGGAGACTGTATGAGACTGCGCCCAGGCCTTAACTATAATTTCACTGTCCTGGAGCTCAAAGGGATGCTCCGTGAGCTGTTCAAGCACGACGCCAAGCACCCGGAGTGGTTCACCTTGCCGCGGGAGGTAGTCCCACTATGCAACAACTCGTCACTCAGTGCTATCCGCGCGGCAATGCCATGGTGTGATTCCCACGGGATTGACCCTACTTGGCTGGCACCCTCTGACGAAGCCATGCAAACATTCTTCGATAACTTGGTGGAGCTGCCCATCAGTCCCAACGAGAAGAAAGGACTCACCCGCGACACCACCGACCGGGAGATGGCTTATATAGCCACCAGATTGGAGGAGGCTGCCGCAGCTGCGGCCGCAGGTTAATTTGGGTATACCTTGGAGGAGGCTGATGCAGCGGATGCGATGAGTCTGGCCGAGGAGGAAGAGATCCTGAAACTGTTAAGGCCTGCCGGGCAACCCGCCGAGACGAGCGAGGCCATCGGGCAAGGAACAGAGTCCAGCGAGCCCGCCGAGCAGGGCGATGAATCAAGTGATTCTGCCGAAGACTCGGGTGGGTCTCTGAACCTTGACTCTTCTTCATCCTCGGGAAGTTCGCCGCCACCACCAAGTCCCCCAGCTCCAGCGAGGAGGCGCCCCTGCAAAGCTGCAGTCGTGGCGGAGCGTCCGGCGGCCCCGCGGCCGCAGCGCCGTCCGACGCACGCCACCGCGGCGGGCAAGGCCGTCAAGGGAGCGCCCCGCGCCTCTGCAGCGGCCGGAGGAGGGTCTTTCCGCACCGGCTCCACGGCTCCTTCCGCCCCTCGGGCCTCGGCGTCGACCGGAGCGGGGTCTTCGCAGACCACTGTTCCAGCACCCGCCAAGCGCCCGAGGGAGCCTTCTCCTCCAGCTCCTCGCGCCGGGACGCGCGAGGCAGATTTCGACTTCTCCGTTCTCAGCTCCGACGAGGAGGAGGAAGAGTAAGTGGAGCAACTCTTGTTTTCTTCAATTTGCTGTTCTTGTCTTGAATCTTCTTTGTCTGATTCTGTTTGATGTCTGTCTTCCAGGACCTTGGCGCAGACGGTGGCGAAGAGGGCCAAGATCCCGGTGGTCGACCTTGAGGACGAGCCCGTCGCAGCAGCAGGGGATGCGCCAGCGACGAGCTTGCCGGACCAGCCAGCTGCCTCGCAGAGCAGCCCCCAGCGCAGCCCCCAGCGTAAGTCTTCTGTTCGCTCTTTACTTGTCGGGTGCACGTGGGCTTCCTATCCTTGCTAATGTCTTGCTTGTTTGTTGATTTGTGCAGAAACAGAACCGCAGCTCCAGGAGCGCCAAGAGACTGCTCCCGACGAGCCGCGCGTCTCGACCTCCCCGCCAAGGAGGAGCTCCCCGACGAGGAAGAATACTCCGCCAAGGGCGGGTACTCCGCCAAGGGCGAGTACCCCGCCAAGGGCGAGCACCCCGCCAAGGATGGGCACTCCACCAAGGGAAGGCGCCAGCGGTCCTCCGCCGGCGGGGGCCACCACCACGCCGCCGAGGGAGAGCCCCCCGGCAAGGGACCCCGTAGAAGAAGAGGCCCGCGTAGGTAACCCTTGAACTTTTCTTTCCTGAATTTTTCTTTTTGGATATTTGCTTGACCATTCTTCTTTCTCTTTTCCTTCTTCTTTTCTTGTCTTCAGACTCGTCCGCTCCGGAGCCCATGGAGACGGAGGCCGCCACCGAGGAGGCCGCGCGCGGCAACACGGGTGGCGCCGCGGCCACCGAGGAGGCGATTGGCACCGAGGAGCCTGCCGTCGAAGAGGCAACCAGGGACGCCGACGCGGCGGCCGAGGAGGGGACCGGCGGTCGCACTGACGGCCCGGAGGCCGCAGGTGCGTTTGACGCTGCGCCGACCGCCGACCCTGCCGCTGCCGCGGCCGGAACTGGCTCCTACTTGGAGGCCGGAAACGGGGTCTTCATCCAACTTCCGTGGGCTTCTTCGTCAAGGGCGCCCGCGGAGGGGGAGGTCTTCGATGGGGAAGTCCTCGCCTCCGCGGGGCAGAAGTTCCTCGACGCGCCCGGCAGCAGCAACGAGCCCGAGGAGGAGCAGCTTCTGCGCCGGCTTCTGGCCCTGTACTGTGCCAGGCAGGCCAAGCTGGAGTCCCGAGAGGCTCTGGCTGCCAAGGCGGGCGTCGACTTGGAGAAGCGCGCCGAAGAGCTCCGGGCCGCCAACCAGGCAGCCCTCCGGTCCTTGGCGGAGGAGCGGGAGGAGCTCGCCGAAGCGCACCAAGCGTTCATTCTTGAAAAGGCCAAAGCAGAGGAGCAGCAACGACTCGCCGCCGAAGATCTGTCTTGGCGGGAAGGTGAGCTGAGCCAGCGGAAGGTCGACCTCGATAGCCATGAGGACGACCTTACCACGCGCGAGCAGTCCCTTGGCGGGGCTTTGCAGGAAGCGAGGGACGCCGCTGCAGCTGCAGAGACCGCCAAGAGAGACTTGGAGGCGAGGGTGGCACAGTTGGAGCTCAACTTGAGGACGAGCGAGGAGAAGGTTGCCGCGCTCACATTGGAGAGGGAGAAAGACGCCCACAGCCACTCGGAGCTGCAGGTCCGTCTCTCCGACAAGGGCAAGGAACTCGCCATCGCCAAGGATTCTGTTGCAGACTTGGAGTTGAAGCTGTCCACCATCACCGCATCTCTTGACAGCGCCAGGAACCGGGAGACGAAGCTGAAGGAGGACCTCCGGGCTGAGAGGGCACTGCTGGACAGCGCCGCCCTCACACAAAACAATTTCAGGCAGACGGTGGAGCAGTGGACCGAGGAGCTTGTCGCCGCCGCCGCTGACATCGACTGGGAGATGGCGGGGCTGGGGACGGAGCACCTCGGGTACTCCCCCGCCGCGAACCTCCCTCACAGCGCCAAGCTGAGCCTATTCTTCAGGGGAGTGGCGCCGGCCCTCGAGCAGCTCCGGGAGAGGATCCCTACGCAGCTGGCGAACGAGGCGCGCAGGCTTTACACGGGAGTTGTGGAGAGAGTGCTGACGAAGATAGTCTACCGCAACCCCGGGATCAATCTTGAGAACGTCCTTAGGACCTTGCCGCCCGACGCCGACCAGGAGGCGCTGAAGGTCCTTGTCGCCCCTATCGTGGCTAAGGCGGGCAAGATCAGAAGAGTTGACGGCGACCGCATGGACTAGACTGTCTTCCTTCTTGCTTCCCTTGTCGCTGTCAATCACGTTATGGACAGTAGTTTGTTAGAACAACGACAAGTCACCTTGTAATATAACTTTATTTTGGGTAGTTAATGCAGTGTTATTTCCTTTGTTCGACTTCTTTACTTTTTATGCTTTTACCCCACGCTTTTTAGGGAACTTGCCGGCAAAGGGACCCTTGCCGCGAGCGCTGAGTGCGGAACTTCAGCAGCCTGCTGGCAACGCCACTACCGGCAAGAAACCTTGCCGCAACTAGTCGCAGCACACTTAGGTTGTTGAGCGAACTCGAAAATGAAGTAAGGGTGCGACACTTGTCGCAGCACACTTAAGCCGTTGAGCGTGCTCGAAACAAAGTAACGGCGCGGCTAGCTACGGGTAGGCTCCTCCGCGCACAGGTTTTCCATACAAAGTGTGGTCGTTCAAGGAAGATAACTTAAAAAATTTAAAAATTTGAACGCTCAAACTTTGGCAACTTAGCTTTTATGTTGTTTGCTTCCCGGCAAGGCGAATGCTTTCTTGAACGGCACTTGGTCCATACCACTGTCTCCTTCCTCCCCGGCAAACTTGTGCGCGAGGAACAACTTCTTCTGCTTGAGAAAAGAAAGAAAAGGGAGGAAACAGAGATATGGAGCCTTACGGCTCGTTATTGCTTATCGGGGTGTGTGCTGCACAAAGTGTCAGATAATACATGCAAGAAAAATGAAAAGGCATGAAACGACAAGTTGTGCAAGGCACAAAAGTTTTACTGATGCACGGGATCTGCGCCCGGCTTTGTACAAAGGTTTACATGCAACAACGGCAAGACTTGTACAAAAGGTGGTTGCCGGAGCGGATCACGGCAACCGCGCCTTATGGGTGAAACTTGCGAAGGTGCTCAATGTTCCAGGAGTTGCTCACCGGTAAGCCCTCTTCGGTCTCAAGGCGGACAGCGCCGGGCCTTGTGACTTGTCTCACCCGATAAGGGCCTTCCCAATTTGGCGTCAACTTGTTGGAATTCTTGGCGGACTGAACACGCCAAAGAACAAGGTCGCCTTTCTCGAGACTTCTGGCCTTCAATTTGCAGCTATGGTAGCGGCGCAAAGCTTGCTGGTATCGAGCAGCTCGTACAGCAGCCTGAAGACGGTCCTCCTCGAGGAGCAGTGCATCATCTTGTCGCAGCTGCTCTTGCTCGAGCTCGTCGTAAGCGAGCACTCGAGGCGACCCGTATACGAGTTCCGTGGGGAGAACTGCCTCTGCTCCATAGACAAGAGCAAAGGGTGTCTGTCCGGTGGCTCGATTTGGTGTCGTCCTGATTGACCAAAGAGCTGCCGGCAACTCCTCAATCCAGTTTCTTCCGCATTTGTGCAGCCTGTCGAAAGTCCTTGTCTTGAGTCCCCACAGCACTTCAGCGTTTGCCCTCTCCGCTTGACCATTGCTCCTCAGGTGAGCAACAGAAGCGAAGCAGACCTTGGCGCCAAGGTCTTGGACGTAGTGCATGAAGGTGCGACTTGTGAATTGTGTGTCGTTGTCGGTGATGATCCTGTTAGGGATTCCGAAACGGCAAACAATTGATCTGAAGAACTTGACTGCTGACTGTGCGGTCACCTTTCTCACTGGTTCCACCTCCGGCCACTTTGTGAACTTGTCGATGGCGACATACAAGTACTCAAAGCCCCCGGCTGCGCGGGGAAAGGGGCTGAGGATGTCGAGCCCCCAGACCAAAAATGGCCAGGACAAAGGGATCGTCTGGAGAGCTTGAGCTGGCTAATGTATTTGCTTGGCATGGAACTGGCACGCTTCACACTTGGTTACTTGTGCAGTTGCATCTTGGAGGGCTTCTGGCCAAAAGAAACCTTGCCGGAATGCCTTGCCGGCAAGTGCTCTTGCGCCAATGTGGTGGCCACATATGCCTCCATGTATCTCTGCCAACAACTTTTACCCATCTTCCCGGGGAATGCACTTCAACCTGACACCATTGAGTCTTCTTCTGTACAGTTCATTGCCGACGAACTGATACATACTTGACTGCCGGGTTATTTTTTCTGCTTCTTCTGGCTCTTCGGGAAGTTCTCTAATTTGAAGAAAACGGACAATTTGCTGCGCCCATGCTGGAGCCTGAGGCTCAACAACAAGGACTAAAGGCATCATTGCTGCTGCGGGAATGTCAGCTTCTACGGCAAGAACCTGCGGCTCGGCCGGAGCTGGACATTCCCCGGCAAGCTTGCCGGGGCAAGACTTGTCGGGAACGCCTGCTTCAACTATACGAACCCTAGGGTCCGCAGGAGCAGACTGTTCCTCAGCGACTTGGGCGTTGATCTTGGGGACCTTGGCTGCGACTTCATGAAGATCCGCCGGCAAGTAGTCGCCGGAGACCAACTTTCTCTTCTTGCTTTGCCCAACTGATGGCGTAACGGATGGTTGAGTTAGCCTGAGCACGAAGATCCCTGGTTCCACAGGTAGCTTCAGTGCAGCACACTTTGACAGGCCGTCTGCGATGTCATTTTGAGCTCTTGGAACGTGCTCCATCTGTATGCCTTCAAAGCGCTCTTCAAGCTTTCTCACTTCATCGACGTAAGCTTCCATCAATGGACTCTGGTAGCTCTTGTTCACTTGTCGGACAACCAACTGCGAATCTCCCCGCACAATCAGCTTCTTGATCCCAAGTTCTGCTGCGATTCTGAGGCCGGCAAGCAAACCCTCATATTCTGCAGTATTGTTTGTTGCTTGCTCCTTGGGAAAGTGCATTTGGACAACGTACTTGAGGTGCTCTCCGGTGGGTGCGACAAGTAGCACACCAGCACCGGCGCCTTGCAGCGAAAAGACTCCATCGAAGTACATTACCCATTCTTTGCTTGCTTCTTTGACGGGGATGCTTGTCTTTGGAACTTCTTCATCTGGCGTTGGTGTCCATTCTGCTATGAACTCTGCCAATGCTTTGCTCTGTATAGTTGAAGTACTTTCAAACTTAAGGCCAAAGCTTGACAGCTCCAGTGCCCACTCGACAATCCTGCCTGTTGCTTCTGGATTTTGCAATATCCTTTTCAGCGGAAAGCGAGTGACCACTGTTATCTCATGTGCTTGGAAGTAGTGGCGCAGCTTTCTTGAGGCCATGAGGAGGCCGAAAAGCAGCTTCTGCACCCCAGAGTATCTTGACCTAGCCCCCTGCAAGAGGGAACTGACAAAATAAACTAGGCGCTGCACCATCTTCTTTCGCACCTCTTCTTGCATCTGCGCAGATTCACCCTTGTCGGGGCCAGAGCTTGTCGGGGAAGCCCCCTGCTTGTCGCTGGACGTGCTTGCCGGGGCTGTGGGCTCCTCCTCTGCCTCCCTTTCCGCTACCAACGCAGCACTAACCACTTGATTGGTCGCTGCTAAGTACAGCAGCAACTTCTCTTGTGGCTTAGGTGCGACAAGTATTGGAGTGGAGGACAGGTACCCTTTCAAGTCTTGCAGCACTGCCTCCGCCTCCGGAGTCCACTTCATTGGACCTGCCTTTTTCAAGATTTTGAAAAAAGGCAGGGCACATTCTGCAGACTTAGGAATGAACCTGCTGAGAGCAGCCACACAGCCGGCAAGCCTCCGCACATCCTTAACGCGCTTCGGGGCTTCGATCTGCTTGATGGCTTTGATCTTGTCGGGATTGGCTTCAATCCCCCTCTGGGACACAAAAAACCCGATAAGCTTGCCGGAGGGGACTCCGAACACACACTTCTCGGGGTTAAGCTTGAGTTGTATCTTGCACAGATTCGCAAAAGTTTCATCTAGGTCTTGAATCAGGGTATCTTTGTCCTTGCTCTTGACCACTATATCATCCATGTAAGCTTCTACATTCCTGTGTATCTGTGGCTCAAAAGCAGTGTGGACCACCCTTGCGAATGTTGAACCCGCATTCTTCAATCCAAAGGGCATGCGTATGAAACAGTAAGTGCCACATGGAGTAATGAATGCGGTCTTCTCTTCATCTCTTCAGCCATGAATATCTGGTGGTATCCGGAGTAGGCATCAAGGAACGAAAGCAACTCACATCCAGCCGTGGAGTCAACGATCTGGTCAATGCGCGGCAAGGGAAACGGATCTTTGGGACAAGCTTTATTCACATCAGTGAAGTCTATACAAAGCCTCCACTTCCCATTAGCTTTGCGCACGACAACAGGGTTGGCCAGCCACGTGGGATGAAGTACACCTCTAACAAGGCCTGCCGCTTCCAGCTTCTTGATTTCTTCAGCGATAAACTCTTGGCGCTCCACTGCTTGCTTCCTGACCTTCTGCTTGATGCGCCGCGCGTGAGGACAAACGACAAGCTTGTACTCAATTACTTTCCTGGGAACACCGGGGATGTCAGACGGTTGCCTTGCAAACACGTCGACATTCGCCCGTAGGAAAGCAACGAGCGCGCTTTCCTATTTAGGATCGAGCGTGGCACTGATGGTGAAAATACCACCAGTGCCGTCCTCCTTGGCGGACACCTTCTTGGTTGCAGGTGGAGCTGCCATTCCCTTCTTACACTTGCCGGTGGAGCTCGATGGTGCGTCCTCGAGGGCAGCGCAGCACTCCGAAGAGGTGCGTTTGCCGGAGTGGGCCCCAGAGCTCTTACCGGACTTGGTCTTGTTCTTCCCCCCGGGAGCTTCAGCGGCAAGTGTCTTGTTATCTGTTGCGGCTGCTGCGTCCCGGTAGATCTTGTCGGCGCAGATAAGCGCGTCCTTCTTGTCGCCGGGGACAGAGATGACGCTTATCGGCCCTGGCATCTTGAGCATGTTGTAGGCATAGTGAGAGGCCGCCATGAACTTGGCGAGCGCCGGACGGCCAAGTATCCCGTTGTATGGCAATGGGATATCGGCAACGTCAAAGGTGATCCTCTCAGTTCTGAAATTCAGCTCTCCGCCAAAGGTTACTGGCAGCGTGATCTTCCCCTTCGGCTTGCTCCTTCCCGGGTTAATTCCTTGGAAAGTTCCGGTTTCCTCGAGCTCGCTGTCGGGGATCTGTAGCTTTCGGACTACAGCAGAGGAGATCAGGTTTAGGCCGGCCCCGCCGTCAACCAGCATCTTGGTGACTTTGAGGTTGCGGATGGTTGGTGAAACCAACATCGGCAAACACCCGACCGCAGTTGTGCGATCAGGGTGATCCTCTATGTCGAAGATGATGGGCGTGCTGGACCACTTCAGGAGTTTGCGCGACTCGACGGGTCGCTCTGCTGCATTAACTTCCCGCACCCATTGTTTGAGTTGGCGGTGGGAAGTATGCAGAGAGGCAGCTCCATCGACGCACAGAACTTCTGTGGCCTTCTGGAACTCCTGCTCGCTATTGTCTCCGTCGTCCATGTCCTCGTCATCGTCTTCGTCTTCGTCCTTGTCGCGGCCGCGGGGAGGTCTATCTCCTTGCCGCTGCTTGGCCTTGCCGCGGCGTCCTCCCCGGCCATTGAATGGCCGCTTCTTGCCGGACTCTCCTCCGCCTCCCTGGGCCTTCTCCTTGTCGCGTCGCTCGTACTCAGCTTTCTGCTGTTCGACGATGTATTCAACCCTCTTGCAGTTCTGGAGATCGTGGCCCTTGGTGCGGTGGATCTTGCAGTACTGCTTGTCGGAGCCGTCCTGCTTGTCGGCGGCGGCTACAGTGGCAGCTTCCTTGCCGGAGCCACCAGCCTGAGCTTTCTTAGCGCCAGTCTCCTTGCCGGACTGCTCGACGGCCAGTACTTCCTTGTTCTTCTTTTTCTTGTTGTTCCGCCGCCGGTTTTTCCTTGCCGGGGCGGCATCCTCACTGTCCGTTCCTCCTGCTCCAGCATCCTCTCTGGGGAGTCTCCTCCCCTCTTCAGCGCGCGCACACTTGTCAGCCAGGGCATAAAGCTCGCTGACGTCTCGGATCTTGCACATCGCCATTTCCTCCCTCATCCTGTGGTTGCGCACGTTCTGGTGGAACGCGCTAATAACCGCGGCAGGGTGGACGTCCAGGATGTTGTGCTGGACGCGGCTGAATCTCTGGATGTACTTTCGCAGGGACTCTCCTTCCTTCTGGCCGAGTATGTGGAGATCACTTTCCTGGCCATGGAGCTTGTGGCCGCCCGTGAAGGCGCCGACAAACTGGTGGCACAGGTCAGCCCAAGAAGAGATGGAGTTTTCCGGCAAGTGCATGAGCCAAGATCTGACATTTGGCTTGAGCACAAGCAGGAAGTAGTTTGCCAGTATCTTCTCGTCTCGTCCCCCGGCAACTTGCACCGCAATGGTGTAGATGCTGAGGAACTCTGAGGGATGGGTCTTGCCGTCTTACTTCTCGGGTACGTCGGGCTTAAAGTTTTTCATGCTGGGCCACTGGACTTGCCACAGCTCACGGGTGAACGCGGGGCAACCTGCCGCGTATGGCAAGTCGCCCGGTTCTCCGGGCGCGCGCATGTCAACAGGGGTCCCAGCGCGCTGGTCGGACTGTCGCCGTGCTTCTCTTCGACGCTCGATGCGAGTTCGAGCGTCTTCTTGCCGCCTGTCGTCGAGGACTTGGCGTTGATCGCGGCGAGCTCGCGGATCCAACAACGTCGTGGAGTCGTCGTCGACGTTGATCCGGCGAGTCGATGATTTCTGCTTCCGCGGCGGGGAGTGCACGGTAGTTGCACCCCCGGCGGTCTTGTCTCCATCAGCCCGCGCCTGGCTGACTTGCCGCGGCCGTGACGTCGCCGGCTACTGCGGCGTGTCGTTGATGGCGAAGGCGATGAGGCTTTGGATGGTGGCCCTCCAGTCTTCGGCCTTGTCTGCCGCTAGAGGGAAGTCGAGGAGTAGCTGAGCTCTAGCTAGAGCTTCTGCTGGAGTGGAGGGGAGCGGTGGCGAGCGGTGCGAGGAGCGAGATATGCTCGGACTTCTAACAGCGTTAGAAGGAGCAGGTTCTCGCCCCCGCGACCGGCCTTGCTCGTGCCAGCACGTTGGCCTTGAGCGTCCCGCGACCCGCCAACTTGTCCTTGAACCAGCAAGCGGATGGTACCCTGCGTACCACGTCGCTGCCGTTCCGGCACCTCCTGAGAGGGGCGCGGTGCATGCACGGACGCCGAGGTCTTGGAGTGCGCTCGGTCGTCCGTCTTGTCCTTGGACTTGGCGGCGCCGTGAGTTTCCTCGCCGGCGTCCGTCCTTCCGCCAGCGTCTACCCCACCAACCGTTGGTTCTGGTGGCGGCGGGATCGACGCGGACAGGCCTCCTACCTCCGAAGCTTTCTTCTTCGGCGGCATGTCGATGAAGTCAACGAAGTTGATGAATTTGCTGAAGGTTGCGCCCGCGTGAACGCCGGATCAGGTTCGCACAACCTCGACGCGCCCTACCTGGCGCGCCAAAGATGTCGGGGAAACTGGTCGCCCACGAACACCTATGGGACTGGAGCCCCTTTTCGGTACGGCAAGGGAGCGGAGGGTGCACGAAGAGCGGATCGAGGCGAGCACGCGAGCAGTTTACCCAGGTTCGGGCCGCACGGATGCGTAAAACCCTACTCCTGCCTTGGTTTGTATTGTGTTCTTGGCTCGGGAGCAAGAAGAGCTACAGTACTGGTTGCTAGCTACACCGAGCGTGAGAGTGATCAAATATTGGAACCCCCTCTACGTTGTGCATGGGTCTCCTTTTATAGGTCAAGGGGTCTCCGACAGGTGGCAACGTAGGTGAGGGTAAAAACATAAAAATGGTGGTAGTTGTAACAGTGTATGTACAGTGTTTTGTACCTAACCCTGACGGTGGGGGACAAGGGCATTGAATGCCCGTCGCCGTCGCCCCAAATAGTGCAAAAAGCGTCCGTCCGGGCGTCTCCGTTCGCCACGATAGTGGCCTTGTCGTCGTGGCTTGCCACCGTGTACCCCAGGCTGCACAGCCTTCCGCCACGTGCCCCTGGAAGGGCCCCCGGGCGACGCGTGGCCAGATGAGCTGGAGCGCGGGCACACAGTGGAAGCTTGCTGCGGCAAGCGCCTTGCCGCGGTCGCTACCTTGCCGCGCCTGGAAGCTTGTCGCTCTCCGGGCCTTGCCGGGGCACCCGATGCGCCACGGCAAGTCTTCTGAAATGCCATGCTTTGGCCTTCCTGGCAAGCTCCTCTTGCCGGGGTCTTGTCTCTTAACTTGAATACTTTGTTCTTGAATGGCTCCAAAGGAACCATAGTGGGCCTTGGCGGGTGCGTGGCAAGCCCTGCCACGGGATGCTACTACTGCCCGTGCACAAGTTGGGATACTAAAGTACCCCATCTTTAGTACACCGACAAGCATTGTCTTTTGCATGATTGTGATATCGTTTATTTTGAAATCATTGTATCTAGTCATCACTTAAACCTTGGTGGTGCCCCTGCATTTATGTTTTGCTTCACTAAAGGGGGCAAGCGAGATATCACTTTATCATATTTGCACACCATGCTCATTACAAATCTATTTGATATTTCAGTATCATATTGTAAAACTTTCTGTTCTTTGTGATTTTCTCATGAGGCAACTTAATTACTACAGATTCATTGTCTCAGTAAGCTTTTGTCATGTGACTATGAAAAAGTCCTATATGGTTAATAGCATGTCACCACAGAAATTATTCTTGTTATCATTTACCTACTCGAGGACAAGCAGGAATTAAGCTTGGGGATGTTGATACGTCCACAACGTATCTATAATTTCTGCTTGCTCCATGCCTCTTTTGGGTGATATTGCTATGTTATTTATACACTTCCATACACTTTTGATCATATTTGGACTAACCTATTAACTTAGTGCACCCCAGTGCCAGTTTCTGTTTTCGGCTGTTTTTGTATTTCAGGTTTTCCCATTACGAGAACTGCCAGAAAAATCCCGGAAAAATTATATAAAAAATCAGCGTTCCAGAAGCTTCCCGGCACCCGAAGTACAGCCGGAGGGGGGCCACCAGGGCTCCAGGCGCCCTGGTGGCGCGGCCCCCCTCCTGGCCGCGCCGGGGGGGCGCCTGGGCCCCCAAGGCCTCCGCTGATGCCCCCCTTTGGCATATATTTATATCGTGTCCCGAAACCCTCGAGACGGGAACCCTTTTTCGCGATCTCATCTCTGTTCCGCCGCCGCCGCGCTTCCAAGATCGGGAGCACTAGGAGAACTCTTCCCGGCACCCTGCCGGAGGGGAGGATCACCACCGGGAGCTTCTCCACCACCATGGACGCCTCCCGGATGAGTTGTGAGTAGTCTCCCTTGGACCATGGGTCCATGACCAGTAGCTATGTGATGTTCTCCTCCCGTTCTTCTGCTTCACTAATTAGTCCTCGTGAGCTGCCCTACATGATCGAGGCACATATGTAATCCTTATGCTGTTGCTATGATGAGTTTGCTGGGATCCGATGGATTGTGAGATTATGTTCAGATTGTGTTTGAGTAATATATTTGATCTACCTCTTTTATATTTATGTTCGTAAGTAATTCTTGCATGTTCTCCGTTGTTATTTATTGCTTTGGCCAAGTAGTAGGTAGTGACTCCAAGAGGGAACGTTATGCTTGATTGTGGGTTCATGCCTCTCGATGACTAGTTTGAGTGACAGAAACATGAGTCTAGGGGATGTGTTGTTGCCACAAGGGGGAAAACAACGGTGCTTGTGCCCGCGGGTGCAAGGATTGTTTACTTTACGCAAAGTTCTTTTAATGCAGTTGTCTGTTGCTTTGAGTTTACACTATGGGTGGGACTCGCAACTTAATACCAGCGAGATGTTCTGGATAGATATCTCAAGGTGGATGATTAGTAGTAGATGCAGATGGATTTCGGTCTACTTGCCTTGGCGTACCGCCCATGCTTTGAACCTCTACCTTTCTTGCAACATAGTTAGCATTGGTTTGCGCACATAATTCTGTCAATTGCCCAGCTGTAATTCGTTTACCTCACATAGCTGTTTTATCGTCTTTTGGGAGAGAGACATCACTAGTGAACATCATGGGACCCCGGTCTATATTACCATCATTGATCACATCCGCTATTTACTTTCCGCTTTTATTTACTATTTGCAGCAAAACCTATCACTACTATCACTTGCGTTTGATCCTTTGTAAACGACAAGGCCGGAGGGATTGACAACCTCTCTGTACTCGTTGGGAGCAAAGTTATTTGTATCTGTGTGCAGGTCCACGTTGATTGCTAATATCTGGCGCCGTTAGCAGTTGACACCTTCTTGTTGAAACTGGGAGTCTCAGGGAAATCGATCCTTGGTATCTTTGCCAAGGGAAAACTTCCTCTACACTGCATCTCAAACCTTCCACTTGGGGTAACCAACGAGGGGCGAGAAGCCATCAGGCCTTTCCCCACCTCTTCTGGCATTCTGCAGTTCAGTCCACATATACAGCTTATTCCTTTGATATTGATGCATACTTAGTATACATCTGATGCTTGCGAGTACTTTGGATGAGTACTCACGGTTGCTTTGCTCCCACTTTTCCCCCTTTTTCTTCTTTCTGGTTGTTGCAACCAGATGGCGGATCCCAGGAGCCAGATGCCACCCCAGTCGATTACTACTACTACCCCGACGGAGCCTACTACTACGTGGAGACAGCTGACGACCAGGAGTAGTTAGGAGGTCCCAGGTAGGAGGCCTTGCCTCTTCGATCGTTGATGTTTGTGCTAGCCTTCTTAAGGCAAAACTTGTTTAACTTATGTATGTACTCAGATATTGTTGCTTCCGCTAACTCTGTTGCTTTCGAGCTTCTGTATTCGAGCCCTCGAGGCCCCTGGCTTGTAATATAAAGCTTGTATTATTTTAATTTGTGTCTAGAGTTGTGTTGTGATATCTTCCCGTGAGTCCCTGATCTTGGTCGTACACATTTGCGTGCATGATTAGTGTACGGTCAAATCGGGGGCGTCACAAGTTGGTATCAGAGCCGACTGCCTGTAGGATCCCCCTTTCCAACTCCTTGGCCGAAGTTGAGTCTAGTCTTTGAAAAACTGTTTTACTAACATGGGTGTGTGGCTTACGAGCCCACGTCGCCAATTGGGTGGTATTAGGATCTTTTACTCCTCGATCTTTACTCCGGGGCTCTGAACTCTCTTCTATTCGGGTTAAAACAAATTTACTAACTCAAACATTAGGATCCCGTGACCACATTCACCCCAAAGATGGATAGAGCCATAATTTTTCGTTAGAATAGTATTTTGAATAGTACACACTCTATCATGTTGACTACTATGTGGTACTCATAATACCTCGTTCATTCTACAAGATAGATAGTGAATAATTCTTGTCTTTGCAAATTTCTCAAATGCTGAACTACCCATGTTATATGTTAGCAGGATGGTTAGACCCGCTTGTCGTGGTCGTGGTGGCAATGCCCCACCACCTCCTGAGTACATGGCTGGTATGATCCAACAGCTTGAGCTGAACCGCCAGTTCATGGAAGGAATGATGGCTCAGTTTCCTCGCCCCAACTTGAACCAGCAGCCAGCAACTGTGACCCTGAACGACTTTGCACATCTCAACCCAAGCATCTACCGCAGCTCAACTCAGCCACTTGATGCTGATGACTTGCTCCGTGATATCACTTTCGAGCTAGAGTCTGCTGGTGTAGCCCCTGCCAGCTATGTCACCTTCGCGGCATATTACCTGAAAGGTCCCGCTACTCAATGGTGGGACAGCCACATACGTTCACTACCTGCTAGGACAATCATCACTTGGCCGGATTTCCAAGCTGCCTTTCGTGCCCGCTTCATTCCTGAGGAAATTATGGACAGGAAGAAGCGCGAGTTCCGTAACCTCACCCAAGGCAACAAGACTGTAGATGCTTATCAGCGGGAGTTCCTTGATCTGTCCCGCTATGCTGAAGAAGACATTGCCACTGATGCACGTAGGCAGGAAAAGTTCCGTGATGGACTTCAAGCCGATATCAAGCTCGCACTCCTTGCACATGACTTTGCCGACTTCGCCACCTCGGTGAACAAGGCCATTCATGTCGAAACTGGTCTGAAGGAACACCAGGGATCTCTCAGGCGCAACCGTGACACTGGTTCATCTTCAGGACCTTCATCACATAAGCGTAGGATCTGGATTCCCAACAGCATGTACCACCCAACCGCAACTGCACCAAGGCAGTCCCATGCTGCACCTCACCTGCCACCTCCACCACCTGGGCAGCCGAGACTTCAAGCTGCACCACCCCAAGCTCCTGCTCCCCATCCAAATGATGGGCTATGCTTCAAGTGTGGCCAACCAGGTCACCGTGCTAGAGATTGCTACCAGAAACAGAACCAGCTTGCACTTCCTCCAACTGGCCGTGTTGACAATCAGCCCTACAACAACAATGCCATGCCTTATGGTCGTGGTCAGGCTAACCGCATTGATCTGAATGAAGCTCAAGGCTAGCCTGCTACAGTGTTGGGTACTCTTCTTGTTCACTCAATACCAGCTTCTGTTTTATTCGATTCAGGAGCATCGCATTCTTTCATATCAGAAGATTTTGCATTCATGCATGGCATTAATTTCGAAGAGATGAACAATCCGCTAGTGGTACACACCCCTGCGGGCCAATGTTGAACCACCGTGGTTAGTCATATCGTCATCGTTGAAATTGAAGGGTTGGAATTCCATGTTTCTCCCATTGTCTTGACGTCATCCAATATTGACCTCATTCTGGGAATGGAATGGTTGAAAACACATACTGCTACTATCATTTGCGCCACTAAGACCGTCCATCTGCTGCATCCTTCAAATGAGATAGTAAGCTACCATGCTCATCTTGTTCAAAATGCCGAAGCATGGATTTAACCCTTGAAGGCGTGCAACGCTTCTCCTTTTGTAAGAATTGAAAACGCTACCTCAAAGTCCGAAGAATCTGTCCGGTCAGCGTTTTTGATCAAGCAGAACGTCACATCGACACAGAACTATCAAATTTCAAAAAAAAATTTGTGGTCAAATCCTTATGAAGATGAAGCCACTTGGGAACCCGAGGATCGTCTTCGTGATGAATATCCCGTTTTGTTTCCTTCTACCTCCTAAAATCTCGGGACGAGATTTCTTGTAGTGGAGGAGATTTGTAACGCCCGGATAATTAAGCTACAGTAATACTCTGCTAATGATGCCACGTCATCGTTTTTACCGTTGCTGGAAATCACTTTGGTTCAAACCGATTCGAATTCAAAATTTAAAATAAAGCCAAACAAATAAAGTTTTCAATGGACAAAACTAAAATGTGCAAACTATGCCAAATATTAAGTTGGTAATATTGCTGGTGGCCCAACACTTTTGTAAAGTGTTTAAATCCCTCTTTGTGAATATATTGGTGGCTTAAATGATCATTTAAATGCCCTATATATTTTCTAAAAATGTTAAAATATTTTATATATGTGTGAAACTTTATGTGACATAGGGTTAAACTAAAACACGAAGTTAGGTGTTGGTCTCATATTTTTATTAAACTAAAATCATGTGGGAATTAAGTAAAGTAAAATAAACAGAAAAGTTAAAAGAAAACAAAACAAAACCTTGAAACAAAAGAAAACCCCCCCTCCCCTGGGCCTTTTGGCCCAACTGGCCTCACTGGCCAAGCCAGGCCGGCCCACCCGCGCCTCCTTCCCCATCTTCCTGTTCCCCTCCCCTCGTGGCCACGCCCGATGGCCGACACGGCCGCGGCCATCGCCGTGGCGGCCATCGCCGTGGCGGCCATCCGCCGGCTCCCCCGGCCTATAAGGTTGGCGCCCCTCACCGACGCAAACCCTAGCTACCCATTCCCCTCCTCCTAATCTCCCTCGCTCAGATCTGCCCGCGACGCCGCGCCTGTGGACGCCTGCAGCTCACCGTGGTCGTCATATCGCCGTTCATCCTCGCCTCCCCGTCGCCGTCGTCGTCCACGACAACCTCCCCGACCGGCCTCGTCAAGCCTCGACGACCCCCTCCTCGTCAACGATGTGAGAAGGCGCCCGAAATCCCTCTGTTTCACCATCTAATTCGTGCCCGTAGCCTAGCTAGACGCCGCGTCCGAAGCTCACCATCGCAGTTCATCTCGCCACCGCGACCACTGCTCGCGAAGCTCGCGACGAGCTCCGCCTCGTGTTCCTGGAGTTCTCAGGAACTGGTAGCACCCAACCCGTCGCTTCCCGTGTCCTACATCGCTGCCTTGAGTTCGCCATGGTCGCCATCGAAGGACCGCGTCCGCGCTCCTGCGTGCTCGTGCCCGCCGCAGCCTCGCCTCGCTGTTGCCCCGCGCATGGCCTCGCTCCCCGCATACCCCTGCTGCCACTGCTACCTCACTGCTCTGCCACCACTGCACGCCGTCCGTCCCACCCCGCCCTCGGCTCCACGCCTCGGCGCCCACCATGTGCGCCCGCACCACCGCGTCGGCGTCGCCCTTTGCCGGGCCAGTGTCGCGCTGCTGCTGCCGCGCCTCCGCCTCACCCGCCACTCGCCGCTTTGTCCTCGCGTCGCCCGCCCTCGACCCTTCCCCGCGTCTCCTGGCCGCCGGCCATCTCGGTAGCCGCCGGCGCCTCGCTTCATCTCGCCTGTCGTCGCCACCGGCGGCCCTTTCCGGGCGCCCACGGCCGCGCCTCCGTCCGCCCCGCCCTGCGCATAGCGCCGCCGGCCGCCCACCGCCGCCGCTCCTGCTCCGGCCGGCCGTGGCCGCCGGCCGTGCCGCGCCGGCACCCCGCTGGCCTCGTCAAGGCTACGGCCTCGCCCGGGGCATGGAACCCCTCGGGCACGAGCGCCCAGCGCCCGTTACGCCCGGCGCCCGATATGGCCCCTGGGCCTATGGCACGTGGGGCCCAGCCCCTTAAAAAAAGGGATAAAAAATACAATTTTAAAATAATTAATTAATTAATTAATTAATTAACTTAATTAAAATGTTTTAGTTAAACTAATTCACTAGTTAAACTAACTAATCTAGATTTAGTTAGATGTCTCTATGACAGGGGGGCCCCACCCTCTGTTGACCAGTCAAACGTTGACTGGTCAACTGGGACCCCCTGGCCCACCTGTCAGCCTCTGGTACACTTCTGTGTACACAGAGCTGGGTACCCTTAGCAATTTATTAATTAATTTCGAATTAATAATAATTTCAGAATATTAATAAAACTTTGAAAAATCATATTAAATAATTCATAACTCGGATGAAAAAGATTTATATATGAAAGTCACTCAGAATTTCGAGACGAATCCGAATACGCTGTCTGTTCGTTCACCACACATCCTTATCATACCGAACATGGAACAATCCCCCTCCAGTTCGCCTGTCCGAAAATGCCTAACACCGGGAATGCTTTCCCGGATGTTTCCCCCCTTCACCGGTACCGTGTAGTACCGAGTTAGAACACCTCTAACACCGCTTATTGTCTTGTCATGCATATGTTTGCTATGTATTTACTGTTTCTCCCCCCTCTTCTCTCCGGTAGACCCCGAGACTGCCGCTGATGCCGTTGTGATCAACTACGTCGACGACGACCCCTTCTTCTTGTCTGAGCAACCAGGCAAGCCCCCCCTTTGATCATCCCGATATCACCCATTCCATTCTCTCTTATGCTTGCATTAGAATTTTGCTACTGTTATTGTTTGATCCTATTCTGTTGCATAGCCTGCTTTTGTACCTGCTATTGTTACCTACCATGTTATGCTAAACTGCTTAGTATAGGTTGGATAGTGATCCATCAGTGACCCCCCCCACCTTGTCCTTGTTGCCCCTGCTTCATCATCGACGACTTGAGCAACGTGATTGAAGACCAGAGCCCGACTATCCTTGTTGCCCCTGCTTCATCATCGACGACTCGAGCAATGTGATCGAAGGCCGGAGCCCAACACTTCACATCACATCACACCCCCTTTGTTGCTTGACTCTGCAGAGGTACTATCGGGTGCCGAGGGTGAAACCTCGTAACGCACTCATGATGATAACCTTGTAGTGTAGCTATTCGGTCGTGGTCATCGAGGGTGATTCCTCTTTCTCCATTCCCGATATGACTCTGCCGTGCAACCCCTCAGGTGTGAACCTCGGGGTGATTCCTCTTAGTTCACCTTGATGGTCACATCGAGTGGAATTCGTCGGGGGTGATTCCTCGGGTTTTCCACCTTGATGTGTTGGACACACAGTTACCTGGAATTTACTTGAGACCTTTGTGAAAGGCTGGCGGGCCCGGTGAGCACCCGCGGGAGTTCTTACGGCGGCGGCTGGCTGTTTAGCGGTATCACCCAGGAGGGGTGATAGCTCCGGACTTGTCCCGACAGCCGTCACTTCTGTCAATAATGCACTAACAGATTTGGGTATTTGTTCTGAGTTGGCCTCTGGCCTTTACGCACTAACCGCCATGCGAGAATAGTTATGGGCCTCGGCGTCGTAGTATTAGCCGAAGCTTTGTCAGACGTCCAGTTCAGCATTGCGGCACGGTCGGATCGTGCTGGCCATCCGAGGCGGTACTGGTATTCACCCTGCGCGCAACGACCCGGAGTGCAACGGGCGATGGCCCATGACCCCGGAGCGCTTAGGATGTAGACCGGCGGGGACCTCTCTGCTGAGCCTAGGTAGGGCTACGACGTGTTGATCTTCCGAGGTCGGGCATTGACCCAGAAAGGTGTGTCCGGCCAGAGATGATCGAGCGTGAGGGTAACGTGGTGCACCCCTGCAGGGAAGTTATCTATTCGAATAGCCGTGTCCACGGTAACGGACGTTCAGTGTTATATCCTGATCTATTATAACTAGAAATGGATACTTGAGATATGTGACGGATATGTGGCTGCGAGGTTACTTTCCCGCAGGGAGTCGAGGAAGGATCTCTAGGCCGTTATTGCTACAACATGCTTGATAATTATAAAATGCTATTCTGTATTTCCTTCTACTGCTGCAAGATGGTGCTTCCCAGAAGATGCTTGAAGATGCTAGTCTTCGATAGGCTAGGCCTTTCCCCACCTCTTCTGGCATTCTGCAGTTCAGTCCACATATACAGCTTATTCCTTTGATACTGATGCATACTTAGTATAGGTCTGATGCTTGCGAGTACTTTGGATGAGTACTCACGGTTGCTTTGCTCCCCCTTTTCCCCCTTCTTCTTCTTTCTAGTTGTTGCAACCAGATGGCGGATCCCAGGAACCAGATGCCACCCCAGTCGACTACTACTACTACCCCGACGGAGCCTACTACTACGTGGAGACATCTGACGACCAGGAGTAGTTAGGAGGTCCCAGGCAGGAGGCCTTGCCTCTTCGATCGTTGATGTTTGTGCTAGCCTTCTTAAGGAAAACCTTGTTTAACTTATGTCTGTACTCAGATATTGTTGCTTCCACTAACTCTGTTGCTTTCGAGCTTCTGTATTCGAGCCCTCGATGCCCATGGCTTGTAATATGAAGCTTGTATTATTTTAATTTGTGTCTAGAGTTGTGTTGTGATATCTTCCCGTCAGTCCCTGATCTTGGTCGTACACATTTGCGTGCATGATTAGTGTACGGTCAAATCGGGGGCGTCACACCAATGACCCAGCCGGAGGCAGAGCTATGGATACAAAACATGATGGATCACTTCAGGAAAAATTTGGTTGCAAGGAAGTATGAGGTTCAATACGCTCTTCAGTACTTTACAAAAATTGCTAGAACATGGTGAAAAATGCATCAAGCCATACAAGGATGTAATAGAGCAGAAAGTTGGGAGGAATTCAAGAAGACTCTGTTACGATCCCGTCTCATCCGAGAGCGTGGTGACAACCCGTGAAGAAGCCTTGTGCGTGTAGGATTTGTGGAGAAATCGGACACATCTAGGAGGAGCACAAGGATGAATGCCCAAATTGTGAAGGAAGTCACCTAGCTGAAGAATGCCCAACTAGGAAGATTACTTGTTTCTTGTGTGAAGGGACCACCCACTACCCTGCTGAGTGTCGCATTTACCCCATGGTGCAACGAACTATCCAGCAGAAGAAAGAAGCAATGAAAGAAGCACTCGAGAAAACCCTAAGGGAATCCGCGATGGAGGAAGATATTGACGACCCTGATGGAGAAGGCCTAAACAGATTTTTCTCCCGTGCTTGCTATTCATGTGGAGAAGAAGGACGTCTTTCACAATATTGCACCAAGGAAAGCCATGGGTATCTGGTAGACTTCCTGACAGAAGAAGTGGAGTTTGATCCACAAAAGATAGAAGAATTGACAGGAACAAAGAAGACGAAGAAGAGAAAGAGCATGTATCCCTAGAACAACCCAAGTTCGGTGAAAAAGGACCTGAGTCACCTCACATGTTTTAGGTGCAAGGATTTAGGTCATTATGGTAGCAATTGCCCAACCAGGAAGCCAAGAACCCAGTGAACCAGGATAGTCACCATGAAGTCCTTAGATTTGTCTTATGACATTAGTTTACACTACAAGGAAGAAGAGAATTTTGCCAAAAGAAGGTTCAGACCGGAGGAAATATTGATCAGAGTAGTTGACATCTGGATATTAGGATGAAGCATGTAGCTAAATATGGAATACACTTTTATTACGATGTTGAGTTGAGTTATGGAACGAACATTGTAATAGTTCGTGAAGCAATAGAAGTTGATACTCTTGGGAATCCAAGAAGGAGATGCTATGAGTTGTTGGACAATTTTGAGTGCCTCTCTTGCTATCCCACCCAGACTAAAACCTAGAACCCATGGAGAAGCTGACCCCAAACCTTTCTCGGACAACCGACCCCATTTTACCCAAGGATGTCCATATGTTATCCTAAGAACCCCTTTTGTCTTATACCCATAGATGACAACCCTCTACGAGTCTTTTCTCAAAGGCCCGGAAACGATCATGACCCTGACTAGCGATCGGGATTACCCAAAGATCCTGAAGGACATGATGAAGCATATTCACCTGGAAGGAGATGCTGTTTACAAGGGTTATCCCTTCATGGAGAATGGAGTTGAACTTTGGTACGTGGAGGTACACCTCCATCATGTGAAAGGAGTTTGCCCAAAAACTATGGGTCAATACTTTTTCATCTCCTGAGTACCACGATCAACGTTCTTCGACTCTGTTCGTGAAGCTGCTATGGAGGCCATACGCCAGATTAGAGAAATACTGGAAGCAAGACTTCGTCACACTCAGGAATGCCTCAGTGGGGTGCATGCATAGATGATGGAGATGAATCACACGACCAATAGGATCAAGCAAAAGATTGATGATTTCAAGAATCACATTGCACAATTCCAGTGGGACTGAAGCATCCTTAGCTAGGACGAATGGATATAGATGGAAGGAATTCTTGACCCTACCAGACTATGTGGATAGTAGCATTTGTAGTGAAGCACCTTGGATTTTGAGTATTGAATAGTGGTTCAGGAAGTAATAAAAGATTTGATATGAGGAGAATATGGATTACGGGTGAACTAGTGCATTTTTCTTAGGGCGATACCTTGCTGAATAAACCCTGGACCAATAGAAAGGAAAGTGTTGCCCCATATAGTGGAGTTTGCACAAATAAGTTGGAGTTTATGGTTAATATGATGCTTACCCCAAGGTTATGAAGGAAAGAAGTACAGTTGGATTTAAAGAGGGGGTAATGCTGGAGTATGGAGCAATATTGACTCCCAGGACGAGTTAAGGATATACAAGTTCTGAAGTGGACCCATAATCCGAGGACCTAAAGAGGCTACGTAATCATAAGGGAACCACGAGACTTGTCAGAGTAATACGCTTCTTCTGTAGTGAAGAAGGGCATTATGTTAGAGATTGTCTCAAGGAGAAGGAGATTGGTGCTAAGTAGTTGAGTTGAAGCATGCAATGGAAAACACAGTGGATCCGAGTAAGTTGAGAATCAATACAATTAGTATCATGGTATTGATTTTGGATTTTATGAATTGTTACTACATAAGTGATGAGTGAAGACATGATGCATAGAAGGAGATTTTGAGGAAACTAGTGTTATTCATTTTAAGTGTGGTAGAATCCAACACCGTTACCCGAATACAAGAGCTAGTACGCCAGACTTTGGAATGGACTGCCCAAGTATGAGTGTGAGTAATCACACTCAGTTGTGAACCAAGAGAAGTAAGGGATAATTGGATGGATTTAAGCAAACCCAAGGAAGTTGGATGTCGGAAGGATGATCGGTTGCTGCCCGATGATGAGACCAAGTGTTACTAGTGACAAGTTGGAGATGAGCCATAACCCACAGGCCCCAGGACCTGTCAAGGAAGAAAGCACACTCTTGCTGAAAGAAAACCCCTGGAAGAAGTTACGACTTTCTCAATAGACGATCTTATAGGTGTTTACACAAAACCCGAGGGTTGTGAAGAACGATAGATGTTTTGTTCAGGTTGCAGAAGTAATGGATTTTATTTGAACTTAGTTTGTCGACGAGAGAAATTCTGCAATGCTTGTGAGGATGACCGAGTGTTAGAATTCGAGATTCACTAAACCATATACAAGGTAATGATTTGGGTGCGGGATGGATTGATCACCATACCGACTTACTCTTATTATTCGCTTTTGTTATACGAGATGGT
Source organism: Secale cereale (assembly GCA_902687465.1). Taxonomy (NCBI): domain Eukaryota; kingdom Viridiplantae; phylum Streptophyta; class Magnoliopsida; order Poales; family Poaceae; genus Secale; species Secale cereale. Next base: position 667,379,025 of record LR738712.1, read on the forward strand.
AAATCTGAGTGACTTACCTATAGTAGAGAGACGACGATGTCAAAACCTTGTTTAAACCTTAGAATGGTATAGAAATTTTTCCCCTGTACAAGGCAGCTGTTGCCAACCGTAGGTCATACGGTGAGGATGAAGCCCAGACCCGTTTTCTGCAGGGACCCAGTTAATTTTGTTTGATGACCATCATGAGATATTGATAGTTGTTTAGTATTGACGTGAGACCTGTCCGCTAAGAAGAACCAGTCTCAGAAGAACCTTACCAGGATGAATGACACAAGAATTGAGGACAAATGTTAGACCCCTACCGAAGGAGCCCCGAGAAGGAATTACCCTGAAGATTTGAGGAGACCAACCCTATCAGCAATAAGGATGTAGTACTTGAGTTTTGAAGGAACCGTAACCATGTTTCTAAATGTGGTAGCACCCCAGACCATACAATCAATGGATTTGCTAGAAGACCCCCAAACCCTAACCTATTTCTTGCTAGCCTCTCCGAATCTCGAGGACGAGATTCATTTTAAGTGTGGTAGGTTTGTAATATCCCAAAATTCTAAATTTTGGAATGTTATAATAAAAATATAGTTTTGAATTGTTTGTGTGATTGTGGTGTGTGAAATTGAGTGAAAATTTGAAACTTTTGAAAGTTAAATGAGAGGGAATCAAATGACTTTCCCAAACTTTCACTCTGCCTTTATGATCTCCGGGAATTCAAATTCTTTTCATCACAAAACCCTAGAGTGAAGATAATATGACTTCTTCCATTTATTAAATGAAAAAGGTGTTTCAAAGGATTTTTAATTTCATTCTCGAAACATTTTAAATTCAGAAACTTTATGCAACTCAATGATTTTCCCGAGAGAAGATAAAATGACTTCTTCAAATTATTGGAAATATGAGTTGGAAGTTCCTTTGAAGAATTTTAAACTTATTTTCAAAATTTGAGTTGCTGGGTTTTATTCAAATTATTTTTCTTCAAAAATAAAATATATGGAAATTAGGGTAACATCATTCCCTACAGCAGAAAATTGGATAGAAATAAATTTGAAATCTTTTTGGTATTTTTAAAATGATTTCTACTGGATTTTATTGCAACAGTAGCACTGTTTGATTTATTAGAATTTGTGTGCACTTTATTTGACTGTAGAAAAATGTGCAACGTGTAGAGAATATTGTTCTGCAATTTTTCATATATAATATGCCTATATAAATGTTTTCTATATTTTCGTTATTTAGTTTTTCTTCTCTGTTTCTACTAAAAAACCGCGCATGCGCCTTTACTTATTTGTCGCCCAAGTGCGCAGCTTAGTAGTAGCGGGCGCCTCATTTTTTTCCCTTTCCTCCTAACGGACCAGGCCCAGTCAGCCTTTTCTTTTTCTTTTTTCCATTTTTTTTCCTGTTCTACCAAAAAATTTAAAAAAATGTGCAGCGGTGCGTGCGTGCGGCTGGCCGGCCCATTAGCTTTTTAGCCAGTGCGATTCCCTTCTATTTTAATTGTTCGTCTACGTTTAGTCCCACATTGCCTAAATATATATTTTTAAGCCTCTTTTCCACCTATAAATATAGATCCATAGAGCCTCCAAAATTCATCCGATTCGGGTTAAATCAATATTTTGGTTTGACTAGATTCACTTAAAAATATATTTCTTCTGTCCGGCGGAAATTCTAGAAGTCGTCTCCTCTCTCCAAAGTCATCTTTTCTCTACCTTATAAAGGTATCTTTCTTTGTATTTTTTTATATACTCACGTAGCTTATTATTTCTAAACTAGTACGGTAGAATAATTAGATTTATAAATTAGTCTATGTATTTATACATTAGACCTAGAATTTTTTAGCCGTAGTTATTTTTATTCTTCCGTAAAACAGCTTGACCCTGATTTTTCAAATAGCCATAACTTTTTACTCGTTCACCCAAATTAGATGAAACCAGCGCCCACAGTTTTGTTTTGATTCCACCTATCCAGTGAATATATCAAATAAACTTTTTGCAACTTTCAAATTTCGAAATTTGTTCAAATTCATATTCAAACTTCTTTTGATTATATATTTTTAACCGTAATTCCGTTTGACTTGATTCTTTTTGCAAATCGAAGCTCTTGACCTAAACTTTCTGATAAGGCCAAATCCACATAACTTTGGTACTGTTAGAAACTGTTTTCTGTTTCAACAGACATTCATTTGTTTTCGAAGTTTTTCGAAGTGTTTTATTCGCCCCGTCCGATGTTTTGAGTGATTGCTTATGTGTGATTACTATTGTTTGCTTACGATAGATTCATCGGAGTGTGACGAATAGATCTATCACGAGTTCTGAGTGCAAAATCTTCTACATCGTCAGTACAAGGCAAGTTCACACTTTGATCATACTTTCCAATACCCAGTTTTCATTGCATTAGTTATATCCTCAAACACATTGCATGAGTAGGATCTTTAACTTGTGGGACTAGGAAGTAGATTGAGGTAGGACCTATTACATGCATTATTTTCAAACCCTTGGGAGTTACTTCTACGTTATGCTTAGGTTGCCATGCTATGCTCGTAGACGTGGTTTGGGTTTGAGTGAAATCCATGACATATGTGAGATTGTTAAATTAATGGTTTATTTAAGGTGACAACTTAAACACACATCTGGGTGGATTGAGGCACCTGGGTATTCCAGTGATTGCCTGTTTTCTTTATGGACCGCCACCCAGGCTCAAATGGATCACGAGGTATTTCATACTAGAAACTTCCGTGTGCAGCCACAAGCTATTATGGGCTCTAGCATAGTTGAATAAGTCGTGCGAACTTTTACAATGGTGGATTAGCAGATGTAGGGGATGTAGGTTGGTACGGTCTACCCGATCATAAGGTGATAGCGCTTCTGAAAGACTATGTCTCGGTCATCCATTTCTCAAACATCATGTAGTGCGAGAATCCCAACGGAGGATATCGAGTCTTGTGGGGAAAAGTGCACAAAACCTCTGCAGAGTGTATAAACTAATCATGATTAGACGTGTCCCCGGTTATGGACGTCTTGAGTACCTAGTACTTGGATTATCATGTGAATCTCATCATGTTACCTTAATTAATATTGTTGCGTTTTAGTGATGATGATTAATTGGGATTGAGAGGATGTCTATCTTCTCAATGTTCAACAACCACCACGATAGTTAAATGAAAATTTATTCCTTTGTTGTAGGAAAAATTGGCTTTACGCAAAAACTTTAACCTTACAGCCTCCACCAGCCAAATATGCATGTAGTTGTAGGACTTGTTCATTATCATTACAGTGTGAAATTGCCAGTACATTCAATGTACTGACCTACATGGCTGCAACGTCTCATGTTGCAGGAATTATTCGACGAGTAAGTGTTACGTTAGTGTTGCGCTCTCTACACTCAACTTCGCCGTTGTCGTTGATGGAACTCCACAACCTTGTTGCTTCCTCTATGTTTGATCGAGGTAATAGTATCTACGTTACTTTATACATGTGATTTACCTCTGTTATAAATCCTCAAGTACTGTGTGTGTCAGCATACCGATCCGGGGATGACACTTAAGCAAAGAGACTTGATCCATTCGGGTCGGGTCCCTCGAGGCCACGTGCTGGCTCCCCTCGCTGTGTGTTCAGTGCCATATTTTCTTAAATATTCTAGAAAAAATCATATTTTATTTTCATGTCATTTGGAGAACTTTTATTTTCGGGACATTTTTTATTGCATGGATAAGTCTGGAAACAGACAGATAATGCTAATTTTATTTTATTTAACATAATTAACAGAAAGTAAAAGGAGGGTACAGAAGGTTTGTGCTATCTAGATTCACATATCCCATGTTCATCAAAAGGAATCCATTAACAAGGTTGATCAGGTCTTGTTAATAAACTCTTTCCGAGTAACATGAAACCGGAGAATTTTCGAATAACACTATGTTACTTCAATGGGGACAATAAGAGTCATATGCCTTATTGATAGTAGGAATGGGAAACTCAAAACCTCCAATAGTGATAGTTGAAGTTTTTCCAATATAATTGATACTATGAACCTGAGGTTGTTTCTTCGGAAAGTGTACCGTATGCTCATTACCATTGACATGAAAAGTGTCATTGCCTTTGTTGCAATCGATAACAGCCCCTGCAATATTCAAAAAAGGTCTTCCAAGAAGAATAGACATACAATCATCCTCGGGAATATCAAGTATAACAAAGTTCGTTCGAATAGTAACATTTGCAACTACAACAGGCACATCCTCACAAATACCGACATGTATATCAGTTGATTTATCGGACATTTGCAAAGATATTTCAGCAGGTGTCAACTTACTCAAGTCAAGTCTACGATATATGGAGAGAGGCATAACACTAACACCGGCTCCAAGATCACACAAAGCAGTTTTAACATAGTTTCTCTTAATGGAGCAAGGTATAGTAGGTACTCCTGGATCTACTTATTTCTTAGGCATTCCACCCTCAAAAGTGTAATTGGCAAGCATGGTGGAAATTTCTACTTCAGGTATCTTTCTTTTGTTGGTAATAATGTCTTTCATATACTTGGCATAAGGATTTGTTTTAAGCACATCAGTCAAACACATATGCAAAAAGATAGGTCTAATCATTTCAGCGAAGTGCTCAAAGTCCTCATCATCCTTTTTCTTGGATGGTTTCGGAGGAAAAGGCATGGGTTTCTGAACCCATGGTTCTCTTTCCCTACCGTGCTTCCTAGCAACAAAGTCTCTCTTGCCATAACATTGATTCTTTGATTGTGGGTTATCAAGATCAATAGCAGGTTCAATCTCTACATCATTATCATTGCTAGGTTGAGCATCAGCATGAACATCATTATTAAGATTATCACTAGGCTCATGTTCATTACCAGACTGTGTCTCAGCATCAGAAACAGATATATCATTGGGATTCTTAGGTGGGTGAGCTACAGGTTCACTAGAAGCATGCAAAGTCCTATCAGTTTTCTTTTTCTTCTTCTTAGAAGATAGGTGTATCTAAATTAGCTCTATGAGAATCTTGCTCAATTCTTTTAGGGTGGCCTTCAGGATACAGAGGTTCTTGAGTCATTCTACCACCTCTAGTTACAACTCTAACAATATTATCCTTATTCTTACTATTTAATTCATTGAGCAAATCATTCTGAGCTTTAAGTAGTTGTTCTACTTGAGTGGTGACCATGGAAGCATGTATACTAATAAGTTTCAGTTCATCTTTAGCACTAGACAGATAATCACTCAAGCGTTCAATCATATGAGCATTATGTTGTAATTGTCTACCAACATAAGCATTGAAGTTTTCTTGTTTCACTATAAAATTATCAAACTCATCTAATCATTGGCTAGCAGACTTATAACGAGTAATATCACTTTCATCAAATCTATAAAGAGAATTTACCTTTACTACCTATGTCGGGTTATCAAGACCATGAATTTCTTCAATAGGCGATAAATTCTTAACATCTTCAGCTTTAATACCTTTTTCTTTCATAGATTTCTTTGCCTCTTGCATATCTTCAGGACTGAGAAATAGAACACCTCTTTTCTTCGGAGTTGGCTTAGGGGCTGGTTCAGGAAGCGTCCAATTATTTTCATTGGCCAGCATATTATTCAGTAGTAATTCAGCTTGTTCCACTGTTCTTTCCCTCCCCTCGTAGTTGAGGTTAAGATCTTGGCCATCATATTATAAGATCTTCATAGTGATAAGCAGATATAAATCCCAAGTGACTTAAAGAATAGAGCAATGCTCCCCGGCAAAGGCGCCAGAAAATAGTCTTGATAACCCACAAGTGTAGGGGATTGCAATAGTTTTCGAGGGTAAAATATTAAACCCAAATTTGTTGATTCGACACAAGGAGAGCCAAAGAATACTCTTAAGTATTAGCAGCTGAGTTGTCAATTCAACCACACCTGGAAACTTAGTATCTGCAGCAAGATAGTGTAGTAGCACAGTAATATGATAGTGGTGGTAGCAGCAATAAAAGTAAAGATAGTGTTTTTGTAGTTTTTGTGAAAATAGCAACGGAAAAGTAAATACCAACTAGCAATATAGGTAAAGCTCATAGGCATTGGATCGGTGATGGGAAATTACGTCGGATGCAATTCATCATGTAAAAGTTATAACCTAGGGTGACACGGAACTAGCTCCAGTTCATCAATGCAATGTAGGCATGTATTCCGAATATAGTCATACGTGCTTATGGAAAAGAACTTGCATGACATCTTTTGTCCTACCCTCTCGTGGCAGCGGGGTCCTATTGGAAACTAAGGGATATTAAGGCCTCCTTTTAATAGAGTAAAGGACCAAAGCATTAACACATAGAGAATACATGAACTCCTCAAACTATGGTCATCACCAGGGTTGGTCCCGATTATTGTCACTTTGGGGTTGCCGGATCATAACACATAGTAGGTGACTATAGACTTGCAAGATAGGATCAAGAACACACATATATTCATGAAAACATAATAGGTTCAGATCTGAAATCATGGTACTCGGGCCCTAGTGACAAGCATTAAGCATAGCAAAGTCATAGCAACATCAATCTCAGAACATAGTGGATACTAGGGATCAAACCCTAACAAAACTAACTCGATTACATGATAGATCCCATCCAACCCATCACCGTCCAGCAAGCCTACAATGGAATTACTCACAGACGACGGTGAGCATCATGGAATTGGTGATGGAGGAAGGTTGATGATGACGATGGAGACGATCTCCACTCTCTGGAGCCCCGAACGGACTCCAAATCAGCCCTCCCGAGAGAGATTAGGGCTTGGCGGCGGCTCCATCTCGTAAAACGCGATAATTCTTTCTCCTTGATTTTTCTCTCCACGAAACGGAATATATAGGACCTGGGGATACATCGGTGGAGCATCGGGGGGCCCTCGAGGCAGGGGGCGCGCCCTGGGAAGGGGGGTGCGCCCCCACCCTCGAGGACAGCCCGTGGGCCCCCCGGTGTGGATCTTCTTGCAGGTATTTTTAATATTTTCTGAAATAATTCTCTGTTGATTTTCAGGCGATTCCGAGAACTTTTTATTTCTGCACAAAAACAACACCATGGCAGTTCTGCTGAAAACAACGTCAGTCCGGGTTAGTTCCATTCAAATCATGCAAGTTAGAGACGTAGCAACTCCCCTTGCGTTGTATTCCCTCGAAGAGGAAAGGGAGATGAAGCACTGTAGCGTAAGTATTTACCTCAATTTTTGAGCACCAAGGTATCAATCCAGTAGGAGACCACACGTCAGTCCCTCGCACCTGCACAAACAAATAAGAACTTTGCAGCCAACACGATAAGGGGTTGTCAATCCCTTTACGGTCACTTACGATAGTGAGATCTGATAGAGATGATAAATATATTTTTGGTATTTTTGGTTTAATAAAATAGAAAATAAAAGCAAGAAAAGTAAAGTAGATGTAGATTGATATGTTGAGAATAGACCCGGGGGCCATAGTTTTCTCTAGTGGCTTCTCTCATGATAGCGATATTCTACGGCAGGTAAACAAATTACTGTCGAGCAATTGATAGAAAAGCGAATAATTCTGAGACTATCTAGGCTTGATTATTGTATATAGGCATCACGTCCGAGACAAGTAGACCGAAAAGATTCTGCATCTACTACTATTACTCCACACATCGACCGCTATCCAGCATGCATCTAGTGTATTGAGTTCATACGAACAGAGTAACGCCTTAAGCAAGATGACATGATGTAGAGGGATAAACTTAAGCAATATGATGAAAACCCCATCTTTTTATCCTCGATGGCAACAATACAATACGTGCCTTGCTGCCCCTACTATCACTGGGAGAGGACACCGCAAGATTGAACCCAAAGCCAAGCACTTCTCCCATTGCAAGAACTATAGATCTTGTAGACCAAACCAAACCAATAATTCGAAGAGACTTGCAAGGATATTATGAGCACACATAAAAAGTTCAGAGAAGAACCAAATATCTTTCATAGATAACCTTGATCACAAACTCACAATTCATTGGATCTCGACAAACACACCGCAAAAAGAGATTACATCGAATAGATCTCCTCGAAGACCGAGGAGAACTTTGTATTGAGATCTAGAGAGAGAAGAAGCCATCTAGATAGTAGCAATGGACCCGAAGGTCTGTGGTAAACTACTCACAGCTCATGGTGAGCGCGATGATGATGATGATGATCATGAAGGCCTCTGTGATGGATCCCCCTCCCGAACAGGCTCCAAGATGGGATCTCCATGGGAACAGCAGCTACGGTGGTGGAATTAGGGTTTTCTCTCTGCGTATGGAGTTTCTGGGCTACGTAGGTATATATAGGAAGAAGGAGGGCGCCAGGGGCCGTGTGGGCCAGCCTCGAGGCAGGGGGGGCGCGCCTGGGAAGGGGGGCGCCCCCCACCCTCGAGGGCTGGTCCCACATCCCCTGACTTAGCCCAGAAGACTCCCGAGCGTGATTTCCTCCAAAAATATCTCTCGCGAAGGTTTCATTTTGTTTGGACTCCGTTTGATATTCCTTTTCTGCAAAACCCTGAAATAGGAAGAAAAACAGCAATCTGGACTGGGCCTTTGGGTTAGTAGGTTAGTCCCAAAAATGATATAAAAGTGAATTATAAAGCCCATTAAACATCCAAGACTTCATAAATAATAGCATGGAACAATAAAAAAGTATAGATACGTTGGAGACGTATCAAGCATCCCCAAGCTTAATTCCTGCTCGTGCTCGAGTAGGTAAATGATAAAGAAAGAATTTTTTGATGTGGAATGCTAACCAATATAGTTTTTTCAATGTAATTCTCTTAATTGTGGCATGAATGTTTAGATCTGAAAGATTATGGACAAAAGTCTATATTGACATAAGAAATAACAATACTTCAAGCAATACTAACAAAGCAATCATGTCTTCTCAAAATAAATGGCTAAAGAAAGTTATCCCTACAAAATCATATAATGTTGGCTATGCTCCCTTATTATCACACTAAATATTCATATCATGCACAACCCCGATTTCAGCCAAGCATTTGTTTTCATACTCTATCTTTTCAAACCTTTCAACTTTCACGCAATACCTGAGCATGAGCCATGGATATAGCACTATGGGTGGAATAGAGGTGGTTGTGGAGAAGACAAAAAGAGGGAGATAGTCTCACATCGACTAGGCGTATCAACGGGCTATGGAGATGCCCATCAATAGATATCAATGTGAGTGAGTAGGGATTGCCATGCAACGGATGCACTAGAGCTAAATATGAATGAAAGCTCAACAAAAGAAACTAGTGGGTGTGCATCCAACTTGGTTGCTCACGGAGACCTAGGGCATTTGAGGAAGCCCATCATTGGAATATACAAGCCAAGTTCTATACTGAAAATTCCCACTAGTATATGAAAGTGACTAAACATGAGACTCTCTACAATGAAGAATATGGTGCTACTTTGAAGCACAAGTGTCGAAAAGGATAGTAGCAATTGTCCCTTTTTCTTTTCATTTTTTTCCTTTTTTTTCTTTTTTTGGGCCTTTTTTTCTTTGGCCTTTCTTTTTTTTTCTTTTTTTTTTGTGGAGGGGCTTTATAGATTCAGCCTTTCCTCCCATGGGACAATGCTCTAAAAATGATGATCATCACACTTTCATTACAACACAATATTACAACTCGATACTATAACAACAAAGTATGACTCTATATGAATGCCTCCGGTGGTGTACCGGTATGTGCAATCAAACAAGAGTGACATGTATGAAAAGTTTATGCATGGTGGCCTTGCCGCAAATACGATGTCAACTACATGATCATGCATGGCAATATGACATGATGCGTGTCATATAAAAGGAATGGTGGAAAGTTGCATGGCAATATATCTCGGAATGGCTATGGAAATGCCATGATAGGTAGGTATGGTGGCTGTTTTGAGGAACAATATGGTGGCTGTTTTGAGGAAGGATATATAGTGGGTTTATGGCACCAGCGAAACTTGCGTGGTACAAGAGAGGCTTGCAATGGTGGAAGGGTGAGAGTGTGTATGATCCATGGACTCAACATTAGTCATAAGAACTCATATACTTATTGCAAAAATTTACGAGTCATCAAAACAAAGCAATCAACGCATTATCCTAGGGGGGAGGTTGGTAGGAGTTAACCATCGCGCTCCCCCGACCTCCACACAAAGGTTGACACTCTACAAATACCTCATGCTTTAACTTAGTCACATAACAGTTCACCATACGTGCATGCTACGGGAATCACTAACCTTAACACATGTATTTCTTAATTTCATAATAACTCCACTAGCATGACTCTAATATCACTATCCTCATGTCTCAAAACAATTATCAAGCATCCAACATCTATTTCTATTCAATGCACTTGGTGTGATTTTTTTTACTACATTGACATTGGATGTCTATCATGTGAAGACTAGTTTCTTTAGCCTAAACACTTTACCAATATGTTTTAATAGACTCTCAAATAGATCTAAGTGAAGCATGAGAGTTCAACAATTTCTACAAAATATTACCACCACCATGCTCTAAAAGATATAAGTGAAACACTAGAGATAAAACTATTCAACTCAAAAGATATAAGTGAAGCACATAGAGTGTTCTAACAATTTCTAGGACATATTTAACTCTCTCAAATATGTGTGTCCAGCAAGGATGATTGTGACAAACTAACAAGCAAAGACTCAAATTATACAATATGCTCCAAGCAAAACACGCAACATGTTGCGAATAAAAATATAGCTCCAAGTATAGTTACCGATGGATGAAGATGAAAGAGGGGATGCCTTCCCGGGGCATCCCCAAGCTTAGGCTTTTGATTATCTTGAATTTACTTGGGGTGCCACGTGCATTCCCAAGCTTAGGCCTTTGCTACTCCTTGTTCCATAGTCCATCAAAGCAATACTCAAAACTTGAAAACTTCACAACACAAAACTTAGACAAAAATTCCCGTGAGCTCCGCTAGTAAGAGAAATGTAATGCCCAGGATGGGACTATACCTCCTACGTGTCGAGGCACGACTTAAAGGTATAAGCCCATTCTGGAATGATCTTAAGTTCGGTATCTTTGCACATCTCATGCAAAAATAGGGATGAAAAGGAAAAGAGATAGTTGGCTTACACTCGCCACGTCACACAATTCATTACATTGAAAATCATCATCCAAATAACATCACAACCCGTCTACGGGTGAAGATCCAAATGAAAGATACCAAACATACATAAAGCCACAGGTTCGAATCGCCCCTAGTAGAAACCACTACTGATCATCGGGATAGTGCACATAGTAACGGCTACGTTCCTCATCGTACTCCCAGTATAGCTCGGTGCCGTCACCTGAGTAGCTCACCATGGTACCTGCATCTGGTGTGGTGTAGAATCTTTGAGCCACGGAGGACTCAGCAATCCCGTTCCCGGGTAGCAGAACTATCTAAGCCTTGGGTGTGGAACAAGGCTGAAGAAAAAATAAAAGGCTGCAGCTGCACTAGCACTAGCTTACGTAAATAAGAGCGAGAAGAGAAGTGCCACGAGCGACAAGATGATCACGAAGTGATCCTAACTAAGCACGGCAATCATAATCCCACCGTGTTCATTTCCCGAACCCCTTTCGGAAAATGACCGTCATGGTACTCACACTGGTAGTGTGTTCTGAACATGGTGTCAAGTTTTCTACAACCGGATATTAACAAATTCCCATCTGCCACATAACCGCGGGCACGGCTTTCGAAAGTTCAAAACCCTGCAGGGGTGTTCCAACTTGGCCCATTACAAGCACATGATTCGCGGAGTCGCGACTCCAAGGTGGGAAGGTCCGAGTATCCTCGGAATCCCATGCTCAAGATACTCCGACTAAGGTAAGACTAATCCAGCAAATCCTCCCGGCGTGCCGACACCCTGATAATAGCCGCGCGTATCTTGTCTCAGGCCACGACCGGATGAGCACTACGTACAGAAACCGAAGACCCCAGCGAACTGGGTGGCATCGCAAGTGGCTCTAGTTTGGACCAACCCTCAAATCGAGCACTGGCCCAGGGGGGTTGATTAATTAATCCTCGGATTAATTACTCCCTCGGCAAGATTTAGTTGTTAGGCGAATGGAGTACCAATGTTGGGAGTTGCTGGAAAAACCTTAGCGCTAAGCGGTTTATCGAGGGGGTCCCATAACCCCAACCGTGTGGGGAACGCATAATCAAGGAACATAACACCGGTTTATACGGTTCCTAGGGCGGCATGAGTGGAACAAATCACCAAGCAAGAGGCTTAGCCTTCCACCCATTACCAATATATAGATGATTTCATTAAAGAGTTTATATAGTGTGATATCCCAACAAGCTTCAACATGAAGCAAGAATCTTCAGATCTTCTCCCGCAACTAGCAATGCTATAAGAGGGGCTGAGCGAAGCCTACGTAGCCAATCAAAGGTTTTCATAGGTAGGGGGGTTAGATAGATTCATGGTTACAATAGGAGGCTGACAGGAAAACATGGGCATCGAGGCAATAGTCTAAAGAGCTAGACTTCTAGCAATAGGCAAAGATAGTAATGATATCTGGGTCAGGTCATCTTGCCTGTCGAGTCGTTGATGGGATCGTAAGAGGGCTCCTCGTTCTCAACCTCGGTAGTAACCTCGTTCTCGTACTCGGTCTCGGCTTCCGGCTCTACTCAACACAAGAACACATGAGGCACAAAATCAAACAAGGTGCAATGCGCAAACTACAGGATGCATGGCTGATGCACTAAGGAAGCACTGCATATGCACTTAGGATGCACAACAGGACAACATAGGAAACACAGAGAAACAGTACAAGAACAAGACAATTTACTCTAGCAAGTAGGATGCAAGACAAGTCTATTTAGGATGCAAAACATGGCAGGGTAGGAAGCACAGGGAAACAACACAGGAAACAACAGGTTTAAATAAGGCCGGAAACTACTTAGGACAAACCCGATAAGTCCTCATATGCATAGTTTGAAATTAGTCCAGATCTGAACAAAACTTAAGTTAAAGTTGTTAAACAGCAAGTTAACATGCACCATGACAATCTACACGAAAGTCTAGTCAAGTTTCATATAAAGTTTGTTTGAAACGAAGCTACGGTCTAGAAGATATGATCAAGACAAGATAAGCATGGCAACGGTGCAAGATGCACCCAAACATCAAGCAACATACTCCAAAACATGTTAACAAGATGATATTATGAATCTACATGCAAAACCACACAAGTTTTATGTAGGACTCAAAACGGAGTAACGGGCTAAACGATACACTCGAAACAATAAACAAAGCAAAGCTGAAATTAACAGCCACATAGCAACTTTGGAGCAATAAATATATACTCTACAGAACTCAAACATGGTGATAAGAAGCATGGACATGAAGTAGACATATCCTACAGCAAACAATTCCATTGGAGCATCTCCATAGGAGGCATGGATCAATAGCAACAAGCTACAATATTTTGATCATGACAATAAAATCCTGACATCAATATTTTATAGCAACTTGGGAGCAAGAATTAAATATGCTACAGCAACCCAAATGAGCATGTGAGGGCATAGATGGATAGACAACAACATATACAACAAGGAATGATCAATGGTCACCCCAAAACTAACATGGATTTGCCTAGAACAACAAGCAAACATAGCATCAGGATATTACAGATTCCAGACTTAGTGAAATTTCACTAAGTGTTAAAACAGTAATATTATCATGGCATGTTTGTGAGCAAGTTTAAGTCACCTCAAAGCATAACATGGCAAGTGGTTTGCACCACAGCAAAGAACACATGATGGGGAGTCCAAAACATCTGAGCATGCAACATGGGGACAAACACATCAATAGCAACGAGCTCCTCAACTAGGCATCTCGTAACAAGTTACAAAACCTAACAACCACATGCACTTTTGCAACAGAGATAAACATGGCAATATGAACTCTAACATGCAAGCTAAATCAACCAACATGTAGAGCATCTCATGATGAACATTTGGACATATCATTTGCTTCATTTGGATAAACATGCACCAAGTTATCACATCTCAAACATGGCATGAAAACAACTAATAGCAGCAGTTTATATCAAGTAGCACTCTTGTCATGATGATTAAGACATCTAGATGGACTCAAACATGCATGACACAATTGAACAAAACATAGTACATGTCACCACGATCATTTTGACATATTATATGCACAAATCGGACAAGCACAGTAGAAGTTATCATCATCACAAAAGTGCATCAGACAATGAAAAACACAAAAAGACATAGACAAAAAACAGAGGGTCAACCTCTCTGGTCAACGCGGGCGCGGGTCTCGGCGCGGTGTGGGCGAAGCGGGTCAACGGGTCCCGCCCGTTAGGGTTAGCACCCAGGCGCCCGGCTGGATCGGGCCGATCCGATCGGATCTGGATCGAAGGAGGCCGACGTCTTGAGAGCTTCGACGGTGGTTGGAACTGCTCCGGCCGGCGGACGACGGGCGCCGGCGGGGAGGCTTGACGGGCGGCTGCCGGACTGGAAACGGCGGCGGCGGATCCTTGGCCCTCCGGCGAGGGGCGACGGAGGACGGGGGCAGAGCACGGCCCGGCGGCGGCGGCTCTGCGAGGGCCGCCGGCAAGCTCCGCAGGCGACGGGGAACTGGGCCGACGACGGTGCTCACCTCACCCGGCGGAACGGGGACAGGGCGCCGGCGGCTCGGCTGCAGGCGGAGCCGCGGACGCTCGGGCGGCGGTCGGCGGGATCCGGGCCCAACGGGGCGGATCTGGGCGGCTCGGGCCCGACGGCAGGGATGTGGGCGCCACGGTGCTGGCGAACGGGGAGCGGCCATGTGGCACGGCGAGGGCAAGTCAGACACGTCCGGCGGCGTACGGACGTGTCCGGCACGGCGGGAAGGAGTGGAGCTAGGGTTTTGGACGCAAAAAATGGAGGGGTGGACGTTTTTATAGGCACAAGGAGCTAGGAGACTCCAAATGGGGAGAGGTTTTCGGCCACGCGATCACAATTCAACGACCGAGATGATGGGAAGGTTTGAGCTGGGTTGTTGGGCTGTTGTGGAGGGGGTCTTGGGCCTCAAAGAGGAGGTACTTTTAGCCCACGAGGTTAACTGTTGGAGTACCAAACGAACTCCAAACGCGACGAAACTTGACAGGCGGCCTACACGTATCGAAACAACATCGCACGACAAGTCTCACGCCATTCTAGAAACGCTACACGGCCAAACACGAAAGAAGGACTCGGGGATGCCACGGGCACGTGTGAAAGCGTCGGAACTCGAAATGGACAACGGGAAGAGATGAGTGGGACCGGATGCAAATGACAACACCAATACAATTCAATGCACATGACAACATGACATGGATGAAAAGCACACACGCACACGACAAAATGACGAAACCCGAACAGACGAAGAACCCGGAATGGAATTGATGAAGCCAAAGTTTATATATTGCCATATAGGGAAAGTGTTACATCCGGGGCATTACAAAGTGTCCTCTTCTACGAAAAGATCTCGTCCCGAGATCTAGGACTGGAAGAAGGAAGGGTACTCGGAACGAAGGTGATCTTCTCATTCCCGCGTAGCTTCTCGGTCGGTATGGTGTGACCACTTGACTTTCAAGAACATGATTGACTTGTTGCGGGTCTTGCGCTCGGTTTCTTCGAGAATAGCAACGGGATGCTCTCGGTAAGACAAGTCTTGTTGAAGATCAATCTCCTCGAACGGAATGGTGCGTTCAGGTGTCTTGAAGCACTTGCGGAGTTGAGACACGTGAAACACATCATGAACATTAGCGAAGTTGGAAGGGAGCTCAAGTTGATAGGCTAGATCGCCTCTTTTGCCAAGGATCTTGAAAGGGCCCACGTATCTAGGAGCAAGCTTTCCTTTGATACCGAATCTTTGGGTGCCTTTCATAGGATAAACACGGTGATAGACATGATCCCCAATGTTGAAGGCCAAATCACGATGCTTGCCGTCATAGTAGCTCTTCTGACGCGACTGAGCGGCCTTGAGAATCTCACGTATGACTTTGCACATTTCTTCGGCTTCTGAGATTAAGTCATTGCCAAGAAGTTGATGTCACCAGTCTAGGACCAGTTGAGAGGGGTACGGCACTTTCTGCCATAGAGGATTTCAAACGGAGCTTTGCGGGCACTTGCTTGGAAATTGTTGTTGTAAGAGAACTCGGCAAACGGGAGATAATCTTCCCACTTCATGCCAAAATATATGACACAAGCTCTGAGCATGTCTTCTAGAATCTGATTCACTCTCTCGACTTGACCACTAGTCTGAGGGTGAAATGCAGTGCTGAAACGGATCTTAGTGCCCATGGCAGACTGAAAGGAGTCCCAGAACTTGGATGTGAACAAACTTCCATGGTCTGAGGAGATAACTAGAGGAATGCCATGTAGGGACACAATTCTGGAAGTGTACAACTCTGCCAGCTGAGCTGCATTGATGGATTCTTTGACTGGAAGGAAGTGAGCTACTTTGGTAAGCTTGTCAATCACCACAAAGATAGAATCATTCCCTTTCTTGGACTTAGGAAAGCCAGTGATGAAATCCATTTCAATGTGGTCGAATTTCCACTCGGGGATAGGAAGAGGTTGGAGAAGACCGGCTGGACGTTGATGCTCTGCCTTCACTCTCCTACAGACATCACATTCATTCACGAATTGGGCAATCTCCCTTTTCATGCGAGTCCACCAGTAAGATTGCTTGAGGTCTTGGTACATCTTGGAACTTCCAGGATGAATCGAGAAGAGGGAGTCATGTGCTTCGTTCATTATGAGCTTCCTGAGATCACCCTTGGGAACCACAAGTCTGTCCTCAAAGAACAAGGTATCTCTCTCATCAACGCGATAGCACTTGTATTTGGGAGTACCCTTTGCAATACCAAGTTTCACTTTCTGCACCATAGCATCACTGAGTTGGGCCTCACGGATCTGATCTTCCAAGGTAGGAGCAACTTGAAGATTTGCACGAAAGCCTTGCGGAACAATTGGAGGTTGAGCTTCTTGAATGCTTCACAAAGCTCAGGCTGGAACGGCTTGATAAGGAGAGTGTTGCAATATGCCTTCCTTCTCAAGGCATCTGCAATGACATTGGCCTTGCCAGGTGTGTATTTGATGCTTGGATCATACTCTTGGATCATCTCAACCCAACGAGTCTGGCGAAGGTTCAGGTTCGGCTGTGTGAAGATGTACTTCAAGCTCTTGTGATCGGTGAAGATGTCGACTTTTCTGCCCAACAGAAGGTGTCTCCACGTGATCAAGGCATGAACCACAGCTGCTAGCTTGAGATCATGTGTGGGGTAGTTCTTCTCACTTGGCTTCAATTGACGAGAGGTGTATGCCACAATTTTCTTGTCCTGCATTAGCACACCACCAAGTCCTTGAAGACAAGCATCACAGAATACTTCGTAGGGCTTGGACTCATCTGGAGGAGTAAGAAATGGAGCAGAGATGAGCTTTTCTTTGAGAGTTTTGAATGCCACATCACAATCCGGAGACCAGTTGTACTTGACATTCTTCTGCAGCAAGTTGGAGAGAGGCTTGGCAATCTTGGAGAAGTTCTCAACGAACCTTCTGCAATAGCTAGCAAGACCAAGAAAGCTTCGGAGTTGCTTGATGTTCTGAGGAGGTTCCCAGTTGACAATCGCTTCAACTTTCTCGGGGTTCACAGCAATACCGTCAGCGAAGATGATATGGCCCAGATACAAGACCTTATCGAGCCATAATTCGCACTTGGAGAACTTTGCATAGAACTTATGTTCACGGAGTCTGTGGAGAACCAGACGGAGGTGCTTTTCGTGATCCTCTTCATTCTTGGAGAATACCAAGATGTCATCCAGATACACAAGCACAAATTCGTTGGTGTAGGGGTTGAAAATGTAGTGCATCATTCTCGAGAAGATAGGTGGAGCATTAGCGAGGCCAAATGACATGACTGTATATTCATAGGAGCCGTAACTCGTTCTGAAGGCAGTCTTGTGGATATCTTCTTCACGAATGCGGATCTGGTGATAACCCATTCGGAGATCGAGCTTTGAGAACACTTTAGCTCCTTTGAGCTGCTCGAACAATTCGTTGATGTTGGGGAGCGGATACTTGTTCTTTATTGTCTTCTAGTTCAATGGCCGATAATCAACGCAAATGCGCTCCATGCCATCCTTCTTCTTGACAAATAAGACACCACAACCCCAAGGAGACGTGCTAGGCCTGATCAGACGTGCTAGGTGGCCTATTTACCACAGATGTAAAGATACGATACTTCTATGTGACCAAGCTTCTTCCTTTTTCATTGAAGGAAGGTGCTAAAGCATGGTATGATTCACTCCCATACGGTTCCATTAAGAGTCCTCAAGATTTTAGCTCACTCTTTTGTTGATAAGTACTTTCCTGCTCACATGCAACATGCTGCTTTACAAAGAATTTATAACTTTAAACAGTTGCAGGATGAGTCCCTCCCTAAAGCTTGGGGGAGGTACTGCGGTCTGATTCGGGCTAGACCTGGACATGAAATCCCTAAGAACGAATTAATCGATATATTCTATGCTGGTCTAACTGATGAATCCAGGTCCTATTTGGACAGTTGTGCTGGTTGTGTTTTCAGGAAAAGAACACCGGACGATGCGAAAGATTTGATGGGCAGGATTGCCAAAAACCATGAAGATTGGTCCGTCCCTGAACCACCTCCACCAACAAAGAAGAGGGGCATGTTTGTTCTGAGCCCCGAGGATATGCGAGAAGCAAAGAAGTCTATTAAAGAGAAATGTATTAAAGCTGAAGACGTGAAGAATCTACCCCCTATTGAGAAGCTGTGTGAGCCTACTACTCACCCTCCTATGGTAGAGGTACACTCTCTTTTAGATTTCAACGCAAGTGACATCCCTCATGGTAAGCCTCCTGATCAATGTTTAGATGAGTTTGATAATTTTATTATGAAAGAAAATCATTTTAATGAGAGGATAGAAAGTCAATTGCATGATAATTCCCTTGCTATCAAAAGACTGCTTGATGTTTTAGATAGAACAGTTAATGATGTTCAATGTCTTGTGAAGCATTTTCATATGGTTCAAACTCAGCTTGATCAAATTTCTAATGTGCAAAGAGATTTGCTTGCTAACAATGCCAAACAAGATAACTTGCAGGCTTTCGGGATTAAGACCCGAGGAGGAACTAGCACTCAAGATCCTCTTTATCCAGAGGGACATCCGAAGAGAATCGAGCAGGATTCTCAAATGCAGGAAGAAGAAATTGTTGGCTCTCCAAAGAAAAAGAAGAAACATAAGGCGACTGACAATTCTAATGACCCTATTGCAGATGAAGAGCCAACTATTGATCCTAACAGCGTATCTATCTCCGATGCTGAGACTGAAGACGGTGCTGAACCTGAAGGTAAGGATAATGAGAAGAATGATCCGCCTGAAGTTCGAGAAGAAGAAGCACCTGTAAACGTAAGAGGTACACTAAAGAAGACTTCATCGCAAGAAAACATGGGAAGGAAAGAGAACCATGGGTACAGAAACCCATGCCCTTTCCAGGTAAGTCCATCAAATCTAAAGAAG
Source organism: Secale cereale (assembly GCA_902687465.1). NCBI lineage: Eukaryota > Viridiplantae > Streptophyta > Magnoliopsida > Poales > Poaceae > Secale > Secale cereale. Next base: position 667,398,550 of record LR738712.1, read on the forward strand.
AAGAGCATTATAATAAGTTTTGTGAGTGGATTAAACCTCTTTTTCTTCAAATCCCTTTCACTGATGCTATTAAGTTACTTCCTTATTCAAAATATATGAAAGATATTGTCACTAACAAAAGAAAAGTTCCTAATGATGCAATATCTACTATGCTTGCTAACTACTCTTTCAGTGGCAAGATTCCTGAGAAGCTCGGTGATCCAGGTATACCCACCATTCCTTGCTCCATAAAGAATAATTATGTCAAAACTGCTTTATGTGATCTTGGAGCAGGAGTTAGTGTTATGCCTCTCTCTCTTTACGAGAGGCTTTGCTTAGAGAAACTAATTCCTACAGATATCTCCCTTCAGATGGCTGACAAGTCAACCGCTGTTCCGATAGGTATTTGTGAGGATGTTCCCGTAGAAGTTGCTAATTGTTTAATTCTTACTGATTTTGTTGTGCTTGACATGCCCGAGGATGGGAGCATGTCCATTATTCTTGGTAGACCTTTTCTTAACACCGCAGGTGCTATTATTGATAGCAATAAAGGGAAGGTTACCTTCCATGTGAATGATAAAGAACACACGGTATATTTTCCGAAGAACATCGACAGGAGGCATGGCCTCAACTCTATAGAGAATATCGAGACCGTGAAAATTGGAGAATGGGACTGTCCACTACATGTGGCTCACAAATATAAAACTATCATGGTGGGGACAATGTCCATCAAAGTAAAGGTTTAGTAACTACTTCGTAGGAGGTGAGACTTTTTGCTCTATATATCGCCTGTTTGTTGGTAAGACTTGATCAACCTTACTAGTGAACATGTTTTATATAGATAAAAAGTTGAGCCTATTATGTTTTCATTTGTTTTTAGTTTTTGTTCTACTTGCTGTACCAAGTATTTATATTTTGAAAGCTTCACAATACTACTAACTGCTTCAAGTTTTCAGAGAGTTTCGCAGCTTTTTGAACTTCAAAAAAATTTCAACAGTGAAGTTTTCAAAAAAAATCCAGAAAAATTATAATAAAAATTTCCACGTCGGGAGAGACCCAGAGGGGCCTGGGGCCAGCCAGGGAGGCCCACTAGTGGCCCAGGCGGCCAGCTGGCGCGGCCCAGCCCCTGGCCGCGCCCATAGGGCGCCTGGGGCACATAGGGCCCCCTCCAGAAATGAGTTTGTTAGGAAGGGCAAAGGGGTGGCTTGAGAAGAGGAGGCCCGCACACTCCGATCGAGTTACTAGAGCCGCAGCTTCACCATCGACTGCTAGGGTGAGCTATAATGAAGATCATGTGCCCCTGGAGTTGTTGGAAGATACAAGTCCAGCACGTGCGATGACATTTCCATGTGATGAATTCATGGAAGCTGCGGGAATCAATGATGAGTTTTATAATCTTTGTGCTAATGCAGGTTTGACACGACTCGTTACGAGCCGTGTTACTCAGTATCAAAAACTCACCTCTAGTTTCATTAACAGTTTTAGATATAATCCTGATTCAGGTGCTATTGAGTTTAAAATTTATAATGATCTTATCACCATGACTTTGGGGAATTTTTGTGAAATAATAGGTGTGCCGAATGTTGGGAGGACGGCTAGGATGGCCACTCAGCCCTCCGAGCTGAAAACCGTCATCAACTCTCTCTGCAGCATGGGTACGAGGGATATTCATCCGTCGAGGATCTCTAGCATCTTATTTCCTGACCTCAGGTATTTTGCATATTATATTGCTAGAGGGGTGTTAGCTCGTGACAACACGAGCAACATTTCTGCTCCGGATATTGATATCCTGGCGGCAGCCCTCTCAGGGAGGTCTGATTAGAATCTGGGTACCTTAATTGCTCGACGCCTTGCTATGAACGGTAACAAGGGGGACTTATATGGTGGCATTTATGCCACACTTATCTTAGAACATCTTGGAGGCACCCCACACCCTGATGATACTCCTTTTACTTATTTAAGCTTTGATCTTGCTGCTATGAAAAGGCATAAGTTTGTTACCATGGGTTCTGAGCTTGATAATCTTATTTATATCTTGCGTTTCAGAACTGCCGCGGAACGCGAGATCCGTCTACTTGCACCTCTTTTGTTTGATTTTTCTCGCAGGAATGGATGGTCCTTTGATGTTGTCCAGTTCGACGAGTTCATGGTCCAGCATCAGTTTCATAACCCCATGGAGGGGGTTGTGCCCGACGAGGAGGGGCACGGTGAGATACCACCTTTTCAGGGAGAAACCGCCACCGAGTTTGGTGAAGGTTCTTCCTCTGTTTGGCGTTCGGAACCTTCCTCGTGGGAGACTCCGAGGAGTTCGGTGTACGCGCCAGCATCTTTCTACGACCCTTGGACTAACCACCATACCCCCGGAGCAGGAGGCTCCTGGGGGCAGTAGCTGGTACCAACTTAGGCCAAAAGCCTAAGCTTGGGGGAGTACGTGCCCCTCTCACTTTTCCATTGTATTATCCGTTTTATTCACTTTGATCTTTTCGAAGTTTTTGCCCATTCTTCTTTATTTCTCTCTTCGCAAAAACAACAAAAAGATTTTCTCTTTCTTTTGCTTTTATTCAACCTTTGAAAAATCCAAAAAGATTTCCTTTTCTCTTTAGTTTGCTTTGCTTTCAGAGTTCAGCTCGAGTCCGTGATGGCATTTAATTATATTTCCTACGTTCGATCGTGCAAGTGACAAGCAGTAATGACGAAGATCGATTGAAGGGAAGCAACAAGGAAGACCGGTATGAACTCTTTTTGTTTCTACTTTTGTACATATGCCTGTACTTATGATCTAGAGACCAGCTTGTAGCGACATAGTGCTATGTTTACAATGCTCTTCCAGTGGTTCATGCTTTCCTTGTGGCTAGTCTCGAATAACTAGAGTATATAATGTGTTATTGAAATGATCTACATGCATTGCACTGTTCATACTCTGGTACACTAAGGTGGTATTTCCCTTTAGAGAATTTTTGGATTGACTTGGCACATGCTTACACATGTTTAAGACTAAAAAGTCTACTCTGCCTTGATGATCTTTGAGTTTTAGAATAGTTATATCGCTTTCATGCCCAATTCAATGTTGCTTTGTCGCTCTGCATGATTATGACCGTTATTGCTCTCTAGTTGGTCGCTTCCCAGTCTTTCGCTAAAACTTCCACTTGTACTAAGCGGACTGACTGCTTGTGCATCCAAAATCCTTAAAACCTGTTATGCCATATGAGTCCACCATACCTTCCTATACATGGTATTTACCTGCCATTCCTAACGAAGCCTTTCATGTACCATCTCGAAACTAATCAAAAGCATTTCTCTTTTTGTGCCTATGTTTTAGCTCATGAGGAAGTAGTAGTTAATTCGTGATCTTTTTAAGTCGGACAAGTTTCACCCCTGGATTGCATGTCTAATGTGCAAACCCCTAATACGAAAAGGAACTAGCATTGAGTGCGCCCGGCTCAAAAAGATAACATAACAAACAAACCCTCGTTCACGCTTTGTTCATGAGAAATCAGAAAACTTTGGCAGTGATAAACAAAGGAGATTAAGAGGATGTGATCGTCCTCATGCGGGAGCCGTTCCTCGAGACTTGTCCACTCAAGAAGTGATTGAGTTATCTGCTAGCATTCGTTGACGAAATATGCACCTCTCAAAATGTTTTTATCTCTGTTTTTAAAACCAAGAGCTCTGGTACATGTTTAGTTTTTTTTCCGACCACGGGTTTTCAACCTTGCCAATAAAAGCCACGGTTCGAGAGTCTCACCTTCTTTCTTCAAAGCACCAACTATGAGAGCATAATTGTCATTCTGAGTGTAACGTGCATTGTCCCAAAGTATTACATTGTGTTCTTCATACTTGTGATATGATTTATTCTGAATTTTTTAGTTCTAGTCTCTTTTAAAAACTCTGGAGGAGTTTCTGCATTTATGTTTTGCTTCACTCATGGAGACTAGCGAGATACCACCCTAGTATGCTCAAGCTATGTGCAATGTAATCTTGTCTTGATTTTCAGTAATATATTATTTACTTTTAAGTATTTGTGACTGGTCACTTGAAAGAAGGATTGCTCCTTGCATTGTCCTCATAAGTACTGTTTCAATACTTGCTAAACTCTTTTCGTAGTACATGCTTATATACATCTAATGAAGCAAAAGAGTTTGTCAAAGTTTTCTTTGTCGCGTCCAGTTCGTTGAACTGAATTGCTTGAGGACAAGCAATATGCTAAGCTTGGGGGAGTTGATACGTCTCAAATGTATCTACTTTTCCAAACACTTTTGATATTGTTTTGACCTCATTCTTGCATGATTTGAACTAAACTAACCCGGACTGACGCTGTTTTCAGCAGAGCTGCCTGTATGGTTTTATTGTGTGCAGGAAAACAGATTTTTAAGTATCTCAGAAAAATCCACGAAAAATCACAGAAAATCCACGCACCCGAAGGAACCAGGAGCCAGAAGTGGGGCCAGAGGGGGGCCAGGGGGTGCCCAGGCGCCCTGTGGGCGCCCCCCCTGGGCCGCACCGGGGGGTCGCCTGGGTGGGGCCCACACCCCCTGGTGCCCTACTTTGCCTCGTATTTTTACTCACGACGGGGAAACCCCAGATCAGAAGTTCTTTTCACAGTTTTCCGTCGCGGAGCCGCCGCCACCCTTTGTTCTTCCTCGGGAGGGCTAATCTGGAGGCTGAATTGGTCTCCGAAGAGGGGAGATCGTCGCCATCGTCATCATCATCACCACTCCATCATCCCTCCCAGACTTCTCCCCCCATGTGTGAGTAATTCCCCTACTGTAGGCGAAGAGGATGGTAGGGATTGGATGAGTTAGATCATGTAATAGTTTATCAGATCGTTGGGGGCATGTTGCCTATCATCTACTATGGTGTTTATCATCTTTGCTTCAACTTGTTATTCTTAATGCTTGACACTTAGGGCCCGAGTGCCATGATTTCAGATCTGAACCATATGTGTTTGCATGAATATATTTGTGTTCGTGATCCTATCTATGAGTTGTTTGCACCTATTACGGTTTGGAACCGGCGATCCCAAAAGTGACAGCTTGGGACACCAAAGGGGACGGTTCATAGTTTGAGGATTACATGTATCCATTGAGTTCATTGCTTTGTTCCGGTGCTCTTTGACAGGAGCACCTTAATATCCATAAGTTCCTTTTGGCCCCGTTCGTAGCGGGATGGTAGGACAAAAGATGTTGTGCAAGTTCTTATTGCAAGCACGTACAACTACCTACGGGATACATGCCTAATGTTTGATATTTTCCTAGATGATCATTACTTTTCCGTGTGCCGTGCCCAAGTTAGAATCTATCTCATCCATGCAGCGCCCAACCATCCATCTCCCTAGCCTACAGTGTTTTAAATCCTGCTGGTTACTAGTTGCTATTCTTGCCATTTACTTTTGCTATTTACTTTTACTGTTTACTTTTACTATCACTATCATCACTATCATATCACTGTTACCACTTATCTTTTGTTGCAAGTAAGTATATTTCAGGTGCGGTTGAATTGACAACTCAACTGTCAAAGCTTATAAATACTCTTTGGCTCCCCGTGTGTCGAATCAATAAATTGGGTTATTCCTACCCGCGAAGACTATCTCGATCCCTTACGGTTGAGGGTTATCACTCGTCTCAGGCCACGACCGGATGAGCACTACGTACAGATACCGAAGACCCCAGCGAACTGGGTGGCACCGCAAGTGGCTCTAGTTTGGACCAACACTCAAATCGAGCATTGGCCCTGGGGGGGTTGATTAATTAATCCTCGGGTTAATTACTCCCACGACACGTTTTAGTTGTTAGGCGAATGGAGTACCAATGTTGGGACTTGCTGGAAAATCCTTAGCGCTAAGCGGTTTATCGAGGGGGTCCCATAACCCCAACCGTGTGAGGAATGCATAATCAAGGAACATAACACCGGTTTATACGGTTCCTAGGGCGGCATGAGTGGAACAAATCACCAAGCAAGAGGCTTAGCCTTCCACCCATTACCAATATATAGATGATTTCATTAAAGAGTTTATATAGTGTGATATCCCAACAAGCTTCAACATGAAGCAAGAATCTTCAGATCTTCTCCTGCAACTAGCAATGCTATAAGAGGGGCTGAGCGAAGCCTACGTAGCCAATCAAAGGTTTGCATAGGTAGGGGGGTTAGATAGATTCATGGTTACAATAGGAGGCTGATAGGAAAACATGGGCATCGAGGCAATAAGCTAAAGAGCGAGACTTCTAGCAATAGGCAAAGATAGTAATGATATCTGGGTCAGGTCATCTTGCCTGTCGAGTCGTCGATGGGATCGTAAGAGGGCTCCTCGTTCTCAACCTCGGTAGTAACCTCGTTCTCGTACTCGGTCTCGGCTTCCGGCTCTACTCAACACAAGAACACACGAGGCACGAAATCAAACAAGGTGCAATGCGCAAACTACAGGATGCATGGCTGATGCACTAAGGAAGCACTACAAATGCACTTAGGATGCACAACAAGACAACATAGGAAACACAGAGAAATAGTACAAGAACAAGACAATTTACTCTAGCAACTAGGATGCAAGACAAGTCTATTTAGGATGCAAAACATGGCAGGGTAGGAAGCACAGGGAAACAACACAGGAAACAGCAGGTTTAAATGAGGTCGGAAACTACTTAAGACAAACCCGGTAAGTCCTCATATGCATAGTTTGAAATTAGTCCAGATGTGAACAAACCTTAAGTTAAAGTTTTTAAACAGCAAGTTAACTTGCACCATGACAATTTACACGAAATTCTAGTCAAGTTTCATATAAAGTTTGTTTGAAACGGAGCTACGGTCTAGAAGATATGATCAAGACAAGATAAGCATGGCAACGGTGCAAGATGCACCCAAACATCAAGCAACATACTCCAAAACATGTTAACAAGATGATATTATGAATCTACATGCAAAATCACACAAGTTTCATGTAGGACTCACCCAAAACTGAGCAACGGGCTAAAAGATACACCCGAAACAATAAACAAAGCAAAGCTGAAATTAACAGCCACATAGCAACTTTGGAGCAATAAATATATACTCTGCAGCACTCAAACATGGTGGTAAGAAGCATGGACATGAAGTATACATATCCTACAGCAAACAACTCCATTGGAGCATCTCCATAGGAGGCATGGATCAATAGCAACAAGCTACAACATTTTGATCTTGACAATAAAATCCTGACAGCAATATTTTAGAGCAACTTGGGAGCAAGAATTAAATATGCTACAGCAACCCAAATGAGCATGTGAGGGCATGGATGGATAGACAACAACATATACAACAAGGAATGATCAATGGTTACCCCAAAACTAACATGGATTTGCCTAGAACAACAAGCAAACATAGCATCAGGATATTACAGATTCCGGACTTAGTGAAGTTTCACCAAGTGTTAAAACAGTAATATTATCATGTCATGTTTGTGAGCAAGTTTAAGTCACCTCAAAGCATAACATGGCAAGTGGTTTGCTCCACAGCAAAGAACACATGATGGGGAGTCCAAAACATCTGAGCATGCAACATGGGGACAAACACATCAATAGCAACGAGCTCCTCAACTAGGCATCTCGTAACAAGTTACAAAACCCAACAGCCACATGCACTTTTGCAACAGAGATAAACATGGCAATATGAACTCTAACATGCAAGCTAAAGCAACCAACATGTAGAGCATCTCATGATGAACATTTGGACATATCATTTGCTTCATTTGGATAAATATGCACCAAGTTATCACATCTCAAACATGGCATGAAAATAACTAATAGCAACAGTTTATATCAAGTAGCACTCTTGTCATAATGATTAAGACATCTAGATGGACTCAAACATGCATGACACAATGGAACAAAACATAGTACATGTCACCACGATCATTTTGACATATTATATGCACAAATCGGACAAGCACAGTAGAAACTATCATCATCACAAAAGTGCATCAGACAACGAAAAACACTAAAAGACAGACAAAAAATAGAGGGTCAACCTCTCTGGTCAACGCGGGTGCGGGTCGCGGCGCGGTGTGGGCGAAGCGGGTCAACGGGTCCCGCCCGTTAGGGTTTGCACCCAGGCGCCCGGCTGGATCGGGCCGATCTGATCGGATCTGGATCGAAGGAGGCCGGCGCCTCGAGAGCTTTGGCGGCGGCTGGAACTGCTCCGGCCGGCAGACGACGGGCGCCAGCGGGGAGCCTCAACGGGCGGCTGCCGGACTGGAAACGGCGGCGGCGACGCCTTGGCCCTCCGGTGAGGGGCGGCGGAGGACGGGGGCAGAGCACGGCCCGGCGGCGGCGGCTCTGCGCGGGCCGGCGGCGAGCTCCGCACGTGACGGGGAACTGGGCCGGCGGCGGTGCTCACCTCGCCCGGCGGAACGGGGCAGGGCGCCGGTGGCTCGGCTGCAGGCGGAGCCGCGGACGCTCGGGCGGCGGTCTGCAGGATCCGGGCCCGACGGGCCGGATCTGGGCGGCTCGGGCCCGACGGCGGGGATGTGGGCGCCGCGTCGCTGGCGAACGGGGAGCTGCCACGTGGCACGGCGAGGGCAAGTCGGACATGTCCGGCAGTGTACGGACGTGGCCGGCGCGGCGGGGAGGAGTGGAGCTAGGGTTTTGGACGCAAAAAATGGAGGGGTGGACGTTTTTATAGGCACAAGGAGCTAGGAGACTCCAAATAGGGAGTGGTTTTCGGCCACGCGATCACAATTCAACGACCGAGATGATGGGAAGGTTTGAGCTGGGTTGTTGGGCTGTTGTGGAGGGGGTCTTGGGCCTCAAAGAGGAGGTACTTTTAGCCCACGAGGTTAACTGTTGGAGTACCAAACGAACTCCAAACGCGACGAAACTTGACAGGCGGCCTACATGTATCAAAACAACATCGCACGACAAGTCTCACGCCATTCCGGAAACGTTACACGGCCAAAGACGAAAGAAGGACTCGGGGATGCCACGGGCACGTGTGAGAGCGTCGGAACTCGAAACGGACAACGGGAAGAGACGAGTGGGACCGGATGCAAATGACAACACCAATACAATGCAATGCACATGACAACATGACATGGATGAAAAGCACACACGCACACGACAAAACGACGAAACCCGAAAAGACGAAGAACCCGGAATGGAATTGATGAAGCCAAAGTTTATATATTGCCATATAGGGAAAGTGTTACATCCGGGGCATTACAAGAAAGCAAACCACCACTCAAAGGTACAGCAAGGACTTCATTCTTTGTTTATATTGTTGTTAAACCTACTGTACTCCAAGTTCTCTATGGTTCATATCCTCTAATATTACTCATAGATGCATCGGAATAAGCAAACAACACACGAAAAACAGAATCTGTCAAAAACATTACAGTCTGTAGCAATCTGCTGGGTTCGCCTACTTCTGGAACTCCAAAAAATTCAAACTAAATTGGTAAATTTTCGCAATTTTTCTACCAATCAGCAGCAAAAATAATCGACTAAAAATCACGCTCCTGTAAAATCTGAAGTCTACTTTAGCGAGTGCTAAAGATTCTGTTTTTCACAACAAGATCAAATAAACTTCACACAAGTCTTACCAAAGGTTCTACTTGGCACAAACACTAAACAAAACATGAAAACACATCTAATCAGTGGCTAGATGCAATATTTATTCCCTATCAGCAACAAAAGCAAAAAACATAAAATTGGGTTGCCTCCCAACAAGCACTATCGTTTTACGCCCCTAGCTAGGCACGATACAAGATAGATCTAGGGATAGCCATAGTGGTACGATATATAGCGAAAGCTCATCTCATATTCCCTATGTTCAGCAGCAAGCTTCCTTTGTGGCAAGCAAAAGTAATCAAAAGGGCTAAATTGAATGGGACAAAAGTCCCCTACATCAATCTCGGGAGGAACAGGTTCCTCCTTTGGCCCTTTGTAGTGGATGACCAATTCATCATTATAGGCATTCTTTTGGCAGAAGGCCATAAGCCTTCGTTCAAGGAAGAAGCCTAACCCATTATTTTGAATAGCAAAGTCATCGTTTATCTCAGAAATTCTATCAATCAAGATCTCAACAGGAACCTTTTTTCTAAGGTTTTCATTAAAAGCAACATGATCAGGAGATCGCAAACGCATACAGTCTTCTTGATTGAACAAGATAGCCTCTATAGGAGGTCGACCGGCATCTACTCCGTAATGAGCTAAAATTTCTCTGGCCTCTTTCATGATATATCTAAATTCATGAGCCAAAAAAATAGTAGCTGCACGCTTAACGGAAGAATGTTCAATATTGGAGAACTCCAAAAATACTCTCTGAATACAGGGATGCATATGGATAAATTGCCTTTCAATTTCTACTATGAGCATAGATACAGCATCGGCAAGGCTACTAGTTCTGTGAAGAATAGAGCCACCCATAGTGGGCAAAGCACCAGCACAAGTAAAGAAGTCTTGAAGAACCCCTTTTCCAATAATATTGCCACTACCAACCCGGAACTTCTTAACATGTAAAGTGGTAGCTTCATCCGGGGGGTCAACATGAACGTTGCCCTCGGCATTGCTACCCTTCTCGATAAAATCGTCCCCCATCTCAGACATGAGGGCAAGCAAGCAACACACAAGCAAATAAGAAGCAAGCGAACGAAAAACACACGGCGGAAGAAGGGCGAATAAAACGGCAAAGGTGAAGTGGGGGAGAGGAAAACGAGAGGCAAATAAATGTAATGCGAAGGATAAGGGTTTGTGATTGGTACTTGGTATATCACTTTTGCGTAAGCCTCCCTGGCAACGGCGCCAGAAATTCTTCTTTCTACCTCTTGAGCTTGTGTTGTATTCCCTCGAAGAGGAAAGGGAGATGCAGCACAGTAGCGTAAGCATTTCCCTCAGTTTTTGAGAACCAAGGTATCAATCCAGTAGGAGACCACGCGCCAGTCCCTCGCACCTGCACAAACAAATAAGAACTTCGCAGCCAACGTGATAAGGGGTTGTCAAACCCTTTACGGTAACTTATGATAGTGAGATCTGATGGAGATGATAATTATATTTTTTGTATTTTTGGTTTAATAAAACAGCAAATAAAAGCAAGAAAAGTAAAGTAGATGTAGACTGATATGTTGAGAATAGACCCGGGGGCATAGTTTTCTCTAGTGGCTTCTCTCATGATAGCGATATTCTACGGCGGGTAAACAAATTACCGTCGAGCAATTGATAGAAAAGCGAATAATTATGAGACTATCTAGGCATGATCATGGTATATAGGCATCACATCCGAGACAAGTAGACCGAAACGATTCTGCATCTACTACTATTACTCCACACATCGATCGCTATCCAGCATGCATCTAGTGTATTGAGTTCATACGAACAGAGTAACGCCTTAAGCAAGATGACATGATGTAGAGGGATAAACTCAAGCAATATGATGAAAACCCCATCTTTTTATCCTCGATGGCAACAACAAATTACATGCCTTGCTGCCCCTACTGTCACTGGGAAAGGACACCGCAAGATTGAACCCAAAGCCAAGCTCTTCTCCCATTGCAAGAACTATAGTTCTAGTAGGCCAAACCAAACCAATAATTCGAAGAGACTTGCAAGGATATTATGAGCAAAAATAAAAAGTTCAGAGAAGAAACAAATATCTTCCATAGATAACCTTGATCATAAACTCACAATTCATTGGATCTCGACAAACACACCGCAAAAAGAGATTACATCGAATAGATCTCCTCGAAGACCGAGGAGAACTTTGTATTGAGATCCAGAGAGAGAGAAGAAGCCATCTAGATACTAGCTATGGACCCAAAGGTCTGTGGTAAACTACTCACAACTCATGGTGAGGGCGATGATGATGATGATGAAGGCCTCCGTGAAGGACCCCCCTCCCGGAACAGGCTCCAAGATGGGATCACCATGGGAACAGCAGCTACGGCGGTGGAATTAGGGTTTTCTCTCTGCGTATGGAGTTTTTGGGGTACGTAGGTATATATAGAAAGAAGGAGGGCACCGGGGGGCGTGTGGGCCAGCCTCGAGATAGGGGGGCGCGCCCTGGAAAGGGGGGCGCGCCCCCCACCCTCGAGGGCTGGTCCCACGTCCCCTGACTTGGCCCCGAAGACTCCTGAGCGTGATTTCCTCCAAAAATATCTCTCGCGAAGGTTTCAGTCCGTTTGGACTCCGTTTGATATTCCTTTTCTGGAAAACCCTGAAATAGGAAAAAAAACAGCAATCTGGACTGGGCCTTTGGGTTAGTAGGTTAGCCCCAAAAATGATATAAAAGTGAATGATAAAGCCAATTAAACATCCAAGACTTCATAAATAATAGCATTGAACATTAAAAAATTATAGATATGTTGGAGACGTATCAGCCCGTGGCAGGTGCCTCGCTCATGCGGGAACCGTGCGTCGGTTGTTTTTCTTTTGGATCGTTGCATGAGAAGACTGGGCACGGCGTCTGTGCTCGGGTCCGTCCCTGCAGCGCCGACAAATCTAGCGGCTGAGCTCTGTCTCGCGAGCCATTCCCGTGACGTCACCTCCTGGGGTCGCTGGTGCTGCGGCCTTCTCACGTGATACCCTCTAGAGATGCACTCGGCGTAGGTCGACACAACACCTCTCTTTTAAGATTTTGCAGAAGAAGACTCAGGCGCAACCCGCCTCAGGGTAGGGTCTCGTGAGTGATGCGTAAGCTCATGAGAACTTCCTCAGAGTCGTTCAGATCGTCCTGAGGAGGGCCCATATTGTCACAGCCTGGTTTTTGGCCCTTTTCTTTTTCTTTTTGATTTATTGGTTTTTGCTCTATTTTTCTTTTTGGAGTGGTTCTGTGGCCTTGTCACCTAGGAAATCATCCTCTTTTTCCCTCCCAAGTGGCTCATCATTCTAAAAACCTTGCCAAGATAATGTCACTCCACTGCTTGACCAAACTCTAATTTCTTTTTCTAGGGAATATTCCTTTTTCTATTAAAGGAATAACCCGTCTGCCCTAGGTTGTGAAGCAACCTATAGTTCTGTCACTCCAAATATTCCCAAATAAATTTTAATAAATGGTTTGGGTCATATATTCATCAAATATGACAAAACTTTTCATTGCCATATTCAAAAATAATTCTCAAATATTCCTTTTCCTATTCTGCCCTAAATGGCACTTTGTGAAGCAAGTGCTATTTATCTTTACCCAATTGACCCCAAACTCCTTGGACATTTTTTATGTCCAAATCATTGCCACATGCCAAAATTCAACTATATTTGCCTAGCCAATCTTCCTTAGTGAATTTTCAAAGTTTCTGTCAAACAGAAGCCACTGTGAAGGAAGTACTAGCTAGGGTCATCCAAATGAGTTGAAATTTTTCATGCCTCTTCTTGTGATCATATTATCCCACTCCTTCAAAATGCAGCTCCATCCAATCAACCATATGAGCACACCTTCAAATATTTGTTTCTGTCCAAATTTTCAGTTTGTGAAGCAAGTATATTGTATCTTGCTCCACTATGGCTGAAAATATCCCAGGACCTTCTCTAACCCATATAACCTACCTCGACCAATTTTGGGCACATTTTATGTAGACATTTTCTCTCAGAATTTTTCCTAAGTTTCTGGACAGAAAGGATGCTTGTGAAGGAAGTACCATTTTGGTAAATCCAATTGGTATGAAATTCCTACATCATCGTACTATGACCAAATCCCTAAGACTTGCCAAGTTTCAGCACAAATGGACTCACCATTTGAGTGCAACATCTTCATCTAGTTTCTGGCCAGATTTATGTGGTTGTTAAGCAACTACATTAATCCTTTAACCAAATCTCCTCAAACTTACCAGGATGGATGTTCTTCTTTACCACCACCTCCCAGACAAACCCGTTGGCTCCAAAACATTTGATGTTGATCAACATTTCTCCTCAAAGTTTACTGAAGTAAACTTCAGAGGATCTTTACCATTTAACCAGAGCCTTTTTTACCAATCTACCACCGTCGCTGATACTTACCAAGGATGATCTTACCAGTAGACACCATGTTACAGCTCATTTCTACCACTACCAGCCAGTGCACGCGGTGACTGCGCAAGTGGCATGCCTATGCACGCGCTCTGTGCACTGCGGCCGCGCCCAGGCGTTGTCTCTGCTTCGGCACCCCCGTCTCTCGTCGTCTTTGCGCGCGTGAGCATGTCTGATGGCTTCACCTCACCGTCGTCGTTCCCCTGGACCCCTCTCCCCGTCGGCAGCTTCCTCACCGACGCAAGCCGCTGCACGCCCACGGGCGAACCGATGCGGTTTGGCTCGGAGCCCGCCGTCGACAGCCTCCCTGCTGCCCTCTTGGCCGCCTCTGCCCCGTGAGATCATCCATAGTGTCCACCTTCGTCGCCTGCCTCCGAGCTCGCGGGCAAAGGCATGCGTCCGCGGCGCCGGACACGCATCTACGGCGACGACAGCGCGGCACGTCCCTCCCCTGCCTATATAAACCCACCCCAAGCGCGTCTCGCCTGACCAGCCTTCGCCACTCGCCTCCACAAGCTCCCAGTGCCCTGCCCATCTTCTCCAACAAGCTCGAAGAGCTCCCCTCGCCCCTCTATGCCGCCATGGCCGCCGCCCCCTCTGGCCTAAATTCGAGCGAGTCGAGCTCTCTTCCTCCGTTATAGCATCACCAGAGGCCTTCTCATCCATGCTAGATCCACCCCAGTGCCCCATTTCTTCTCCAGTGGCCTCTGGCCATGAGTTCGTCGGAGCACGAAGAGCCCCGTCTGCCCCGGGCAAAGCTGCTATCTCTCTGTTGCAGCTCGGCAAGCGTGAAGGGCCCAGGCAGGAGCGCCTCGCCGCCCTGAACTCGTTGGTAGGCGGAGCGTCGCCGGAGGCCCTCTGTGGCGCCGGCAATCGCCGCCCGACGCCGGCAGCGTCCCTATGTCTCACGGGCGAGCGCGATGGAGAAGAAGGCGACGGCCTCGCCCCAGCTGGCCAGTGGGCCCTGGCCCCACCTGTCGGCGGGCTAGGTGTTGACCCGCCCAGTCCACCTGGATAAGTGACAGGCCCCACCCCGCAGGACCCGCACGTCAGTGACACCAAGCCCGGTCCCGCCTCTGCCACGTCATTTAAGTGGAAGCGTGTTTCCATCGAATGCACTTTCGTTTCAGTGAAAGCGTAAACCCTTGTTGCTTCAGCCAAAAATGCGCCTTCATTGTCCCGAAAGCGTAGTTCCTGGATTGCGTTTTCAGATTTTTTTTGTTTTGGCCCAGTGTGTAAACTTTTCTGTTACAGATAGGTCCCTGGCAGAAAAACAACTATAACTTTTCAACCACAACTCCAAATGAGGTGAATCCAAAGCCCATCTCTTCGTCTCGTCGGTTGAAATCATTTTCATTATGTTTCAACATTTTGAAAACAACCATTTTGCCCTTGCCGTTAAACAACCCTCTCCGAGAGAGAATGTTTTCCTGCGATTCTTTTCGCGAGCTTTCCGCACTTTCTTCTGGTGATTTGTTCCACCCCAGGCAAGCCACACCCTCCATTTGCATGAGTGCAATGCAGTGACATGGTTCTTTATTTGAAATTATTTAAAATATTGCATTAGCTATGGATGATCTTGTTCATGGCATTTCTCGGAGTTGTATTTTGATCTTCTTGTTGCCATGATTATACTTGGAGTTCTAGGGTTTATATTTTGATGATTATGTGTTTGATATGTTGCCTTCGGATTCTTAGTGGCTATTTTCATGATAGTATCTGTTATTATTTTGGAGTATTGTTTTGGTACATCATGTTGCCTTTGCATTCTTAGTGGCTATTTTCATGCTAGTATCGGTTATTATTCTTTGGAGTATTTGCTTTGGATGTCATGTTGCCTTTGGATTATTAGTGGCTAATATTATTTTCATCATGATGCTAGTTGATATTATGTTTTGGAGAATGACAACGGAAATGATGCTTGTATGTGGATCATAGTTGGATAGGTAGTTCTTGATATTTGCATAGTAGTGTTCTCGGATTTTTTCATGATAAAAATATTATGCTATCCTTGGGAGTATTTTGTTATTAAGCTTTGTATTATTTGTTGGATATTGCTATGACTTGGAGTACTAGTTTGATAATTGATACCGGAGTATCTGTATCACAGCAAAATTTTTTTGAGATAATATCCGTCATTAAGTTGGTCAGGTGCCACCGAACCGGGCTTTCCCTAGTGCAACCACATTTGCCTTTTATGGGAAGGCCCTAATGCGATGCTATTTTCATGCCTCTCACCGGCGCCTCCAATTAGGGAAGGTTATGGGCACGCGCTACCCTGATCAGGTAGACGGACCTAACCTTGTGTGCCGGTAGTTGGATAATAAGCGCTTTTTTCCCCGTTTGGGACTTTTCATTGTTTTGGCCACGACGGTGGTCGTTGGTGTCTTTGGTAGACACGGGGCCACCCAGGACTAAGCCCAGTGGGGAATGAGTCGGTGGCCGGGAGAGTGCCATGACAGTAGATCGGTTTTGTCGGAACGCCATTGGTCCACCCGAATGGGAGAACGAGGCCATGGGTTCCGTTGTGTGGGTATAGTGCACTACCTCTGCAGAGTGTATTTGTTTAATATATCGATAGCCACATCCTCGGTCATGGGCATGGGCTCGTACTAGGTCACACCGTTCGATCAACACTCAAATTTCGGAATAACAAAATAAATTATAGGTGAATTATATATATTGATATGTTGAGCAGTGCAGGATATTGATGATGATGTAGACCAAGTATTGGTCATGGTTGTGATCACCGGAAAGATCACGTTTTATTTTGATCACGAGGTGATCGAGGTGGTATACTTATTAGTCGGTTAGCCCAGAAAGATGTATTATGTAAATATAAGATGGTGATTTATCAGTATTGTTACATACCATGCTTAGTAGTTGCTTCATCATGATAGTTGATTAACCTGTTAATGATATGTTATTGTTTTGCCTTGATGCTTTTGGTTGTTGTGAGCTTGCAAGTACATTCAATGTACTGACCTGGCGTGTCATGCAAGATTGCAGGTGATGCCAGGATTGCTTGATTGTTTGTCGAGGTTCCCGTGCGTGCGAGCTAGATCGTGTCCAAGCCAGAGTCCCTGCGGATTGGAGTTCACCACCTTCATCGTTGTTCCGCTGCTAGCATAGAGCAAGTGTAGTATCGCCGGCGGAGTGTCGCCGTGCTGATGTGCTCTTTTGTAACATCAGACCCTTGTATTAGTTATTCTTGTAATAAGAGCTGATTTGTTCTATGTCAAGCAGGGTCATTTTCTAGAAACATTTCCTCGATATCTGGGCTAGAAAACTGGGCGTTTTGGTTTTCTGAGCCGGGGTGCCACACATATACACCTTGGCTGTCCTACCGTGCAAGCCACGTGTCAGGACGGGGCTGTACACGCCCCGGAGTCTCTCCCGGTGGGAGGCTCCCTCCCACGGTCCAGTGGAAGTACCATGATCCACGCTGGCAGATCCAACTGAGGAGCGGTTATGCCCACGAACTAGTGGAAGCACCAAGCTCCGCGCTGGCCGCTACGACCGAGGCGCGGTTATCCCCACACTCCGCACAAGTGTGGTAGCTCTATGCTCCGCGCTAGTTATAAACAACTGAGGGCGGCCGCCAGTGGTCGCACCAACCTCAGGGAGCTTTTCAGCTCACGACGCTCACAACTTCTCCTTGGATGGGTGTCGCGAGGGGGGCTAGGCACGGGGGCTATGCTTAGGTCATGCCTGGCATATGCCACCCTACCAGGTCCCCACACACCTGGCCTTCTCGTGCCCCCATCCCAGGCGAAGGGTTGTGAGCAAGTTATGGTGCTTGTTCTCCCTCATGAGAGCCGTTCGTACATCAAAGGGGACCCCTGGGCATTGCGACCCAAGGGCCTCACTAGCCACGTAGCCCCTCATCCCTTGAGTCTAGTTATGACGATAACCCCGGTCACCCGGAGGGCTCAATGGCGATCGAGGTATGCGCGGGGTTGGGCCCCACCGACGCAGAATGCAAATGGGATCGCTTGAACGTCAAGGGGGACCCCTGGGCATCGCGACCCAGGGGCCTCACTAGCCACGTAGCCCCTCATCCCTTGAGTCTAGTTATTACGATAACCCCGGTCACCCGGAGGGCTCAATGGCAATCGAGGTATGCGCGGGGTTGGGCCCTGCCGACGCAGAGCACCTAAGAAAACATGAAAGGAAGGAAGCACAGAAATCATCTAGCTATTACAATAATAGCAAAGTTTTTCAAATTCAAACAAGTTCTTACACCTCCCCGAGGCACTCGCACTTCTCTCTCTTGACATGAGCAGTCAGGCATCACCAAGCGCATCATCACCGGTCTCCACCTCTTCGGCTGCGGTAGTAGTGGCCTGGAGGAACGCCTCCACCAGCTCCATGACCTTTACCCCCAGGGCCTCAGCAGCCATGCCTCTATGCTCGTGGTCATGGGCTCAGACAACGAGGCCAGGTCAAGAGTGGGGTCACGAAGACTTTGGTGGCTGCACACCTGCGTCAAAACCAAGGTAAGGAGCGTGTGGCTCTCGACATCGGCTAACTGGCCAATTGCGGCCGCAACCCCGCACAGGGACTTCACAAGCGCGGCGAGGAGCCCAGCAGGGCCTTCCTCCAGGGCGGCCAGTGGTTTCTCGAACCCGTCCCCGTAGGCGGCCTGCAGCGCCGTGCGGGCCTCAAGATCAAGGGTGGCGAGGGCCTCACGAATCACTGATGTCGAGGCCGCAAGTCCATCTTCCTTGTCGCGCGCAGCTTGGGTCGCCTTGACCTGCTCAACCTCAACCTTCAGCTTCTCCAAGATTGCACGGTCAGCAAGCTGCTCCTGTTGCAGCCGGGACGCCTCAGCCTTTTGCGCCTCGAGCCCCTTCTCCAACCTCTTGAGCTCCAGGGCGCGCCCAATGCCTTCCTCGCGAAGGGCCTCCAGATCGCTTTCTGCCTTGAGGCAGCGCTTCTCGAAGGATGCATCGTCGGCTCACGCGGCATCGCGTGCCCGCGTGGCTGCCACAGCTTCCTCTCGACCCTTGGCAGCGATCACTGAGGCCTGGTTCCAGGAGGTCCGCGTAGACTCGTCTGCCAGGAGCCACCCGTAGTCCAGCCCCAGGCGCCCTTCCATCACGCGGCCATCACCACCCCGAAGTTCGGTGCGAAGCCGACCTAGCGCTGTGGAGGAATCCTCCAAGGTCTCAGGGCCAGGCTGCGCCGGCTGACATGCGGGCATCGACAAGACCGACAGCTCGACCAGGAGCTCGGGGGCTCCGTCCCCCCCTCGCTGAAGCAGCCGGAGCAGGAGCCGCCGCGACCTCGCAGGCAGCAAGGACACCCTCGAGCGACACCGCCGCCGCATGATCGGCGGCCTGGTTGGCCGAGACGCCCAGTGTCGTGGCACCCTTCTCTGCAGTTGCATCAGCAGCAGGAGGGGCAGGGCACCGCGACGTGACCTCCCCGTTTGCCTTCTTCATCACGCCACCAAGGTTGCTGCATCAGGAGAAGCACGTCAGGGACACAGCAACTAAGGATAGCAAGAGATTGCACACTTACTCGTCGGAGGTGAGGCGCGCCCTTCTCTTCACCAACAGGTCAGCCGCAGCCGCTGGCGCTATGGGCGTGCCGGTGGTTCGAATCTTGGCAAGGCGGGAGGCCATAGTCCTGGGCACAACCGTGATCGCGAGTTTTGTTGGCACGGCACTCCTCGGCGGGGTCTCCGCGTTGCTTCCCCCAGATGAAGTGCATCCGGATCAATGTGGAGTAGTCGCCTGGGGCTGCCCGGCGGCACCTGCGCTTGACACCATTGCTCCAGTGGACGCCTCAGAGGAGTCCCCCTCTTCATCTAGGGTCTCCTCGGAGCCCCCCTCGTCGCTCGCATCGTCGGCACCAGAAGACACGTCAACAGCTCCGCCCACGGGCGCACCAAAACCTGACACAGCCTTCAACAGCTCGACCTTGTCAGTGTGGCTGTAGAGCGGCAGGTGGGTCCCGGAGAGGTGCTCGGGAACCATCCCTAGGAGGGTGACCGAGGTGTAGTCCAGATCGGCCTCGGCCAGCGCCCCTGAGTGCAGTCGGAGCCTGTTGTCGTCGCCCATCAGCTCCCGCATGGGGCGTGAGTGTGCCTGCAGCGGCGCTAGACGCTGCCTCAAGAACTCCTTCACGATCTGGCCACCTTCGAGCCTCGAGCCTAGGTCAGCTTCAATCCTTACCAGGACGGGCCTGACAAGTGGGTCGGTGAGCTTCGCGTAGCTCCAGCTGGCGCGTTTCGTCGGGCGGGCGGTAGGAAACGCTAGCAGAGGATGGACGCATTGGGCATCTAGATAGACCCACCTCTTCCGGTGGGAGTCTATCTTCTTCTCGGTCGTCATCAGCCGACAGCCCTGGCGCTGGAAGATGAAGGAGATGCAGCCCGAGCACGGGCCCTGGTCGTACCGGCACATGGAGAAGAAATGGCGGAAGAGGGCGACAGTCGGCCTCACCCCCACGAGCGCCTCACAGTAAAAGGCGAAGAGCGACAGGATGAAGACGGAGCGAGGCTGGATATGGAGAGCATGAAAGAACTCTGAGACGGGCGACACGAGCCCCACAGAGATGCTGTGGAGGAAGAAGGGGTAGTAGGACTTTGACAAGATCCGCGTCGCGGTGGATCCGGCCCAGATCCCCGTCGGGCCATGCTCGTTGTAGACGCTCGACAAGAAAGGTTGGACCTCTGAGTAGTCCTCCTCCTTGGTGATGGAGGACTCCTCGAGCGTCACCTCAAGGGAGGACGAAGATCCGGACGCCGATGCGGTACCCTTGTTCCTCTTAGCCATTGTTGGAGGTGCCGGAGGATGCAGACAATTTAGAAAGGCGAGAGGCATAGGAGGAAGGGATCTGAGCAGGAAGGAAGGGAAGCAATAACTCCCCTGTAGCGGAGGAGGCCCCTTTTTGTCAAGACGCACGGTTGCCGAGGTGGCGTGGGAAGCGGGGTCGCCCACGTCCCATCCAACCGTCACGTGCCAGCCTGGCCCGCAGCCTTCTTGGGGCCCGCAGCACTTCGTCCTCGGCTAAGGCTTCACCCCAAAGCCAACTCCGCGGGCTCCTTGGGCCCGGGGGCTACTGTCGGCGTCCTGGGAACCAGGGTACCCAGACTTGCTTGTCTACGGGCCGCGAAGCGCTCCTACCACCGCCTCGTACGGCCCAGCTGGTCGACCAGCTGTCTAAGCACCTCGCGAGGGGGCTAAGCCTCGCGAGGAGAACAACGTCAAGACCCCGTCAGGAGCGGCCTCGACAAGGTGCCCCGGAGGGGCGGAGAATCCAAGTCCAAGCCTGCCTCTGGAGGAGGCAGTGACTTAAGCAGTGACGCATCGCACCAGCGGGTGCCAGCGCCCGCCAGTGGCGCAGTTGCCATTTTGGTGCAAAGGAGTCAGCGCAGACGCAGGTTCCCGAGGAGCAGGACAAAGGTTTCCCCTTTGGTGAAACAAGACCGAAGACCGCCTGGACGACAGGGAGGATTTCACCGCCGAGCCCACCACCGCGTCACCACCTGATCCTTTTGCAGGAAAAGACCGTTGTTGTCAGGGTAGGAACATCCTTGTGTTCCCGCTCAAAAATGGCCGTTGTGGGATCCCTTCCCGCCTAAACATTTCGGGGGAAGAGGACCCTTGCCGCCTATATAAGTAGCTAGGATCCTCACTATGAGGGGAAGTGAGACCAAGCCCAGTCAAGTGGAGCAGACCCATAAACTCTGCCACCACGCAAAGGAGCAAGAACACTTGCCTCCCGACCCTCCTGAGCTCACCTCCTGAGCTCATGAACCACTGTACTAGTTCATATTCCAGCCCTCCTGAGGCCAATCCACCAAAGCAGGAAGTAGGGTTTCACACCACACGGTGGCCTGAACCTAGGTAAACTCTTGCACGCTTCATCCGTTGTTTGCTTGAATCTCTTCATTGGGCGAGGGCGAGACGCTAGGTAGACATAAGTGGGAGAGATCTTCGTTCATGCCCCTGTGTTCAAACTTCTTGGGTTTTGCGGAGCTCGAAATCCGACAGCTACTAAGGGAGTCCTGGACTAAGGGGTCCTCGGGCGTCCGACCTATTATCAATGGGCCGGACTGGTGGGCTATGAAGACATGAAGGCCAAAGACTGCACCCGTGTCCGCATTGGACTCTCCTTGGCGTGGAAGGCAAGCTTGGCTACCAACTATGAAGATTCCTTCTTATGTAACCGACTCTATGTAACCCTAGATCCCCTCGGTGTCTATATAAACCGGAGGGTGTAGTTCGGAAAGGATATACTCATTACCATAGTCATACAGGCTAGGCTTCTAGGGTTTAGCCATTACGGTCTTGTGGTAGATCAACTCTTGTAATACTCATATTCATCAAGATCAATCAAGCAGGAAGTAGGGTATTACCTCCATAGAGAGGGCCCGAACCTGGGTAAACATCGTGTCCCCTGTCTCTTGATACCATCAACCTTAGACGTACAATTCGGGACCCCCTACCCGAGATCCGCCGGTTTTGACACCGACAAGTAGTTAGTGTGACCTCTACTGGGATGGGCTAGCAGATGTAGAATGAGTAGGTGCACTGGCCTATTCGTGGGTTAAGGGTAAATACTTTCGAAAGACTATGTCTCGATCATCCTATTCTCAAACACCACGCAGTGCGAGTAGTTCAAGGGAGTCGATCGAGTCTTGTGGGGAAATGTGCGCAACACTTTGCAGAGCGTCAAACTAATCGATTAGTCGTGTCCCCGGTTACGGACATCTTGAGCATCTGGTAGTGGAAATGCCGGGAGATCTCATCACCCTTAATTTAATCAGTGGGATTAAACAAACTTTGGGAATGGATTGAGTTGGGGTTGCCATCTCAATCTTACGCAATTTTTGTAGCAGTAGCATAACTTATTTTATGATAGGGAAAAATTAGGTTTATGCAAAGTTAACCTTAGAGCCTCCACAAACATATTGCATATAGAGATAGGGTTATTTTCATCTGCCATTATCTATGATCTTGCCAGGACATTCCATGTACTGACCTACACGGCTGCAACATCTCATGTGGCAGATATTTCTACAATGGGTAAGAGTTGCAATGCAGGGTTATGATTTACACTCAACTTGTCGTTGGCCTTGATGGGACTCCACACCCATTTGTCTATTTCCGCTGAGACATATGAGCTATATATCAGTTTTACGTTACTTATACATGTGATTGTGCTTTGATATATACATTGATGTACTCTGTGTGCCAGCATACTGATCCAGGGATGGCACATATACACAAAGGCTTAACCATTTGAGGTCGGGCCATTACGTAAATGGTATCAGAGCACATATTGACTGAAGGACCTGACCCTAGAAACTGGAAAGCCTTAGGAAAGGATCTCTCTAAAACTTTATTTCGAAAGGATTCTTTCCTCTCGTATTTTGTGAGGTTTATAAAATACTCCCTCTTTAGTTAGACAATACCCTTTTCCCATTGACCACTTCAAGTAAAGAGGACTTCACCATACACTAAGAGAGTTGAAGCTACAACAGCCGAAGACTTGAAGAATTTGAAGACATAGAAGAATCACAATATGACCTTTAGAAGACCAAAACCCCACTTGCATACTCACGTTAGATATGACGATTTGTGAGCTATCATTGTTTGATGTTTTGCTCGATAGCCACAAATAAAACCTACTTTCCAAATCTGTTCTGTTTGTATTGTGTGTATCCCTCTATCCCACTCTCGTATCTCATCCCAAAACCCTTGGACCCGATAGATGATGAATGAAGATGGACTTGTATTCTCGGGACCGATGACTCAACCGGAGGCAGAGCTATGGATTCAGAACATGGAAAAGCACTTCGGAAAAATTTTGGTTGCAAGGAAGCATGAGGTTAAATACGCTCTCCAGTACTTTACAAAAAATGCTGCAACCTGGTGGAAAATGCATCAGGCCATACAATGATGTAATGGAGCAAAAACGTGGGAGGAATTGAAAAAACCTTTGTTGGTATCCCGTCTTATCCGGAAGCATGGTGATAACCAAGATATGCAGAGAAATAGGACACACCCATGAAGAACACAAGGATGGATGCCCACATTGTGAAGGAAATCACCGAGCTGAAGAATGCCCATCTAGGCACGTTAATTGTCTCTTGTGTGAAGGAACTACGCACTACCCTGCCCAGTGCCATATTTACCCCAGGGTACAAGAAATTACCAAGGAGCAGAAGAAAACAATGAAATAAGCCCTCAAGGAAAGTTTAAAAGAACCTGTGATGAAGGAAGATGTTGACGACCCTGATGGAGAAGGCCTAAACAGATTTTACTCCAACTCTTGCTATTCATGTGGAGAAGAATGACATTTTTCACAGTATTGCACGAAGGAAAGCAAGAGTATCTGGGAGACTTCCCGACAGAAGAAGTGGAGTTTGATCCACGGGAGATAGAAGAATTGATCATAACAAAGAATTCCAGGAAGAGAAAGAGCATGTATCCCCTGAACAACCCTGTTTCTGCAAAGAAGGACCAGAGTCATATCACATGTTTCGAGTGCAAGAATACATGTCATTACGCTAGCACATGCACATAAAGGAAGCTAAGGACCCAAGGAGCCAAGGTAATAACCAGGAAGCCCCTGGATTTGTCTGACGTCATTTGTTTACGTTGCAAAGAAGTAGGACATTCTGCCAGAGAATGTTCAGACCCAAGGAAGGCTCGAGTTGAGTAGATGAAATTTTGATATTAGTAATAAGTGTAGTAGGAAACACTTTTACTTTCATTGGGGATGTTGAGTTGAGTTATGAAATGGAAATTGTAATAGCTCATGAAGCAATACAATTTGATGTGGTTGGAATCTCATGTGACATGTTGAGTTCTTGTTGATTATGAGTGCCTCTCTCACTATCTCACCCAGACTAAAACCTTGAACCCATGGGCAAGCCGACCCCAAAATTTTCCCGGAAAACAACCACATTTCACCAAAGGAAATACATACATTATCCTGAGTACCCCTTCTATCTTATGCCTGTAGATGACAACCCTTTACGAGTCTTTTCTCAAGGGCCCACAAATGATCATGACCCTGATTAGTGATCAGGATTACCCAAAGATCCTGCACGACATGATGAAGCATATTCATCTTGAAGGAGATGCTGTCTACAAGGGTTATCCTCTCGTAGAGAATGGAGTTGAACTTTGGTACATGGAGGTACCCCTCCACCATGTGAAAGGAGTTTACCCAAGACTATTGGGCAATACTTTTTCATTTATCGAGTACAACGAACAACATTCTTCGACACTGTTCGTGAAGCTGCTATGGAAGCCATACGTCAGATTGGGGAAATACTTGAAGCAATACTTCGTCACACTTAGGAATATTGCCACTTCTCGAGCTTGCGTTGTATTCCTCGAAGAGGAAAGGGTGATGCAGCACAGTAGCGTAAGTATTTCCCTCAGTTTTTGAGAACCAAGGTATCAATCCAGTAGGAGACCACGCGCGAGTCCCTCGCACCTGCACAAACAAATAAGAACTTCACAGCCAACGCGATAAGGGGTTGTCAATCCCTTCATGATCACTTACGAGAGTGAGATCTGATAGATAGGATAGGATAATATTTTTCGTATTTTTGGTATAAGAACAGAAAGTAAATAAAGCAAATAAGCAACGGCAACAAAAATTGGCTAGTTGAAACGAAAGTAATATGATGAAGATAATCCCGCGGGCCATAGATTTCACTAGTGGCTTCTCTCATGATAGCAGAATTCTACGGTGGGTGAACAAATTACTGTCAAGCAATTGATAGGAAAGCGCATAGTTATGAGAATATCTTGGCATGATCATTGTATATAGGCATCACGTCCGTGACAAGTAGACTGAAACGATTCTGCATCTACTGCTATTACTCCACACATCGACCGCTATCTAGCAAGCATCTAGAGTATTAAGTTCATAAGAACAGAGTAACGCCTTCAGCAAGATGACATGATGTAGAGGGATAAACTCAAGAAATATGATATAAACCCCATCTTTTTATCCTCGATGGCAACAATACTATACGTGCCTTGCTGCCCCTAGTGTCACTGGGAAAGGACATCGCAAGATTGAACCCAAAGTCAAGCACTTCTCCCATTGCAAGAACTATAGATCTAGTAGGCCAAACCAAACCAGTAATTCAAAGAGACTTGCAAGGATATTATAATCATACATAAAAGATTTCAGAAAAGAATCCAATATTTCTCATAGATAATCTTGATCATAAACCCAGGCTACTTCTCGAGCTTGCGTTGTATTCCCTCGAAGAGGAAAGGGTGATGCAGCACAGTAGTGTAAGTATTTCCCTCAGTTTTTGAGAACCAAGGTATCAGTCCAGTAGGAGACCACACGCAAGTCCCTCGTACCTGCACAAACAAATAAGAACTTCGCAGGCAACGCGATAAGGGGTTGTCAATCCCTTTACGGTCACTTACAAAAGTGAGATCTGATAGATAGGATAGTTTGATATTTTTGGTATTTTTGGATATAAGAACAGAAAGTAAATACAACAAAGTAAAGTAGATTGTAGATTGATATGTCGTGGCCAAACATAAACTGTCCCAAACGGGAACACGAGCTCAAAACAAGAACAACAAGCACACAAGGTTATGTCTGCTTACCGGGCCAAGGTACCGCATGCCCATAACCTTCCCTCGTTCGAGGCACCGACGAGAGGTATGACAATAAACCCAGTTAGGACCTTCCCATAAAGGTAAGTGTTGTTGCACTGGTCAGCTCGATATGGTGGCACCATGACTCAGCCAACAGTTCTTCAAGTTCATTATTATCCGGTTAAACTTGAATGCAATCAGCTGAGTCATAATAATAAAATAACGTGATGCAACTACAATGCATGGGCATGATATCAACATAAGCATGGAGGTGCAACATAATCATCGAGCATAACCAATATGAAATAATTAACCAAATGAGCATGGCATACTGACGAGCATGAATATCACAAGCATAACGCTACTCATAGCATACTTGACTACTAGCATCATCAATAAATATCATGCAAGAACATAGCAAGAACACTGCCAAATAATCATGAAAATAACTAGTTGCAACAGAACATGCATATCACAGTACTTGACAGATAACAAGCATGCATCAAGACTACTACTAGCATGTACTTCTACTACCAAGCATAACATGTGAACATGATACTAACAAGTGGTACAAGATAACAAGAAGCATCAGATCATAGCATGACAGTGAACATGAAACCACGGGCATAACCGAAACAACGACAGTAGTAGCAAACAAGCAGACATACAACATCAAACTCTTATTACATATTCAAGTGGAAACCATGGCTACTGCATGATTATCATGAAACTTGTTATTGTGGCTTGCCTGGGGATGAAGAAGGCACCGGGAAGAAGTGCGGTGAAGCCGCGAAAAGATTCGCCGGAAATAGTTCTCTCTTGGAGGGGGCTGTTTACGGCAAGGGCAAAATGGTCATTTTCAGAATGTCAAAACATGGTGAAAATTATACCAACAGAACGGGCTTGATGATACGAAGAGATGGGTTTTGCATTCACCTCAAACGGAGTTGCGAGCAAAAAGTTATGGCCCGATGAAGTTCAGGGATCAATCTGTAAAAAGATTCCTACAAACAGGCCCCTGAGCTAAAAAACAGAAAGCGCACTCTCAGAAATACGCCTTCAGAATAGGGAAAACGCATTCTGAGCTGAAATTGAAGGATAGTTCGCTTTCCAGCTGGGAAAACGTATTACGAGGAATACGCCTCCACTTATCCAGCGTGGCAAGGCGGGACCAGGCGGCTTAGACGCTTACAGGTGGGGCCTACCTTATCCACCTCCCTCTCTCTCTCTCTCCTCCCGTCTGGCTTCTTCCTCAGGCCCGACAGAGAGCAGAGGAGAGGCGGGGCTGGGCTCGGCCGGCGACAGCTCCCGGCGGCTCCGGCCACCTCCGGCAATGGTGACACCACCGGTGGGCGCGGGATGAGATGCTGCTCCCGCCTAGAGCAGCAGCAGACGCCGGGGAGGAGTGGAGGGGCGACGCCGCGCGGGGGCAGAGAGCGGAGATGGCAGACTCCGGTGACGGGCCCGGCCGACTCCGGACACCTCTTGCCGAGGCGAGGGTACCGACGGACTCAGGGTGACGTGATGTGTCCATTCAGGCGCTGCACTCACGCCGAAGAGGGGCAGGGTTGCCGCGGCCTACAGCAACTGAGGGCTAGGGCGGGCGGCGGCTACGGGCATCGGTGGAATCATGGCAAAAGGCCATCAGAGAAGAAAGCTAAGATTGGTGGAGGCTCGGGATGCTCCAGGTGGTCTACTGGAGGTAGAAGAAGGAGGAGAAGAGCTCCGGTTGGCGCTAATTTGAGAGGAGGCCGCCTGCGGCAATGGCGATCGTGGAGGGGAACGGGAGCTCCTCAATCTCGGTTTGGTGGTCGGGGCGACGTAGTGGGGATCGGTGAGGAGGCTGGTGAGGTTGAATGGCTCGGGGGAGGCCTACTTATAGGCGGGGACTGGATGGCCGAGGGGTGTGCCGTCGTGCACGTTCGGCCAACGCTCTGGCGCGCATAGCGATCACGGGAGGGGGTGGGATCATGACGAGGGGGGTGCAGATGAGCCACAGTGACTCACCGTGTTGGAGGGGCCGAGCGCACAGGGGAGAAGGAGACGTACGCCGCTCAGGCTCGGTCGGCCATAGTGCACTCGTGGGCGCGCGGCGACGAGCACCGACGGCGAAGCTGCTGGAGAGGGAGAGGGGTCCAGGGAGGTCGCGACGGCGAGGGGAACACGAGGGACAGGCCCGTGCTCGCTGAGGCATCGAGCAGAGAAGGGGCCCGAGAAAGGAGCCATTCTGCGGGCGGCCATTACACGCCAAAGCAGTGGTCACCGCGCAGACTGGCGTGGAGAAGGAGCCAAGGGCTGGGAGATGTTGTCTAGTGGTAGGATCGTCCAAGATAGGTTTTAACTGCGGTGGTAGCTAGGTGAAAACTACTCTGGTTACATGGTAAACCAGCTCTGAAGTTTACTGCATCAAACTTGGTAGAGCACTGCTGAATAACAGGAAATTGATTGGGAGAAAAGGAGTTGTCTGCGAGGTTTAGGGTAAGAAGGACTGCAGTCCTGGTAAGTTTGAGGTGATTTGGACCAAGATAAATCATAGTTGCTTTGCAACTCCCATTATGGTCCAGAAACTAGATCAGGAAGGTGCACTCACATGGATTATCCCCTTCAGCTGAATTTTGGCAAGGTTTGGTCATTTGGTCATATAGAGATGCTGTAAAAATTACATGCCATTTGGACTTGCCAAAATGGTACTTCATTCACAAACATCTCCACTGACCATAAACTTAGGAAAAATACTGAGGAAAAATGGCTACATAAAATGTGCCCAAAATTGGTGGAGGTGAGGTATATGGTTAGGAGAAGGTCTAGAAAAATAGGAAGCCATAATGGAGCAAGATAAATTATATTTGCTTCACAAACTGAAATTTTGGACAGAATCAAAGAATTGAAGATGAGCTCACATGGAGGCATGAAATGAGCTCTACTTTGGTGGAGGGCTACGATATGATGATATGAGGATCATGCAAAATGGAAACTCATTTGGATATGCCTAGCTTGCACCTCCTTCACAAAGCTTCTTTCTGGGTAGAAACTTTGGAAAATCATAATTAAATAATTACTAGGCAAATGAGGTTGCATTTTGGCATGTGGCAATGATATAGACAGGAAAAGGTGTCCAAGGATTTTGAGGTCAACTGGGCAAAGATAAATAGCACTTGCTTCACAAAGTGCTATTTAGGGCAGAATAGAAAAGGAATATTGGTGAAATATTTTTGAACATGGAAATGAAAAGCTTTTCCATTTTTGATGAAGATATGACCCAAACAATTTATGCGAATTTATTTGGGAATTGTAGGAGTGGTAGAAATATAGGTTGCTTCACAGCCTAGGGAAGACAGGGTTATTCCTTTAATAGAAAAAGGAATATTCCTTAAAAAAATAATATTGGGGTTGGGCCAAGATGGAAATGGCAAGGTCTAGGGATAGATATGAGGATGACAAGCCACTCTGGAAAGAAAGAAGAGGTCATCTTCTTCAGTTTCCAGACCACTTAGCCACAGAAAAAGAAAACTCAGGCAAAAATCTCAGAAAAACAAAAGAAAAAGAAAAGGCCCTTCCCCCCTTAAAGAAATCTCGTCCTCGAGATTTGGTTTCTCAGGGAACAAGTATAAATATACTGGTTTAAGGAAACCGTTTCCAACTCGGGTATCCTTTTTTCCTTTATTGATTGTTCCCATTTAAATTTCATATAACTGTCTATCTGTCTCGTGGTGGTTTCCCTTTCTGTATCCATATTTAGACGGATCTTACATGTCCATGCTGATGCTGGCTCCAATTATTTTTATACCGGCTGACTCGGCTGAGTGTGATCGATTATCGTGACTGAAATATATGTCCGTCTCACAAGTCCAAGAGTGATCTCCGATTGATGTGTCATTCAGCATCGGCAACCTTTCATGAAATTGTGAACAATTTTTTTCTGGTGGACACCCAATCTTTTTCTCCTTGCCTCGGGTTTCTCAACAAACTATGGGTCCTCCAGGTTTAAAATAGTGAGGTAGCTCATAACCGTTCACCTGACGTATTCTGACTTCTTGCAGGAGTTTCTGAATCATCTTAACTGGTTCCACTGTCTTGAGTGTTAGATCTATATCAATTATTCTGACTATCTCCTATCATGGCCAACATAGGGGGATATGACCTTATATGATAATATCCGTAGATTTGATTGACGGTGGAGGGCTGGGCCATATCTCTTAATTCTTCGCGTGACCATGAGTTCTATCAGGGGAATTATTTTGACAGGCGTATCTTTATCCGTATCCCCTAGCAGGTAACATTTCTTCAATGGGAGGTTTATCGTCTCTCAAGTTTTTAGGGAAATGATCATCTGAACCCTTGCAAGAAATCGGCAAATAAATCAGAAGCCACCAGAACGGTTTTTACAACTTAGATCTGGGACATTACTGAAATACCTCAACCACGGCTCAAGACGGCTGAAAAGCAGCTCAGAGCATGAGACCGTGTTGATAAGAAGAAAGTGGCAGCTCCCTAAGTGGGCCAAAAAGCGGCTCAAAGCATAGGGCCATTAGCTCAAAAAGAAACTCAACAGTTGTACTAGGCGGCCGAAAAGCAGCTCAGACTCGTGACAATTGTTGAATAGAGGGAAATCAAGTCGGCAGCCACCCCGAATGGCCAAAACGGCTCAGAACACACGCGTGGTGCCTTTGCTGAAAAAAAGTAGACAAGGGTTCATCAGGATCATATTCCAGGTTCACAGGCACTTGTACAAAGCTCACTGTTGTCATCAATCTTCATAGTCCTTTGTCCCACTGAGGTGTATATCTGGCTTCCTTCACATATATATGAGAATCTGATTCCTGAGGCAGCCTTGTGTTCTGACCGATTCTTGCTTATGACCATACTGTTGCGGATTCGATTCTCGAGATGCACTGCCATATGCTATCATTTCACCATTTAATACTTTGCACAAATGCCGAACTGAGGGAGATTGGATGGCTTATACTGGAAACCATCGAGAGCATCTTGTTGAGGAAGACTGTGTACCGTGCTTCAGAAGCTTCCCCCCCTTAAAGAATTGCTAGGGAAAACTTGGTACCTTATGCCAGAAGCTTTTTGTGGTTGCTTGCTAAAGAAGACAGAGTACCTCACACGTGAAGTCATCCATATATCGTACTGAGGAAGATAGATTAATCTCGCCTTGGAAGATTCTCGGGTATCTTGCGAGGAAAGACTGGATTGCTTACAGCAGAAGATTCTCACTGTGATATGCGGACCGATTTCCACATATTTAACCATCATAATATTTTTTTGCTCTTGATTTCTTGTATGAAACAGGGTTTTGCGGGACTATCTTACTTTCTGAGTACATGCCACATTTTTGCTTGCTTCTAGGTGCATCGGGTTCCAAAATTATCCTCAACGAAAATTAAACTTGTATCTGAGCCATACCTTTGATAATATCCTATCAACCTTGCACACAATTTATCTTCTTGCTGATCTGATCTTTTCTGCTATGAACAGTGCACGTTGAGGGAGACTTGACACTCAGATCAGATATCCCCAAATCTGAATGCAGTCGGCTGAGAATTACATACTGTTGTAAGGAGTGCACGTTAATGCAAACTTTATCCAAGATTTCTCTTGTATTCAGACGAGCTATTTCCAATTTCACTGAAGTCTGCTGACAATTCCATTCTGTTTAGCTGAGTTTCCAAATATATGCATTTCTTGCTAACTCTTCGGGTCCGATGTCGGTTGACGAGCAACTTTAATAAGGGAAAAATAATGCCACAACGAAGGCCCAAAGAAAGAAGCAAAAGAAACGACTAAAATAAAAGCACACCAGCATACTAATAAAATCAAGCAACATCACATATTACTGCTACTCACACAATAATATGCATGCATACCTAAGCACACAAATTTCGCGGAAACTCCGGTATTGCGATCTAATATGCTGTGGCGGTGTGCATGAAAATGAATCCATATGTGGAATGAGTTGGCGTAACCAGGGCTATACCAAGTGCTGGCTGAACACCGGTTGCAACTGGATAAATACAGAGGCGAGGACGGACTTGGTGATCTTGTAGCGAGACACAAGGTCACGACCGCATCATCATCAAGCGTACGGAAGGAGACCGTACACGTCCAAAGAATTGGAGGACAAGGTAAGATAGCGGTGGAAAACTGGGTTTGTTGGCATTGCCCTTTTTTTGACGACCAAGATCAGTAAGGGTTGCCAAAGGGACGAGATGAAAGGCATGGTTCATGATAGAAACAAGTCTATCATCGAAATAATATTGGTGGATGGCGAAAAGATATCGAAGCGATACCTGAGCGTAACTCCTCTGAATGGTGTCTAGAACACTCAGTACCAGGGCATCACTCTGCTGGGATAGAGGTGACGCTAAACACCGAAAAAAACACAGGTATGCAAAGTGGATTGAAACTTATACCATTTACACTCACAAGATAAACTGCTAACGACCAAATAATAATCTATATGCATGCTATGCGACAAACAAATGCAGCAATCAAATGCAACAAACCAACCAAACTCTATACTACCGCATTCTAACATTCGCGCGGTCTAGGGCGTACTACAACCAGACTTGCTCTGATACCAAGCCTGTGGCACCCCGGCTCAGAGAAACCGGAACGCCCCGTATTCCAGCCCAGAGATCAAGGAGAAGTCTTCTAGAATATGACACTGCTTAGCATAGAACAAACCAGCGTTCTATTCTTACATGAATATGATTACAGGGTCTCCGATATTACAAGGGAATTACATCGGCACGGCGACACTACGCCTACCACGGTTGCTCTATGCAAGCAGTAGAACAACACGATGCGGCAGAATGACATCTAGCAGCGGAACAACGATGACGGTGGTGAACTCCACTCCGCAGGGACTCTGGCTGGTACGTTTATCCTAGCTCGCGAACACACCAAAACAAGCAAGCAATCCAGGCACAACCTACAAACTGGCATGACACGCCAGGTCAGTACATTGAATGTACTTGCAAGCTCACAATAAACCAAAAGCATTCAAGACAAACAACACCATGGCATTAGCAGTTTAAATCAAACATGAGCATGATACTAACAGGACAACATGGCATGCACAACTGAACATGATACAACTAGAACAAGCATAGCATGAGCATACGAACATGATGATACTGCATGCAACATGATGATACTAACATGCACCAACTTACTCTGCTCGGGTTACCACGTAACCTTCACATGCACAAACTTACCACCACGGACATCACACGATCATCTCAGGATCAAATCAAGCTTGGTATAAACCATACCGTAGTAATCTTTAAATGACCACACGGGGCTTGATCTTTACCATTGATTCTCGTACAACATCACAAATATCTAACAACTCGGTATCCTCGATACCACGGTGATTATTCCGGCGGTCACAACCAACTTATCTCATCATCGAACCGAGGTTGTTGTTAATCAAGTTATTATTATTATTGTTGACTCACGGTGTGACCGACACGAATTGGGCCCTTATCCGCGAGCACGACTATCGATAGATTAAGACACACACACTCTGCAGAGGTAGCACACTGTACCCACACCGCGGAACCCATGGCCTCGCACTCCCATTCGGGTGGACCAACGGGGTTCCGTCAAAACCGTCCTATTGCCATGACACTATCCCGGCCACTCTGACTCACTCCCGACTGGGCTAGTCCTGGGTGGCCCCGTGTCTACCAAAGACACAACGATCACCATCGTGGCCAAACATTAACTGTCCTAAACGGGGACACAAGCTCAAAACAACAACAACGGGCACACAAGGTTATGTCTCCTTACCGGGCCAAGGTACCGCATGCCCATAACCTTCCCTCATTGGAGGCACCGGCGAGAGGCATGACAATAGACCCAGTTAGGACCTTCCCATAAAGGTAACTGTGATTGCACTAGTCAGCTCGATATGGTGGCACCATGAATCAGCCAACAGTTGTTCAAGTTCAATATTATCCGATTAAACTTGAATGCAATAAGCTGAGTCATAATAATAAAATAACGTGATGCAACTACAATGCATGGGCATGATATCAACATAAGCATGGAGGTGCAACTTAATCATCGAGCATAACCAATATGAAATAATTAACCAAATGAGCATGGCATACTGACGAGCATGAATATCACAAGCATAACGCTACTCATAGCACACTTGACTACTAGCATCATCAATAAATATCATGCAAGAACATAGCAAGAACACTTCCAAATAATCATGAAAATAACTAGTTGCAACGGAGCATGCATATCACAGTACTTGATAGATAACAAGCATGCATCAAGACTACTACTAGCATGTACTTCTACCACCAAGCATAACATGTGAACATGATATTAACAAGTGGTACAAGATAACAAGAAGCATCAGATCATAGCATGACAGTGAACATGGAACCACGAGCATAACCGAAACAACGACAGCAGTAGCAAACAAGCAGACATACAATAGCAAACTCTTATTCAATATTCAAGTGGAAACCATGGGTACTGGACTATCATGCAAGTGGTTATTGTGGCTTGCTTGGGGATGAAGAAGGCATCGGGAAGAAGTGCGATGAAGCCGCGAAAAGATTCGCCGGAAACAGTTCTCTATTGGAGGGGCTGTTTACGGCAAGGGAAAAATGGTCATTTTAAGAATGTCAAAACATGGTGAAAATGAAACCAACAGAACGGGCTCAACGATACGAAGAGATGGGCTTTGGATTCACCTCAAACGGAGTTTCGAGCAAAAAGTTATGGCCCGATGAAGTTCAGGGACCAATCTGTAAAAAGATTCCTACAAACAGGCCCGTGAGCTAAAAAGCAGAAAGCGCACCCTCAGAAATACGCCTTCAGAATAGGGAAAACGCATTCTGGGCCGAAAGGGAAGGAAAGTTCGCTTTCCAGTTGGGAAGACATATCCCGATGAATACGCCTCCACTTATGCAGCGTGGCAAGGCGGGACCGGGTGGCTTAGACGCTTACAGGAGGGGCCTACCTTATGCACCTCCCTCTCTCTCTCCTCCTGTTTGGCTTCTTCCTCACGCCCAACAGAGAGCAGATTAGACGCAGGGCTGGGCTCGGCCGGCGACAGCTCCCGGCGGCTTCGGCCACCTCCGGCAATGGTGACACCACCGATGGGCGCAGGATGAGGTGCTGCTCCCGCCTGGAGCAGCAGCAGGCGCCGGGGAGGAGCAGAGGGGCGACACCATGTGGGGGCAGAGAGCGGAGATGGCGGACTCCAGCGACGGGCCAGGCCGAGTCCGGCCACCTCTTGCCGAGGCAAGGGTACCGGCAGACTCAGGATGACGTGTTGTGTGCATTCAGGCGCTGCACTCACGCCGAAGAGGGGCAGGGTTGCCGCGGCCTACGGGCATTGGTGGAATCATGGCAAATGGCCATCAGAGAAGAAAGCTAAGATTGGTGGAGGCTCGGGATGCTCCAGGTGGTCTACTAGAGGTGGAAGAAGGAGGAGAAGAGCTCCGGTTGGCGCTAATTCGAGAGGAGCCGCCGGCGGCAATGGTGACCGTGGAGGGGAACGGGAGCTCCCCGAGCTCGGTTTGGTGGTCAGGGCGATGTAGTGGGGATCAGTGAGGAGGCTCGTGAGGTTGAATGGCTCGGGGGAGGCCTACTTATAGGCGGGGAGTGGATGGCCGAGGGGTGTGCCGCCGTGCACGTACGGCCGACGCTCTGGCGCGCACAGCGATCACGGGAGGGGGCGGGATCACGACGAGGGGGGTGCGGAAGAGTCATAGTGACTCACTGTGTAGGAGGGGCCGAGCGCACCGGGGAGAAGGAGACGAACGCCGCTCAGGCTCGATCGGCCACAATGCAGTCGTGGGCGCGCGGCGATGAGCACCTACGGGGAAGCTGCTAGAGAGGGAGAGGGGTCGAGGGAGGTCGCGACGGCGAGGGGAACACGAGGGACAGGCCCGTGCTCGCTAATGCTTCGAGCAGAGAAGGTGCACTCACATGGATTATCCCCTTGAGCTGAATTTTGGCAAGGCTTGGTCATTTGGTCATATAGAGATGCTGTAAAAATTACATGCCATTTGGACTTGCCAAAATGGTACTTCCTTCACAAACATCTCCACTGACCAGAAACTTAGGAAAAATCCTGAGGAAAAATGGCTACATAAAATGTGCCCAAAATTGGTGGAGGTTAGTTATGGGAAGGAGAAGGTCTAGAAAAATTGGCAGCCATAATGGAGCAAGATAAATTATACTTGCTTCACAAACTAAAATTTTGGACATAATCAAAGAATTGAAGATGAGCTCACATGGAAGCATGACATGAGCTCTACTTTGGTGTAGGGCTATGATATGATGATATGAGGGATCATGCAAAATGGCAACTCATTTCGATATGCCTAGCTTGCACCTCCTTCACAAAGCTTCTTTCTGGGTAGAAACTTTGGAAATCATAATTAAATAATTACTAGGCAAATGAGGTTGCATTTTGGCATTTGGCAATGATATAGACAGGAAAAGGTGTCCAAGGATTTTGAGGTCAATTGGGGAAAGATAAATAGCACTTGCTTCACAAAGTACCATTTAGGGCAAAATAGAAAAAGGAATATAGGTGAAATATTTTTGAACATGGCAATGAAAAGTTTTGCCATTTTTGATGAAGATATGACCCAAACAATTTATGAGAATTTATTTGGAAATTTTAGGAGTGATAGAAATATAGGCTGCTTCACAACCTAGTGCAGACAGGGTTATTCCTTTAATAGAAAAAGGAATATTCCTTAGAAAAATAATATTGGGGTTGGGCCAAGATGGAAATGGCAAGGTCTAGGGATATATATGAGGATAACAAGCCACTCTGGAAAGAAAGAAGATGTCATCTTCTTGAGTTTCCAGATCACTTAGCCACGGAAAAAGAAAACTCACGCAAAAATCTCAGAAAAACAAAAGAAAAAGAAACTTGTAAATCAGGCTGTGACAACATACCCAAGCTTAGGATTTTGGTTGTCCTTGAATTTTACCTTGGGGTGCCTTGGGCATCCCCAAGCTTAGGCTCTTGCCACTCTTTGTTCCATAGTCCATCAAAGCTATACTCAAAACTTGAAAACTTCACAACACAAAACTTAGCCAAAAATCTCGTGAGCTTCGTTAGTATAAGAAAACAAACAACCACTCAAAGGTAATGTAATGAACTCATTATTTGTTTATATTGGTGTTAAACCTACTGTATTCGAACTACTCTATGATTTATACTTTCCAATACTACTCATAGATTCATCAAAACAAGCAAACAACACACGCAAAACGGAATCTGTCAAGAACAGAACAGTTTGTAGTAATCTGTAACTTTCACATACTTCTGTAACTCCAAAAAAATTGAAATAAATTGGTAAAAGTGAGGATTTTGTCTATTAATGATCTGCAAAAAGAATCAACTAAATTGCACTCTCCAGTAAAATCTGATAACTATTCTCGTGAGCGCTAACGTTTCTATTTTCTACAGGAAGATCATATAAACTTCACACAAGTCTTCCCAAAGGTTCTACTTGACACAAACACTAATTAAAACACAAAACCACATCTAAACAAAAGCTAGATGCAATATTTATTCCTAAAAAGAAGCAAAAACAAATAAAATAAAATTGGGTTGCCTCCCAACAAGCGCTATCGTTTAACGCCCCTAGCTAGGCATGATACAAGGATAGATCTAGATATTGCCATCTTTGGAAGGCAATCCATAAGTGGAACTCGTAATTGATTCATACGGTAATTTAATTTTCTTTCTAGGAAAGTGTTACATGCCTTTCCTTAACAGAAATTGAAATCTAATATTTCCTTCCTTCATATCAATAATTGCACCAATCGTTCTAAGGAAAGGTCTACCAAGAATAATAGGACATGAAGGATTACAATCTATATCAAGAACGATGAAATCTACAAGCACATAATTCCTATTGGCAACAATAAGAACATCATTAATACTTCCCATAGGTTTCTTAATAGTAGAATCCGCAAGATGCAAATTTAAAGAACAATCATCAAACTCATGGAAACCTAACATATCTCACAAATTTTTTGGGATAGTGGAAACACTTGCACCCAAATCACACAAAGCCAAGCATTCATGATCTTTAATTTTAATTTTAATAGTAGGTTCCCACTCATCATAAAGCTTTCTAGGGATAGAAACTTCTAATTCAAGTTTTTCTTCATAAGATTGCATCAAAGCATCAACTATGTGTTTGGTAAAAGCTTTATTTTGACTATAAGCATGCGGAGAATTTAGTATGGATTGCAACAAGGAAATACAATCAATCAAAGAGAAATTATCATAATTGAATCCCTTGAAATCCAAAGTAGTGGGTTCATCACTATGCAAAGTTTTAATCTCTTTAATCCCACTTTTAATAATTTTAGCATCAAGATCTAAAAACTCTGAATCATTGAGACGCCTTTTAATTAAGGTAGACTCATCTTCAGTCCCATCTCTATCAAGATTCATACTAGAAAACAAGGATCTAATAGGAGACACATCAATAACTTTCAGATCTTGATCTTTATTTTCATGATAACTAGAAGAATACGCTTTTATAAAGCTCTCTTTTTTAGCATGCATCCTAGCGGTTCTTTCTTTGCATTCATCAATGTAAATTCTCATGGCTTTGAGAGACTCATTGATATCGTGCTTAGGTGGAATAGATCTAAGTTTCAAAGAATCAACATCAAGAGTAATTCTATCCATGCTTCTAGCCAAATCATCAATCTTAAGCAATTTTTCTTCAACCAAGGCATTGAAATTATTTTGCGAAATCATAAACTCCTTAACACTAGTTTCAAATTTAGAAGGCATCTTTCCATAAGGGTTATTGTAGGAATTACCATAATTATTAGAGGAATTATTAGGAAAATACCTAGGATTAAAGTTTCCTCTATAAGCATTGTTACCAAAATTATTCCTACCAACAAAATTCACATCCAAAGATTCATTATTATTTTCAATCAACGTGGATAAAGGCGCATCATTACGATCAGAAGAAGAACTCTTAGCAGCAAATAATTTCATAAGTTCATCCATCTTTCCACTCAAAACACTAATCTCTTCAATAGCATGCACTTTTTTACTAGTAGATCTTTAGGTGTGCCGTTGCGAATAATTAACTATAATATTATCTAGGAGTTTGGTAGCTTCTCCTAAGGTAGTTTCCATGAAAGTTCCTCCTGTGGTCGAATCTAAAAGATTTCTAGAAGCAAAATGCAAGCCAGCATAAAAGTTTTGTATAATCATCGATAACTTCAAACCATGTGTAGGGCAACTACGTATCATTAATTTCATTCTCTCCCAAGCTTGTGCAACATGCTCATGATCTAGTTGCTTAAAATTCATAATATCGTTTCTAAGAGAGATGATCTTAGCAGGAGGGAAATACTTAGAGATAAAAGCATCTTTGCACTTATTCCACGAATCAATACTATTTCTAGGCAAAGAGGAAAACCAAGTTTTAGCACGACCTCTAAGTGAAAATGGAAATAACTTAAATTTAACAATATCATTATCCGTATCCCTTTTCTTTTGCATATCACACAAATCAACAAAGTTGTTTAGATGGGTAGCGGCATCTTCACTAGGAAGGTCGGAAAATTGATTTTTCATAACAAGATTCAACAGAGCATCATTGATCTTACAAGATTCAGCATCGATAATAGGAGCAATCGGAGTGCTAATAAAATCATTATTGTTGGTATTGGAGAAGTCACACAATTTGGTATTGTTCTGCGCCATAGTGACAAGCAAGCAATCCAACACACAAGCAAACAAGAAGCAAGCGAACGATAAACACACGCAAAAAACAAGGGCAAATAAAACGGCAACGGTGAAGTGGGGGAGAGGAAAACGAGAGGAAAATAAATTTAATGCAAAGGATAAGGGTTTGTGATAGGTACGTGGTATATGACTTTTGCGAAAGCCTCCCCGGCAACGGCCCCAGAAATTCTTCTTGCTACTTCTCGAGCTTGCGTTGTATTCCCTCGAAGAGGAAAGGGTGATGCAGCATAGTAGCGTAAGTATTTCCCTTAGTTTTTGAGAACCAAGGTATCAATCGAGTAGGAGAACACGCGCTAGTCCCTCGTACCTGCACAAACAAATAAGAACTTCGCAGCCAACGCGATAAGGGGTTGTCAATCCCTTTACGGTCACTTATGAAAGTGAGATCTGATAGATAGGATAGTTTGATATTTTTGGTATTTTTGGATATAAGAACAAAAAGTAAAAACAACAAAGTAAAGTACATTGTAGATTGATATGTTGAGAATAGACCCAGAGGCTATAGGTTTCACTAGTGGCTTCTCTCATGATAGCAGAATTCTATGATGGGTAAACGAATTACTGTCAAGCAATTGATAGAAAAGCGAATAATTATGAGAATATCTAGGCATGATCATTATATATAGGCATCACGTCCGTGACAAGTAGACTGAAACGATTATGCATCTACTACTATTACTCCAAACATCGACCGCTATCCAGCATGCATCTAGAGTATTAAGTTCATAAGAATAGAGTAATGCTTTAAGCAAGATGACATGATGTAGAGGCATAAACTCAAGCAATATGATATAAACCCCATATTTTTATCCTCGATGGCAACAATACTATACGTGCCTTGCTGCCCCTGTTGTCACTAGGAAAGGACACCGCAAGATTGAACCCAAAGCCAAGCACTTCTCCCATTGCAAGAACTATAGATCTAGTAGGCCAAACCAAACCGATAATTCGAAGAGACTTGCAAGGATATTATAATCATATATAAAAGAATTCAGAAAAGAACCAAATATTTCTCATAGATAATCTTGATCACAAACCCACATTTCATCGGATCTCGACAAACACACCGCAAAAAGATTACATCGAATAGATGTCCTCGAAGAATGAGGAGAACTTGGTATTGAGATCCAAAAAGAGAGAAGAAGCCATCTAGGTACTAACTATGGACCCGAAGGTCTATGGTAAACTAATCACAACTCATGGTGAGGCGACGGTGTTGATGTAGAAGCACTCCGTGGAAGATCCCCCCTCCTGCGGAGCTCCGGAACAGGACCCAAGATTGGATCTCATGAGAACAGAAGGTTGTGGCGGTGGAATTAGGGTTTTCTCTGTTGCTTCGATGGTTTCAGTGTACATGGGTATATATAAGAGGAATGAGGGCATCGGGGGAGCAACGTGGGGCCCATGAGGTTGGGCGTGCCCCCCACCCTCGTGGACGCCACATGTGCCCTCTGCCATGGTTCTCTAGTCTCCCGTGAAGACATCGTTCCAAAAATATCTCTCCCAAAGGTTTCAGTCCGTTTGGACTCTGTTTGATATTCCTTTTCTATGAAACCCTGAAATAGGCAAAAAACAGCAATCTGGACTGGGCCTTTGGGTTAATAGGTTAGTCCCAAAAATAATATAAAAGTGTATAATAAATCCCATTAAACATCCAAAACATCATATATAATAGCATGGAACAATCAAAAATATAGATACGTTGGAGATGTATCAACCCACAATTCATCGGATCTCGCCAAACACACCGCAAGAATATTACATCGAATAGATCTCCTCAGAGATCGAGGAGAACTTTGTATTGAGATCCAAAGAGAGAGAGAAGAAGCCATCTTGCTAATAACTATGGACCCGAAGGTCTGTGGTAAACTACTCACAACTCATCGGAGGGGCTATGGTGTTGATGTAGAAGTCCTCCGTGATCGATGCCCACTCCGGCGGAGCTCCGGAACAGGCCCCAAGATGGGATCTCACGGGAATAGAAGGTTACGGCGGTGGAATTAGGGTTTCTTCGTGCTCCTCGATGTTTTCAGGGTATATGGGTATATATAGGAGGAAAAAGTACGTCGGTGGAGCAACTTGGGGCCCACGAGGGTGGGGGCGCGCCTACCCCCCTGGGGGCGCCCTGCCCCCTCGTGGGCACCTCATTTCTTCTCTGACTTGTACTCCAAGTCTCTCGTGAAGATATCGTTCCAAAAATAACTCTCCCGAAGGTTTTATTCCATTTGTACTCCGTTTGATATTCCTTTTCTGCGAAACACTGAAATAGGCAAAAAAACAACAATTTGCACTGGGCCTTGGGTTAGTAGATTAGTCCCAAAAATGATATAAAGTGTATAAGAAAGCCCTTTAAACATCCAAAATAGAATATATAATAGCATGGAACAATAAAAAATTATAGATACGTTGGAGACGTATCAAGCATCCCCAAGCTTACTTCCTGCTCGTCCTCGAGTAGGTAAATGATAAAAGTAGAATTTTTCATGTGGAATGCTAACCAACATAATTCTCAATGTAATTTTATTTATCGTTGCATGAATGTTCAGATCCGAAAGATTGAAGACAAAAAGTCTATATTGACATAAGAATAATAATACTTCAAGCATACTAACAAAGCAATCATGTCTTCTCAAAATAACATGGCCAAAGAAAGTTATCCCTACAAAATCATATAGTCTGGCTATGCTCTATCTTCATCACACAAAATATTTAAATCATGCACAACCCCGGTTTCAGCCAAGCAATTGTTTCACACTTTAATTCTTTCTAACCT
This sequence comes from Secale cereale, assembly GCA_902687465.1. Taxonomy (NCBI): domain Eukaryota; kingdom Viridiplantae; phylum Streptophyta; class Magnoliopsida; order Poales; family Poaceae; genus Secale; species Secale cereale. Next base: position 667,441,648 of record LR738712.1, read on the forward strand.
TTCAACTTTCATGAAATACATGAGCATGAGCCACAGATATAGCACTATGTGGAATAGAGTGGTGGTTGAGGAGAAGACAAAAGAGGAAGATAGTCTCACATCAACTAGGCGTATCAATGGGCTATGGAGATTCCCATCAATAGATATCAACGTGAGTGAGTAGGGATTGCCATGCAATGGATGCAGTAGAGCTATAAGTGTATGAAAGCTCATCAAAAGAAACTATGTGGGTGTGCATCCAACTTGCTTGCTCATGAAGACCTAGGGCATTTGAGGAAGCCCATCGTTGGAATATACAAGCCAAGTTCTATAATGCAAATTCCCACTAGTATATGAAAGTGACAAAACAAGAGACTCTCTATCATGAAGATTATGGTGCTGTTTTGAAGCACAAATGTGGAAGGAGGGGCTTTTCTTTTTTTCTCTTTTTAGCCCCCCTCTCTTTTTTTGGGCCATCTTTTTTATTTTTGGCCTTTCTCTCTCTCTTTTTTTGTTTTGCCACACGGGACAATGCTCTATTGAAGATCATCACACTTTTATTTACTTACAACTCGAAGCTAGAACAAAATATGACTCTATGTGAATGATGATGATGAAGCATGTCATATGAACGGAACGGTGGAAAGTTGCATGGCAATATATCTCGGAATGGCTATGGAAATGCCATGATAGGTAGGTATGGAGGCATTTTTGAGGAAGGTATATGGTGGGTGTATGGTACCGGCGAAATTTGCACGGTACAAGAGAGGCTAGCAATGGTGGAAGGGTGAGAGTGCGTATAATCCATGGACTCATCATTAGTCATAAAGAACTCATATACTTATTGCAAAAATCTACGAGTTATCCAAACAAAGTGTTCAACGCATGTTCCTAGGGGAAGGGTTGGTAGGAGTTAACCATCGCGCCATCCCGACCTCCATACAAAGGATGACACTCAATAAATAAATCATGCTCCAACTTCATCAAATAACGGTTCACCATACGTGCATGCTACGGGAATCAGAAACTTCAACACAAGTGTTTCTCAAATTCATAATTACTCCACTAGCATGACTCTAATATCACCATCCTCATATCTCAAAACAATCATCAAGTATCAAACTTCGCATAATATTTAATGCACTTGTATGAAAGTTTTTATTATACTCATCTTGGATGCCTATCATATTAGGACTAGTTATCTAACCAAAGCACATTACCATGCTGTTCTAAGAGACTCTCAAATAGATATAAGTGAAGCATGAGAGTTCAATAATTTCTACAAAACAAAACCACCACCATGCTCTAAAAGATATAAGTGAAGCACTAGAGCAAAACTATCTAGCTCAAAAGATATAAGTGAAGCACATAGAGTATTCTAATAAATTCCAAATCATAATTATCTATCTCAAAAGGTGTGTCCAGCAAGGATGATTGTGGAAAACTAAAAAGCAAAGACTCAAAGCATACATGACGCTCCAAGAAAAACATATATCATGTGGTGAATAAAAATATAGTCTCAAGTAAAGTTACCGATAGACGAAGACGAAAGAGGGGATGCCTTCCCGTGGCATCCCCAAGCTTAGGATTTTGGCTGTCCTTGAATTTTACCTTGGGGTGCCTTGGGCATCCCCAAGCTTAGGCTCTTGCCACTCTTTGTTCCATAGTCCATCAAATCCATACTCAAAACTTGAAAACTTAACAACACAAAACTTAGCCAAAAATCTCGTGAGCTCCGTTAGTATAAGAAAACAAACCACCACTCAAAGGTACTGTAATGAACTCATTCTTTGTTTATATTGGTGTTAAACCTACTGTATTCCAACTTCTCCATGATTCATACCCCCCGATACTACTCATAGATTCATCAAAATAAGCAAACAACACATGAAAAACAGAATCTGTCAAAAACAGAATAGTCTGTAGTAATCTGCAACTTTCGAATACTTCTGTAATTCTAAAACATATTAAATAAACTGGTGGACATGAGGAAATTGTCTATTAATCATCTGCAAAAAGAATCAACTAAAAATCACTATCCAGTACAAAATGACAGCCAATCTCGTGAGCGCTAAAGTTTCTGTTTTTTACAGCATTATTACATAAACTTCACACAAGTCTACCCAAAGGTTATACTTGGCACAAACACTAATTAAAACACACAACCACATCTAAACAGAAGCTATATGCAATATTTATTCCTAAACAGAAGCAAAAATAAAGAAAATAAAATTGGGTTGCCTCCCAACAAGCGTTATTGTTTAACGCCCCTTGCTAGGCACGAGATTTCAATGATGCTCACATGAAAGACAAGAATTAAAGCACAAAGAGAGCATCATAAAACATGTGGAAAACACATCTATGTCTTACATACTTCCTATGCATAGGCATTTTATAGGAAAACAAATTAGCAAGACAAACAAGATCTAGCATATGCAAGGAAGACAAGATCAATTTCAACATAACGAGAGGTAATTTAGTAACAACAGTAGAAGAGAGTAGAAGGTAAGTTCACCAAGTAACATCGTATAGCATAATCCTACCAGGCGATCCTCCCGCACATTACCCTGTGAGAGAGCAACCACCGAGTGATACGTCTCCAATGTATCTAGAATTTTTTATTGTTCCATGGTATTATATATGATGTTTTGGATGTTTAATGGGCTTTATCATACACTTTTGTATTATTTTTGGGACTAACCTATTAACCCAAAGGCCCAGTGCAGATTGATGTTTTTTTCCTATTTCAGGGTTTCGCAGAAAAGGAATATCAAACGGAGTCCAAACGGAATGAAACCTTCACGAGAGTTATTTTTGGAACGATATCAACACAGAAGACTTCGAGTACATGCAAGGGAACGAAGGAGGCGGCCACGAGGGTCCAGAACACGCCCCCTCCTACAGGGAGCGCCCCCACCCTCGTGGGCCCCCTCTGGCTCCCCCGATGCCCTCCTTCCTCCTATATACCCATATACCCTGAAAACATTGAGGCAGCAGAGAAAACCCTAATTCCACCGCCGCAACCTTCTGTTCTCGTGAGATCCCATCTTAGGGCCTGTTCCGGAGCTCCGCCAGAGGGGGGATCTTCCACGGAGTGCTTCTACATCAACACCATTGCCTCACCATGAGTTGTTAGTAGTTTACCATAGACCTTCGGGTCCATAGTTATTAGCTAGATGGCTTCTTCTCTCTTTTTGGATCTCAATACCAAGTTATCCTCGGTCTTCGAGGAGAACTATTCGATGTAATCTCTTTTTGCGGTGTGTTTGTCGAGTTCCGATGAATTGTGGGTTTATGATCAAGATTATCTATGAGAAATATTTGGTTCTTTTCTGAATTCTTTTATGTATGATTATAATATCCTTGCAAGTCTCTTCGAATTATCGGTTTGGTTTGCCCTACTAGATCTATATTTTTTGCAATGGGAGAAGTGCTTGGCTTTGGGTTCAATCTTGCGATGTCCTTTCCCAGTGACAGCAGAGGCAGCAAGACACGTATTGTATTGTTGCCATCGAGGATAAAAATATGGGGTTTATATCATATTGCTTTAGTTTATCCCTCTACATCATGTCATCTTGCATCAAGCATTACTCTGTTCTTATGAACTTAATACTCTAGATGCATGCTGGATAGCGGTCGATGTGTGGAGTAATAGTAGTAGATGCAGAATCGTTTCGGTCTACTTGTCAGGGACGTGATGCCTATATATAATGATCATGCCTAGATATTCTCAAAATTATTCGCTTTTCTATCAATTGCTCGACAGTAATTTGTTCACCCATCGTAGAATTCTGCCATCATGAGAGAAGCCACTAGTGAAACCTATGGCCCCCGGGCCTATTCTCAACATATTAATCTACCATCTACATTACTTTGCTGTTTTTACTTTCTGTTCTTATATCCAAAAATACCAAAAAATATCAAACTATCCTATCTATCAGATCTCACTTTCGTAAGTGACCGTAAAGGGATTGACAACCCCTTATCACGTTGGTTGCGAAGTTCTTATTTGTTTGCGCATGTGCGAGGGACTCGCGAGTGGTCTCCTACTGGATTGATACCTTGGTTCTCAAAAACTGAGGGAAATACTTATGCTACTGTGTTGCATCACCCTTTCCTCTTCGAGGGAATACAACGCAAGCTCGTAGGAGGCACTTTCATGGAAACTACCTTAGGAGAAGCTACCAAACTCCTAGATAAAATTATGGTTAATTATTCTCAATGGCACACCGAAAGATCTAGTAGTAAAAAAGTGCATGCTATTGAAGAAATTAGTGTTTTGAGTGGAAAGATGGATGAACTTATGAAATTATTTGCTACTAAGAGTGCTTCTTCTGATCCTAATGATATGCCTTTATCCACGTTGATTGAAAATAATAATGAATCTTTGGATGTGAATTTTGTTGGTAGGAATAATTTTGGTAACAATGCTTATAGAGGAAATTTTAATCCTAGGCCTTTTCCTAGTAATTCCTCTAATAAGTATGGTAATTCCTACAATAAATTTTATGGAAATTTTGGTAAGATGCCTTCTGAATTTGAAACTAGTGTTAAAGAGTTTATGAATTCGCAAAAGAATTTCAATGCTTTGTTTGAAGAAAAATTGCTTAAGATTGACGAATTGGCTAGAAGCATGGATAGAATTACTCTTGATGTTAATTCTTTGAAACTTAGATCTATTCCACCTAAGCATGATATCAATGAGTCTCTCAAAGCCATGAGAATTTCCATTGATGAATGCAAATAAAGAACCGCTAGGATGCGTGCTAAAAAAGAGTGCTTTATGAAAGGGTGTTCTTCTAGTTATCATGAAAATAAAGATCAAGATCTAAAAGTTATTGATGTGTCTCCTATTAGATCCTTGTTTTCTAGTATGAATCTTGATAAAGATGGTACTGGAGATGAGTCTACTTTAATTGAAAGGCGTCCCAATGATTCGAAGTTTTTAGGTCTTGATGCTAAAATTGTTAAAAGTGGGATTGAAAAGATTAAAACTTTGCATAGTGATGAACCCACTACTTTGGATCTCAAGGGATTCAATTATGATAATTGCTCTTTGATTGATTTTATTTTCTTGCTGCAATCCTTACTAAATTCTCCGTATGCTTATAGTCAAAATAAAGCTTTTACCAAACACATAGTTGATGCTTTGATGCAATCTTATGAAGAAAAACTTAAACTAGAAGTTTCTATCCCTGGAAAGCTTTAGGATGAATGGGAACCTACTATTAAAATTAAAATTAAGGATCATGAATGCTTTGCTTTGTGTGATTTGGGTGCAAATGTTTCCACTATCCCAAAAACTTTGTGTGATTTGTTAGGTTTCCATGTGCTTGATGATTGTTCTTTAAATTTGCATCTTGCGGATTCTACTATTAAGAAACCTATGGGAAGGATTAATGATGTTCTTATTGTTGCAAATAGGAATTATGTGCCCATAGATTTCATTGTTCTTGATATAGATTGCAATCCTTCATGTCCTATTATTCATGGTAGACCTTTCCATAGAACGATTGGTGCAATTATTGATATGAAGGAAGGAAATATTAGATTCCAATTTCCATTAAGGAAAGACATGGAACTCTTTCCTAGAAAGAAAATCAAATTACCTTAAGAATCCATTATGAGAGCCACTTATGGAGTGCCTTCCAAAGATGACAATACCTAGATCTATCCTTGTATCGTTCCTAGCTAGGGGCGTTAAACGATAGCGCTTGTTGGGAGGCAACCCAATTTTCTTTTCTTTGTTTTTGCTTCTGTTTAGGACTAAATTTTGCATCTAGCTTCTGTTTAGGTGTGGTTTTGTGTTTTAATTAGTGTTTGTGCCAAGTAGAACCTTTGGGAAGACTTGTGTGAAGTTTATATGATCTTGTTGTAAAAAAACAGAAACTTTAGTGCTCACGAGAATAGTCACCAGATTTTACTAGAGAGTGCTATTTAGTTGATTCTTTTTGCAGATGATTAATAGAAAAATTCCTCACGTTTACCAATTTATTCAAAAAAAATTGAGTTACATAAGTATTCGAAAGTTACAGATTACTATGGACTGTTATGTTTTTGACAGATTCTATTTTTCGTGTGTTGTTTCCTTATTTTGATGAATCTATGACTAGTATTGGGGAGTATGAATCATAGATAAGTTGGAATACAGTAGGTTTAACACCAATATAAACAAAGCATGAGTTCATTACAGTACCTTTGAGTTGTGGTTTGTTTTCTTATACTAATGGAGCTCACGAGATTTTTGGCTAAGTTTTGTGTTGTGAAGTTTTCAAGTTTTGAGTATGGCTTTGATAGAATATGGAACAAAGAGTGACATGAGCCTAAGCTTGGGGATGCCCAAGGCACCCCAAGGTAAAATTCAAGGACAACCAAAAGCCTAAGCTTGGGGATGCCCCGGGAAGGCATCCCCTCTTTTGTCTTTATCTATCGGTAACTATACTCGGGACTCTATTTTTATTCACCACATAATATGTATTTTGCTTGGAGCGTCATGTATGATTCGAGTCTTTGCTTGTTAGTTTGCCATAATCATTCTTGATGGACACACCTTTTTGAGAGAGATAAATATGGTCTAGAATTTTTTAGAACACTCTATGTGCTTCACTTATATCTTTTGAGCTAAATAGTTTTGCTCTAGTGCTTGACTTATATCTTTTAGAGCACGGTGGTGATTTTATTTTGTAGAAATTGTTGATCTCTAAAGCTGCACTTATATTCTTTTGAGAGTCTTTTAGAACAGCATGGTAATGTGCTTTGGTTATAAAACTAGTCCTAATATGATAGGCATCCAAGATGAATGTAGTAAAAACTTTCATACAAAGTGCATTGAATATGATGAGAAGTTTGATACTTGATGATTGTTTTGAGATATGAGGATGGTGATATTAGAGTCATGCTAGTGGTGTAATTATGAATTTGAGAAATACTTATGTTAAAGTTTTTTATTCCCGTAGCATGCACGTATGGTGAACCGCTATGTGACGAAGTTAGAGCATGACGTATTTGTTGAGTGTCATCCTTTGTGTGGAGGTCGGGGGCGCGCGATGGTTAACTCCTACCAACCTCCCCCCTAGGAGCATGCGTTGATTGCTTTGTTTTGACGATTCGTAAATTTTTGCAATAAGTATATGAGTTCTTTATGACTAATGTTGAGTCCATGGATTATATGCACTCTCACCCTTCCACCATTGCTAGCCTCTCTTGTACCGCACAACTTTCGCCGGTACTATACACCCACCATATACCTTCCTCAAAACAGCCACCATACCTACCTATCATGGCATTTCCATAGCCATTCCGAGATACATTGCCATGCAACTTTCTACCATTCAGTTCATATGACACACTTCATATTGTCATATCGCCATGCATGATCATGTAGTTCACATCGTATTTATGGCTAGGCCACCATGCATAATTTTTCATACGTGTCACTCTTGATTCATTGCACATCCCGGTACACCGCTGGAGGCATTCATGTACAGTCATACTTTGTTCTAGTATCGAGTTGTACATCAATATAAGTGTGATGATCATCATTATTAGAGCATTGTCCCAAAGAAAAAAAAGGAAAAAAAGAAGGAAAGGTCAAGAAAAAGAAAGGCCCAAAAAATAAAAATAAAAAAGAAAAAAAAAGAAAAGGGACAATGCTACTATCTTTTTCCACACTTGTGCTTCAAAGTCGCACCATGTTCTTCATGATAGAGAGTCTCTTATTTAGTCATTTTCATATACTAGTCGGAATTTTCATTATAGAACTTGGCTTGTATATTCCAACAATGGCCTTCCTCACATGCCCTAGGTCTTTGTGAGCAAGCAAGTTGGATGCACACCCACTTTGTTTCTTTTGTTGAGCTTTCATAGGGTTTTTAGCTCTAGTGCATCCATTGCAAGGCAATCCCTACTCACTCACATTGATATCTATTGATGGTCTCTCCATAGCCCGTTGATACGCCTAGTCGATGTGAGACTATCTTCCTCCTTTTTGTCTTCTCCACAACCACCACTCTATTCCACCTATAGTGCTATATCCATGGCTTACGCTCATGTATTTCGTGAAAGCTGAAAGGTTTGAAAAAATTGAATATGAAAACAAGTGCTTGGCTGAAACTGGGGTTGTGCATGATATGAATATTTTGTGTGATGAAGAGGGAGCATAGCCAGATGCTACTTCTCGAGCTTGCATTGTATTCCCTCGAAGAGGAAAGGGTGATGCAGCACAGTAGCGTAAGTATTTCCCTCAGTTTTTGAGAACCAAGGTATCAATCCAGTAGGAGACCACGCACGAGTCCCTCACACCTGCACAAACATATAAGAACTTCACAGCCAATGCGATAAGGGGTTGTAAAATCCCTTTACGGTCAATTACGAAAGTGAGATCTGATAGATATGATAGTTTGGTATTTTTGGTATTTTTGGATATAAGAACAGAAAGTAAAAACAGAAAAGTAAAGTAGATTGTAGATTGATATGTTGAGAATAGACCCGGGGGTTATAGGTTTCACTAGTGGCTTCTCTCATGATAGCAGAATTCTAGGGTGGGTGAACGAATTACTGTCGTGCAATTGATAGGAAACCGAATATTTATGAGAATATATAGGCATCACGTCTGTGACCAGTAGACCAAAACTATTCTGCATCTACTACTATTACTCCACACATCGACTGCTATCCGGCATGCATCTAGAGTATTAAGTTCATAAGAACAGAGTAACGCCTTAAGCAAGATGACATGATGTAGAGGGATAAACTCAAGAAATATGATATAAACCCCATCTTTTTATCTTCGATGGCAACAATACAATACGTGCCTTGCTGCCCCTATTATCACTAGGAAAGGACACCGCAAGATTGTACCCAAAGCCAAGCACTTCTCCCATTGCAAGAAATATAGATCTAGTAGGACGAACCAAACCGATAATTCGAAGAAACTTGCAAGGATATTATAATCATACATAAAATTCAGAAAATAAACAAATATTTATCATAGATAATCTTGATCATAAACCCACAATTCATCGGATCTCGAAAAACACACCGCAAAAAGAGATTACATCGAATAGATCTCCTCGAAGACCGAGGAGAACTTGGTATTGAAATCCAAAGAGAGAGAAGAAGCCATCTAGGTACTAACTATGGACCCGAAGGTCTGTGGTAAACTACTCACAACTCATGGTGAGGCGATGGTGTTGATGTAGAAGCACTCCATGGTAGATCCCCCCTCCGGCGGAGCTCCGGAACAGGCCCTAAGATGGGATCTCACGGGAATAGAAGGTTGCGGCGGTGGAATTAGGGTTTTTTCTCCCGTTCTGATGTTTTCAGGGTACATGGGTATATATAGAAGGAGGACACCGGGGGACCAACGTGGGGCCCACCAGGAAGGGGGGCGCACCCTATAGGGGGCGCCCCCCACCCTCGTGGATGCCACGTGTGCTGTATTCTATGGTTCTCTAGTCTCCCATGAAGATATCGCTCCAAAAATATCTCTCCCGAAGGTTTCATTCTGTTTGGACTCCGTTTGATATTCCTTTTTGTAAAACCCTGAAATAGGCAAAACACAGCAATCTGGACTAGGCCTTTGGGTTAATAGGTTAGTCCCAAAAATAATATAAAAGTGTATAACAAAGCCCATTAAACATCAAAAACATCATAAATAATAGCATGGAACAATAAAAATATATAGATACATTGGAGACGTATCAAGCATCCCCAAGCTTAATTCCTGCTCGTCCTCGAGTAGGTAAATGATAAAAACAAAATATTTGAGGTGGAATGCTAACCAACATAATTTTCAATGTAATTCTTTTTATTGTGGTATGAATGTTCAGATCTGAAAGATTCAAGACAAACGTCTATATTGACATAAGAAACAATAATACTTCAAGCATACTAACAAAGCAATCATGTCTTCTCAAAATACCATGGCTAAACAAAGTTATCCCTACAAAATCATATAGTCTGGCTATGCTCCCTCTTCATTACACAAAATATTCATATCATGCACAACCCTGGTTTCAGCCAAGCACTTGTTTTCATACTCTATTCTTTCAAACCTTTCAACTTTCATGCAATACATGAGCGTGAGCCATGGATATAGCACTATGGGTAGAATAGAGTGGTGGTTGTGGAGAAGACAAAAAGGTGGGAGATATTATCACATCGACTAGGCGTATCAACGGGCTATGGAGATACCCATCAATAGATATCAATGTGAGTGAGTAGGGATTGCCATGCAACGGATGCACTAGAGCTAAAAATTTATGAAAGCTCAACAAATGAAACTAAGTGGGTGTGCATCCAGCTTGCTTGCTCATGAAGACCTACGGCATTTGACGAAGCCCATCGTTGGAATATACAAGCCAAGTTCTAATGAAAATTCCCACTAGTATATGAAAATGGCTAAACATGAGACTCTCTATTATGAAGAACATGGTGCTACTTTGAAGCACAAGTGTGGAAAAGGATAGTAGCATTGTCCCTTCTCTCTTTTCTCTCATTTTTTTGGAGGGGCTTTCTTTTTCTTAGCCCCTCTATTTATTTTTTTGGGCGATCTCCTTTTTTTGGCCTTTCCTCACATGGGACAATGCTCTAATAATGATGATCATCACACTTTTATTAATTTACAACTCGATATTACAACTCGATACTAGAACAAAGTATGACTCTATATGAATGCCTCCGGCGGTGTACCCGGATGTGCAATGAATCAAGAGTGACATGTATGAAAAATTATGCATGGTGGCTTTGCCACAAATACTATGTCAACTACATGATCATGCATTGCAATATGACAATATGAAGCCTGTCATATGAACGGAACGGTGGAAAGTTGCATGGAAATTTATCTTGGAATGGCTATGGAAATACCATTATAGGTAGGTATGGTTGCTCATTTGAGGAAGGTGTATGGTGGGTGTATGGTACCTGTTGGGGAACGTAGTATTTTAAAATTTTCCTACGATCACGCAAGATCTTTCTACCAGATGCATAGCAACGAGAGGGAAGAGTATGTCTACGTACCCTCGTAGACCGGAAGCGGAAGCGTCAAGTGACGCGGTTGATGTAGTCGAACTTCTTCGCGATTCAACCGATCAAGCACCGAACGTACGGCACCTCCGCGTTCAGCACACGTTCAGCTTGATGACGTCCCACGAGCTCTTGATCCAGTTGAGCTTCACGGGAGAGTTTCGTCAGCACGACGGCGTGGTGACGGATAGGATGTATTCACCGGCGCAGGGCTTCGCCTAAGCACCGCGACGGTATGACCGAGGTGTGTTTCTGTGGAGGGGGGCACCGCACACAGCTGGAACAATTCAACTTGTGTGTCCTAGGGTGCCCCCTTGCCCCCGTATATAAAGAAGCAAGGGAGAGGCCGGCCCTAGAGGGGGCGCTGCAAGTGTGGGGAGTCCTACTAGGACTCCCAAGTCCTAGTAGGATTCCCCTTTCCTTTCCGGAGTAGGAGAGAAGGAAAGACGGGGAGAGGGAGAAGGAAAAAGGGGCTGCACCCCTTGTCCAATTCGGACCAGAAGGGGGGCACGCGCCTCCTTCCTTTTGGCCTCTCTCTTCTATTCCCGTAACTCCCCAGTACTCCGAAAATACCCGAATCACTCGGAACCTTTCCGATGTCCGAATATAGTCGTCCAATATATCGATTTTTACGTCTCGACCATTTCGAGACTCCTCGTCATGTCCCCGGTCTCATCCGGGACTCCGAACTCCTTCGGTACATCAAAACTCATAAACTCATAATACCGATCGTCATCAAACGTTAAGCGTGCGGACCCTACGGGTTCGAGAACTATGTAGACATGACCGAGACTCATCTCCGGTCAATAACCAATAGCGGAACCTGGATGCTCATATTGGCTCCTACATATTCTACGAAGATCTTTATCGGTCAAACCGCATAACAACATACGTTGTTCCCTTTGTCATCGGTATATTATTTGCCCGAGATTCGATCGTCGGTATCTCAATACCTAGTACAATCTCGTTACCGGCAAGTCTCTTTACTCGTTCCATAATACATCATCTTGCAACTAACTCATTAGCTGCAATGCTTGCAAGGCTTATAGTGATGTGCATTACCGAGTGGGCCCAGAGATACCTCTCCGACAATCGGAGTGACAAATCCTAATCTCGAAATACGCCAACCCAACAAGTACCTTCGGAGACACCTGTAGAGTACCTTTATAATCACCCAGTTACGTTGTGACGTTTGGTAGCACACAAAGTGTTCCTCCGGTATTCGGGAGTTGCATAATCTCATAGTCATAGGAACATGTATAAGTCATGAAGAAAGCAATAGCAGTAAAACTTAAACGATCATAGTGCTAAGCTAACGGATGGGTCTTGTCCATCACATCATTCTCCTAATGATGTGATCCCGTTGATCAAATGACAACTCATGTCTATGGTTAGGAAACATAATCATCTTTGATCAATGAGCTAGTCAAGTAGAGGCATACTAGGGACACTCTGTTTTGTCTATGTATTCACACATGTACTAAGTTTCCGGTTAATACAATTCTAGCATGAATAATAAACATTTATCATGATATAAGGAAATATAAATAACAACTTTATTATTGCCTCTAGGGCATATTTCCTTCAGTCTCCCACTTGCACTAGAGTCAATAATCTAGCTCACATCGCCATGTGATTTAATACCGATAGTTCACATCGTTATGTGAATAACACCCATAGTTCACATCACCATGTGACCAACACCCAAAGGGTTTACTAGAGTCAATAATCTAGTTCACATCGCTATGTGATTAATACCCAAGAGTAATAAGGTGTGATCATGTTTTGCTTGTGAGAGACGTTTAGTCAACGGGTCTGTCACATCCAGATCCGTATGTATTTCGCAAATTTCTATGTCTACAATGCTCTGCATGGAGCTACTCTAGCTAATTGCTCCCACTTTCAATACGCATCCAGATTGATACTTAGAGTCATCTGGATTTAGTGTCAAAGCTTGCATCGGCGTAACCCTTTACGACGAACTCTTTATCACCTCCATAATCGAGAAATATTTCCTTAGTCATCCAATTACTAAGGATAATTTTGACTGATGTACAGTGATCTACTCCTGGATCACTATTGTACCTCCCAGTCAAACTCATGGCAAGGTACACAACGTGTTTTGTACACAGCATGGCATACTTTATAGAACCTATGGCTGAGGCATAGGGAATGACTTTCATTCTCTCTATATTTTTCTGCTGTGGTCTGGCTTTGAGTCTTACTCAACTTCAAACCTTACAAGTCAGGCAAGAACTCCTTCTTTGACTGATCCATTTTGAACTACTTCAAAATCTTATCAAGGTATGTACTCATCGAAAGTCTTGTCAAGCGTCTTGATCTATCTCTATAGATCTTGATGCCCAATATGTAAGCAGCTTCACCAAGGTCTTTCTTTTGAAAAACTCCTTTCAAACACTCCTTTATGCTTTCCAGAAAATTCTACATCATTTCCGATCGACAATATGTCATTCACATATACTTATCAGAAAGGTTGTAGTGCTCCCACTCACTTCTTGTAAATACAGGCTTCACCGCAAGTCTGTATAAATCTATATGCTTTGATCAACTTATCAAAGCGTATATTCCAACTCCGAGATGCTTGCACCAGTCCATAGATGGATCGCTGGAGCTTGCACATTTTGTTAGCACCTTTAGGATTGACAAAACCTTCTGGTTGCATCATATACAAGTCTTCTTTAATAAATCCATTAAAGAATGCAGTTTTGTTATCCATTTGCCAGATTTCATAAAATGCGGCAATTACTAACATGATTCAGACAGACTTAAGCATCGCTACGGGTGAGAAAGTCTCATCGTAGTCAACTCCTTGAACTTGTCAAAACCCTTTCGCAACAAGTCGAGCTTTGTAAACAGTAACATTACCGTTTGCGTCGGTCTTCCTCTTGAAGATCCATTTATTTTCGATGGCCTGTCGATCGTCGGGCAAGTCAACCAAAGTCCACACTTTGTTCTCATACATGGATCCCATCTCAGATTTCATGGCCTCAAGCCATTTTGCGGAATCTGGGCTCATCATCGCTTCCTCATTGTTCGTAGGTTCATCATGGTCTAGTAACATGACTTCCAGAACTGGGTTGCCGTACCACTCTGGTGCGGAACGAACTCTGGTCGATCTACGAAGTTCAGCAGAAACTTGATCTGAAGTTTCATGATCATCATCATTAGCTTCCTCACTAATTGGTGTAGGAATCACTGGAACGAGTTTCTGTGATGTACTACCTTTCCAATTCGGGAGAAGGTACAATTACCTCATCAAGTTCGACTTTCCTCCCACTCACTTCTTTCGAGAGAAACTCCTTCTCTAGAAAGGATCCACTCTTAGCAACAAAGACCTTGCCTTCGGATCTGTGATAGAAGGTGTACCCAACAGTTTCTTTTGGGTATCCTATGAAGATTTACTTCTCCGATTTGGGTTCGAGCTTATCATGTTGAAACTTTTTCACATAAGCATCGCAGTCCCAAACTTAAAGAAATGACAGCTTAGGTTTCTCGTCAAACCACAGTTCATACTGTGTCATCTCCACGGATTTAGATGGTGCCCTATTTAACGTGAATGTAGCTGTCTCTAATGCATAACCCCAAAAGCGATAGTGGTAGATCGGTAAGAGACATCATCGATCGCACCATATCTAATAAAGTACGGTTATGACGTTCGGACACACCATTACACTGTGGTGTTCCAGGTGGCGTGAGTAGTGAAACTATTTCACATTGTTTTTATTGAAGGCCAAACTCGCTAACTCAAATATTTTACCTCTACGATCATATCGTAGAAACTCTTATTTTCTTGTTACGATGATTCTCCACTTCACTCTGAAATTCATTGAACTTTTCAAATGTTTCAGACTTGTGCTTCATTAAGTAGATATACCCATATCTGCTCAAATCATCAGTGAAGGTCAGAAAATAACGATACCTGCCGCGAGCTTCAACACTCATTGGTCCGCATACATCAGTATGTATGATTTCCAACAACTCTGTTGCTCGCTCCACGGTTCCGGAGAACAGAGTTTTAGTCATCTTGCCCATGAGGCATGGTTCGCAAGCACCAAGTGATTCATAATCAAGTGATTCCAAAAGTCCATCACTATGGAGTTTCTTCATGCGCTTTACACCAATATGACCTAAACGGCAGTGCCACAAATAAGTTGCACTATCATTATTAACCTTGCATCTTTTGGCTTCAATATTATGAATATGTGCATCACACGATCGAGATCCAACAAACCATTTTCATTGGGTGTATGACCATAGAAGGTTTTATTCATGTAAAGAGAACAACAATTATTCTCTAACTTACATGAATAACCGTATTGCAATAAACATGATCAAATCATATTCATGCTCAACACAAACACCAAATAACACTTTATTTAGGTTCAACACTAATCCCGAAAGTATAGGGAGTGTGCGATGATGATCATATCAATCTTGGAACCACTTCCAACACACATCGTCACTTCACCTTTAACTAGTCTCTGTTCATTCTAAAATTCTCGTTTCGAGTTACTAATTTTAGCAACTGAACCGGTATCAAATACCCAGGGGTTGCTATGAACACTAGTAAAGTACACATCAATAATCTGTATATCAAAATACAACTTTGTTCACTTTGCCATCCTTCTTATCCGCCAAATATCTAGGGCAGTTCCCCTTCTAGTGACCATTTCCTTTGCAGTAGAAGCACTTAGTTTTAGGCTTGAGTTTAGCTTTGGGTTTCTTCGCGGGAGTGACAACTTGCTTGTCATTCTTCTTGAAGTTCCCCTTCTATCCCTTTGCCCTTTACTTGAAACAAGTGGTCTGGTTAACCATCAACACTTGATGCTCTTTCTTGATTTCTACCTTCGCCGATTTCAGCATCGTGAAGAGCTCGGGAATTACTTTCGTCATCCCTTGCATATTATAGTTCATCACGAAGTTCTACTAACTTGGCGATAGTGACTAGAGAACTTTGTCAATTACTATCTTATCTGGAAGATTAACTCCCACTTGATTCAAGCAATTGTACTACCCAGACAATCTGAGCACATGCTCACTGGTTGAGCTATTCTCCTCCATCTTGTAGGCAAAGTACTATCAGAGGTCTTATACCTCTCGACACGGGCATGAGTATGAAATACTAATTTCAACTCTTGGAACATCTCATATGCTCCGTGGTGTTTCAAAACGTTTTTGAAGTCCCGGTTATAAGCCGTAAAGCATGGTGCACTAAACTATCAAGTAGTCATCATATCGAGCTTTTGTCAAAACGTTCATAACGTCTACATCTGCTCCTGCAATAGGTCTGTCACCTAGCGGTGCATCAAGGACATAATTCTTCTGTGCAGCAATGAGGATAATCCTCAGATCACGGAACAATTCCGCATCAGTGCTACTAACATCTTTCAACTTGGTTTTCTCTAGGAACATATAAAAATAAACGTGGAGCAACATCGCGAGCTATTGATCTACAACATAGATATGCTAATACTACCAGGACTAAGTTCATGATAATTTAAAGTTCAATTAATCATATTACTTAAGAACTCCCACTTAGATAGACATCCCTCCGGTCATCTAAATGATCACGTGATCCAAATCAACTAAACCATGTCCAATCATCACGTGAGATGGAGTAGTTTCAATGGTGAACATCTTATGTTGATCATATCTACTATATGATTCACGCTCGACCTTTCGGTCTCCAGTGTTCCGAGGCCATATCTGCATATGCTAGGCTCGTCAAGTTTAACCCAAGTATTCTGCGTGTGCAAAACTGGCTTACACCCGTTGTATTTGAACGTAGAGCTTATCACACCCGATCATCACGTGGTGTCTCGGCACAACGAACTTTCGCAACGGTGCATACTCAGGGAGAACGCTTATACCTTGAAATTTAGTAAGGGATCATCTTATAATGCTACCGTCGTTCTAAGCAAAATAAGAAGCATAATAAGATAAACATCACATGCAATCACAATATGTGACATGATATGGCCATCATCATCTTGTGCTTTTGATCTCCATCTCCAAAGCACCTTCATGATCACCTTCATCACCGGCGCGACACCTTGATCTCCATCGTAGCATCGTTGTCGTCTCGCCAACTATTGCTTCTACGACTATCGCTACCGCTTAGTGATAAAGTAAAGCAATTACATGGCGATTGCATTTCATACAATAAAGCGACAACCATATGGCTCCTGCCAGTTGCCGATAACTTTACAAAACATGATCATCTCATACAAAACCGTATAACTCATCATGTCTTGACCATATCACATCACAACATGCCCTGCAAAAACAAGTTAGACGTCCTCTACTTTGTTGTTGCATGTTTTACGTGGCTGCTACGGGCTTAGCAAGAACCGTTCTTACCTACGCATACAAAACCACAACGATGTTTCGTCAAGTATGTGCTGTTTTAACCTTCACAAGGACCGGGCGTAGCCACACTTGATTCAGCTAAAGTGAGAGAGACAGACACCCGCTAGTCACCTTTAAGCAACGAGTGCTCGTAACGGTGAAACCAGTCTCGCGTAAGCGTACGCGTAATGTCGGTCCGGGCCGCTTCATCTCACAATACCGCCGAAGCAAAGTATGACATGCTGGTAAGCAGTATGACTAGTATCGCCCACAACTCATTGTGTTCTACTCGTGCATATCATCTACGCATAGACCTGGCTCAGGATGCCACTGTTGGGGAACGTAGTATTTTAAAATTTTCCTACGATCACGCAAGATCTATCTACCAGATGCATAGCAACGAGAGGGAAGAGTATGTCTACGTACCCTCGTAGACCGGAAGCGGAAGCGTCAAGTGACGCGGTTGATGTAGTCGAACTTCTTCGCGATTCAACCGATCAAGCACCGAACGTACGGCACCTCCGCGTTCAGCACACGTTCAGCTTGATGACGTCCCACGAGCTCTTGATCCAGTTGAGCTTCACGGGAGAGTTTCGTCAGCACGACGGCGTGGTGACGGATATGATGTATTCATCGGCGCAGGGCTTCGCCTAAGCACCGCGACGGTATGACCGAGGTGTGTTTCTGTGGAGGGGGCACCGCACACGGCTGGAACAATTCAACTTGTGTGTCCTAGGGTGCCCCCCTGCCCCCGTATATAAAGAAGCAAGGGAGAGGCCGGCCCTAGAGGGGGCGCTCCAAGTGTGGGGAGTCCTACTAGGACTCCCAAGTCCTAGTAGGATTCCCCTTTCCTTTCCGGAGTAGGAGAGAAGGAAAGAGGGGGAGAGGGAGAAGGAAAAAGGGGCTGCACCCCTTGTCCAATTCGGACCAGAAGGGGGGCACGCGCCTCCTTCCTTTTGGCCTCTCTCTTCTATTCCCGTAACTCCCTAGTACTCCGAAAATACCCGAATCACTCGGAACCTTTCCGATGTCCGAATATAGTCGTCCAATATATCGATTTTTATGTCTCGACCATTTCGAGACTCCTCGTCATGTCCCCGGTCTCATCCGGGACTCCGAACTCCTTCGGTACATCAAAAATCATAAACTCATAATACCGATCGTCATCAAACGTTAAGCGTGCGGACCCTACGGGTTCGAGAACTATGTAGACATGACCGAGACTCATCTCCGGTCAATAACCAATAGCGGAACCTGGATGCTCATATTGGCTCCTACATATTCTACAAAGATCTTTATCGGTCAAACCGCATAACAACATACGTTGTCCCCTTTGTCATCGGTATGTTACTTGCCCGAGATTCGATCGTCGGTATCTCAATACCTAGTACAATCTCGTTCCGGCAAGTCTCTTTACTCGTTCCGTAATACATCATCCTGCAACTAACTCATTAGCTGCAATGCTTGCAAGGCTTATAGTGATGTGCATTACCGAGTGGGCCCAGAGATACCTCTCCGACAATCGGAGTGACAAATCCTAATCTCGAAATACGCCAACCCAACAAGTACCTTCGGAGACACCTGTAGAGTACCTTTATAATCACCCAGTTACGTTGTGACGTTTGGTAGCACACAAAGTGTTCCTCCGGTATTCAGGAGTTGCATAATCTCATAGTCATAGGAACATGTATAAGTCATGAAGAAAGCAATAGCAGTAAAACTTAAACGATCATAGTGCTAAGCTAGTAGATGGGTCTTGTCCATCACATCATTCTCCTAATGATGTGATCCCGTTGATCAAATGACAACTCATGTCTATGGTTAGGAAACATAACCATCTTTGATCAATGAGCTAGTCAAGTAGAGGCATACTAGGGACACTCTGTTTTGTCTATGTATTCACACATGTACTAAGTTTCCGGTTAATACAATTCTAGCATGAATAATAAACATTTATCATGATATAAGGAAATATAAATAACAACTTTATTATTGCCTCTAGGGCATATTTCCTTCAGTACCGGCGAAAGTTGCGCGGTACAAAAGAGGCTAGCAATGGTGGAAGGGTGAGAGTGCGTATAATCCATGGACTCAACATTAGTCATAAAGAACTCATATACTTGTTGCAAAAATTTATGTGTCGTCCAAACAAAGCAATCAACGCATGCTCCTAGCGGGGAGGTTGGTAGGAGTTAACCATCGCGTGCCCCCGACCTCCACACAAAGGATGACACTCTACAAATACCTCATGCTCTAACTTCGTCACATAGCGGTCCACCATACGTGCATGCTACGGGAATCACAAACTTTAACACAAGTATTTCTCAATTTCATAATAACTCCACTAGCATGACTCTAATATCACTATTGTCATATCTCTAAACAATTATCATGTATCAAACTTCTCATCATATTCAATGCTCTTTATGTGAAAGTTTTTACTACATTCATCTTGGATGCCTATCATGTTAAGGCTAGTTTTATAGCCAAAGCACATTACCATGTTGTTCTAATAGAATCTCAAAAGGGTATAAGTGAAGCATGAGAGATCAACAATTTCTACAAAATAAAATTACCACCGTGCTCAAAAAGATATATGTGAAGCACTAGAGCAAACTATTTAGCTCAAAAGATATAAGTGAAGCACATAGAATGTTCTAACAATTCCTAGGCCATATTTATCTCTATTCAAAAGGTGTGTCCAGCAAGGATAATTGTGTCAAATTAACAAGCAAAGACTCAAATCATACATGACGCTCCAAGTAAAACACATATCATGTGGTGAATAAAAATATAGTCCCGAGTATAGTTACCGATAGATGAAGACGAAAGAGGGGTTGCCTTCCCAGGGCATCCCCAAGCTTAGGCTTTTGGTTGTCCTTGAATTTTTACCTTGGGGTGCCTTGGGCATCCCCAAGCTTAGGCTCTTGCCACTCTTTGTTCCGTAGTCCATCAAAGCAATAATCAAAACTTGAAAACATCACAACACAAAACTTAGCCAAAAATCTCGTGAGCTCCGTTAGTATAAGAAAACAAACCACCACTCAAACTGTGACACCCCGAGGCCGGTGCGCCAGGTGTCAGCCAATTATTCGTTGCCTTTGCCATGTCATCTCCTTGCATGTTGCATCTTGCCATGTCATCATGTGTGTTGCATCACCATGTTTTTCAAAACTTGCATCCGCCCGAGTCCCCTCGTCCTTTCCATTGTCCGTTTTGAGCCCAGACACACTTGTACGCGCCCGCGGCGCCTCCAAATATTTATTTTGTGAGTGGCCGAAAAATGTTCTCAGAATGGGTTGAAACTTGGCGTGTGCTCTTATTATATCATAGGAAGACCTCCTGTCAAGTTTCGTCGCGTTCGGAGCTCGTTTGATAGCCCAACGGTTAACCGTGTTAACCGCCGGAAGCCTTTTCTCTTTTGGCCTAGCACCCCTTTCTCACAGCCCACCAAGCCCATTCTAACCCCTCCATGATCTTGGCCGTTCGATCACGATCGCGTGGCCGTGAACGGCTCCTCATTTGGACACACCTAGCTCCCTCTACCTATAAATATGTGTCTCCCCCTCCTTTTCCTCGCAAGATCAACCCTAACCCTCTCCCTCCGTGCCGTCGGACACGTCCGCCGACGGCCGGACATGTCCGCCGCCGCCCACAGCCACTCCCACGGCGCCACCTGTCCCCGCCGCCATCCCACCACCGCGCGGGCCCATGAGCCCACCGCCGGCCCTTCGGGCCCGATTCCCGTGCGCCGCCGCCCGCAGGCGTCCAGCGCCTCGCCTCCATCGCCGGGCCCCGAGGCCCCACCGCCTTTCGCCGCTCCGCCGCGCCCCGTTCACCGCCGGCGAGCCTCACCGCCGCCGCGTCGGACCTGCTCGCCGCCGGCCCTTCGCTTGCATCCTCTACCCCGCCGCCCTGCAGATCCGTCGCCGCCCTCACCGGATCCGGCCCCGTTCCGGCCAGATTCGGCCCCTCTCGCCATTGCCCTTCGACGGCGCGCCCCGCCCCGCCGTCCTCCGGCCATCAGCGCCGTCGCTGCCGGTTTTTGCTCGAGCAGGAGGCTCGAGGAGGGCGTCGGTCGAGCCAGCCTCGTGGGCTCGACGCACCACCCCGCTGGGCCGGCCCCAGCAACGCTTCCCTCCCAGGTGGACCGAAGACCTCCCCAAGGCCCAGGCCGGGCCTCTCCATCATTTGGGTCAAGGCCCAGGGGTGAGCCCCTTCCCTCCTTCTCCTTTGGCCCAATGTGCTCTGTTCGGCCCGTTTGCTGTTTTTCTAACCTGTCAGTTTTGGCTAAGTCCCTGTTAAGCTGTTGTCTGATGCACTCTTGTGGAGCTAATAACTTTTTGTGTGCTTACCCAAATTGTGCAAATGATATGTCAAAATGACCGTGGTGATGTGCTCTACACTTTGTTCCATTGTGGCATGCTTGTTTGACTTCATCTAGATGCTCTAATCTCTGTTGCAAGAGTGCTACTTGTTATAAACTACTACTACTTGTTATTTTCATGCCATGTTTGAGATGTGATTACTTGGTGCATGTTTATCCCAATGATGCAAATGATATGTCAAAATGTTCATCATGAAGTGTACTACATGATGGTTGCTGTAGCTTGCTTGTTTGAGTTCATATTGCCATGTTTATCTCTGTTGCAAAAGTGCATGTGGCTGTTAGGTTTTGTAACTTGTTACGAGATGCCTAGTTGAGGAGCTCGTTGCTATTGTTTTGTTTGTCCCCTTGTCACATGCTTAGACGTTTTAGTTTCTCCATGATGTGTTCTTTGATCTGGTGCATTTAACTTTCCATGTTATGCCTTGTGTTGACTTAAACATGCTTACAAACATGCCATGATAATGTTACTGTTTTAACACAGTGAAATTTCACTAAGTCAGGAATCTGTCATATCCTGATGCTATGTTTGCTTAGTGCCCTAGGCAAATCCATGTTAGTTTTGGGGTGGCCATTGATCATTCCTTGTTGTACATGCTGTTGTCTATCCATTCATGCCCCTGCTTGCTCATTTGGCCTGCTGTAGCTTATTTAAATCTTGCTCCCAAGTTGCTATAAAATATTGATGTCAGGTTTTTAACGTCATGTTCAAAATGTTGTAGCTTGTTGCTATTGATCCATGCCTCCTATGGAGTTGCTCCAATGGAGTTGTTTACTGTAGGATATGTACACTTCATGTCTATGCTTCTTGTCACCATGTTTGAGTGCTGTAGAGTATATATTTCTTGCTCCAAAGTTGCTATATGGCTGTTAACTTTAGCTTGTTGTTATATCTTGTTTCATGAGTATCTTTTAGCCCGTTGCTCCGTTTTGGGTGTGCCTTATATGAAACTTGTGTAATTTTGCATGTAGAATCATAATATCATATTGTTTTCATGTTTGGAGTGAGTTTTCTTGATGATTGGGTGCATCTTGCACCGTTGCCATGCTTGTCTTGTTTTGCTCATATCTTCTAGGCCGTAGCTCCGAATTAAACAAACTTTATATGAAACTTGACTAGAATTTTTTGTAGATCATGATGGTGCATGTTATCTTGCTGTTTACCAACTTGAACATAAGGTTTGTTCAGATCTGAACTAATTTCAAACTATGCATATGAGGACTGACCGGATTTTGTGATATGTAGTTTCCGGCCTCATTTAAACTTGTTAACTTGTGTTGTTTTTGAGTGCTTCCTGCCTTGCCATGTTTTGCATCATATATAGACTTGTCTTGGATCATACTTTCTTGAGCATATTTTCATGTTCTTGTGTTATTTTCCTGTGCTTCCTACCTTGCCATGTATTGCTTCCTGTATAGACTTGTCTTGCATCATACCTTGCCATGTATTGCATCATATATATACTTGTGTTGTTTTCATGTGCCTCCTACCTTGCCATGTATTGCTTCCTGTATAGACTTGTCTTGCATCATACCTTGCCATGTATTTCATCATATATAGACTTGTGTTGTTTTCCTGT
>LR738712.1:667465000-667708989 GCA_902687465.1 Secale cereale
ACCTTGCCATGTATTGCTTCCTGTATAGACTTGTCATGCATCATACCTTGCCATGTATTGCATCATATATAGACTTGTGTTATTTTTATGTGCTTCCTACCTTGCCATGTATTGCTTCATGTATAGACATGTCATGCATCCTACCTTCCCATGTATTGCATCATATATAGACTGTGTTGTTTTTCTGTGCTTCCTACCTTGCCATGTTTTGCTTCCTGTATAGACTTGTAGTGCATCCTATATAGAACTGTCTTGCATCATACTTGGTTGAGCATATTGTCATGTCTCGTGTGGTTTGTTTACCTGTGTTGCTTGCTTCTTCTCGTTAGTGCTTGTTCCGTTGCGTTCGTGAGGATTCGTTCGTCTACCCGTGGTTCTTCTTCAAGGCTTCTTCTTCGTCTTCTTCATGGATCCGTTCTTCTTCTTTGCGGGATCTCAGGCAAGATGATCATACCCTTGGATACCTTTACTACCATTGACATGCTTAGTTGTCTCGATGCTATCGTTACATGTCGCGCTACCCATCTTTTATGTCAGCCTCTCCTTGTTGCCATGAAACCTCTAACCTTTGACACCTTCCTAGGAAAACCATTGTTTGGCTATGTTACCCGCTTGCTCAGCCCCTCTTATAGCGTTGTTAGTTGCAGGTGAAGATGAAGATCGTTCCTGGTGGGAACTTGTTGTTGGAATATCACAATATCTATTATTATTACTAACACACCTATATACTGGGCATGGGTGGAAGGCTTGGCCTTTTGCTCGGTATTTTGTTCCACTCATGCCACCTTAGGCACCGATAAACCGGCATTATGTTCCTAGATTTTGTGTTCCTTACACGGTTGGGTATATGGGGACCCCTTGACACTTCGTCATTGAATAAAACTCCTCCAGCAAGGCCCAACATTTGTTTTATTGCAACATAATAAAAACTTAATTAATTAATTAATTGCATAGGGAGTTAGCGCTACCCGAGGATTCTTCTACATACAGGGGGGCAGTGGTGATGGTGTTGGTCCCAAACTAGAGCCACTTGCGGTGCCACCCAGTTATCTGGGGTCTTCGGTTACTGTACGTATTGCTCATCCGGACGTGGCCTGAGACGAGATACGCGCGGCTACTATCAGGGTGTCGGCACGCCGGGAGGTCTTGCTGGACTTGTTTTACCATTGTCAAAATGTCTTGTGCACCGGGATACCGAGCCTGATCGGATTGTCCCTAAGATACGGGGTAATAATTATTATTACTTCAGCTGATCGTGAGAGCTTGTGATGGGCTAAGTTCAGACACCCCTGCAGGGTTATGATCTTTCGAAAGACGTGCCCGCGGTTATGTGGCAGATTGGAATTTGTTAATGTCCGGTTGTAGAAAACTTGACAGAGGATCCGAAGTAAAACACACAACTGTGTGAGTAACCGTGACTGTCTCTTTTCACTTTGAGAAGAGAACACGGTGGGGTTATGTTTGACTCGTAAGTAGTTCAGGATCTTTAGCGATCACTACTAGTTTGCGACCGTTTGCGTAGATGCTCATCTTATTCTTGTACTCGTAAGTTAGCCACCATACTTTTGCTTGGCCGCTGCTGCAACCTCACCACTTTACCTCCTCCTACCTACTGAGTTTTGATAGTCTTGTTACCTATGGTTATGGGATTGCTGAGTCCTCATGGCTCACAGATACTACAACAACAGTTGCAGGTGCAGGTTTCCGATGTCTTGACGTGAGAGCGATGTTCGTTGTTTGGAGTTCTTTCTTCTTCTTCTTCTTCTTCAGTCTTGGGTTAGGTTCTGGGTCGGCAGCCTGAGATAGCAGATGGATGTCGGGTTGTTCTTTTCATGTTTGCATCCGTAGTCGGATGCCTTGTATTGATGTTGTTGTATTCATGTGATTTGTATGTATTGTTGTATCCCCTATGTATGTATGTAATGGTACGATGTAATGATATCCATCTTGCTAAGCGCCCGAAATGCGGTTGTGCCCCAATCACGTAAGTGTCACGTGATCGGGATAGAATCGCATCTTGGGCCTGACAAGTTGGTATCAGAGCCTCGACCGACCATAAGAGCCCCCTTGATTGATCGTACTTTGGCCGTTGTTGAGTCTAGCAAAAACTTTTTTTCGGAGTCTAGTTATACCGGAGAGTAGGAATTCTTTTTACTCCCCTGCCCCTTCGTCGCTCTGGTGAGGAATCTTGACGTAGGTATTTTGAATTACCCCTCTTCCCCATCAATTTTTTTTAGGATCTCGCGGTTAGTTTTCGTTCATTGCGTTGTTAGTTCTTTCATCTGGTGCATATCTCGTCATGTGGATTCAACCCTCTTCTTCTTTGCAAGTTCATCCTCAGTTCTTTCGAAACAGTGTCGTTTTCCCCGTCCGTGGTGGTCTTTCTTTTTCCCACCCGCCCACCCTTTTGCTTCTCGGAGCCGGAGTCCTTAATCGAATATCCATCCTACCCGTGTGAAGTCTTTGCTTCATTTCATCAATTGTTTCAACCGGTGATTTCTCGTCTAGTTCGTCATCCTTCATCTCTTTTCTTCTCCGATGAGTTCTCCTCTCATTTGATATTCTTCACCTCCTCTTCTTTTCCGGTGGATTCTACTCAAGTATTCGGTGTTGTTCATATTCTTTTCCCTCGGCTTGGATATTCCCCTTGCTCGTTAACTCTCATCATTTAATTATTCGGAGTTCTGTAGACATTTCAGATTCTTCTGTGTTCCAATTAATTCGAGGTTGTCACCTCATTCGAGTCTTTTAATCGTTCCGGTGCATTATCTCCTTTTTCGATCTTTTCCAACGGTGGTTTTCCCTTCGGTGGGCTCATAACCCACAAGTCTTTTTCCCAGGATCTTACCCGACTCTTCTAATTTCCCGGAGTGTTCCGAAATTCTTTTCAAGTGTGACATAAGTATGAATTTCATCAGTCATGTGCCTTCTCCAAGATTGCTTTCAATTCGTTCATGTTGGTTCAACCTTTACTCATTTCATTCATCTGGAGTATTTCATCAATTATTTTCATTGTGTTCCTCCGAAGGCCATCATTTCAGAAGATTTCTTCGTTCTCAGTTTTCAACTTCCTCCTCCAAATATTCTTCTTGATACCTCTTCGTTCGTCTCACATTCTTCCGGTGCTTGTTCAAGTATTCTTTAATCAGTTCACAATCTCTTCGTTCTCGTCATTCTAATTTTCCTCAAGTGCTTTATTCCTCTCGGAGATTTCATTCTCTTGTTTTGACTCAATTGTAAGTCTTCACGGTGGCTTGTCCTCTTGCATCGTTCAATTTCATTCCTTACGGTGGTCATTCTCGTTCTTCACTCGATTTTAATTCTTCCCGGTGGTTCGTTCCTTTTTATTCACTCGGCTTGAATTCTTACGGTGATTCGCTCAAGAGTTTTTTTCCGGTGCTATCATATCAATCCATTCATTTTGTTCCAATCCTACCGGTGTTTCATGAAGATTCTCGCAAGTCCGCGATATATCCCTCTTTAATCATTTCAATTAGAATAAGTAGTATGCGAATCCATTGCTTCTCATCAATTTAATTGATGGAGGATAAGCATAACGTAATTCTTATTCTTCAAGTTGATTTAATCCCTTCCTTCGGAGTTTGTTCATGTTGAATAAATTCTAGTCCCAAGTGTTTTCATCTTTTCTTTTCCGGAGTTCAAAGTTTTTCTCGGTCATCTCATCGTAACCTCCATCTAAATCATCGCAAGGCTTTAATCTTATTCTTTTCGTCCATCATTTCTACATCATCATCCTTTCTTGTTACCGGAGTTCTTCATGGTGGTTCTCCATCATTTAATTCATTCTTCAAGCGTTCAGATAATTCTTCCGAAGCAGCTCAAGCATTCTTATTCTTTTGCCTCTCGAGTGCAAATAATTCTCCGTATTCTTTTGAAGGGAGTTTTGCATTTCTTCATTCTCAGCTAATCCATCTTTTGGTTGCGGCATAATTCACCTCAAGTTTTGAGATGTTTACATAAGTCCACAACAAGCTCATTCTTTTGTTGTTGATTTTATCAACAAATCCATTCAAGTCCTTCTTTGAGGATGCTCTTTTAAATTCATTCGTGATGGAAATTGTCATTTTCTTCTCCGTTCTTCTCATTCCATTCTTTAATTCTTCCGGAGGCATTTTCTTGTTCATCTCATCAAGTTCTATTCCATCTTCTCGAGGTTATGTTCTATTCCTTCCACTTTCAACTGGAGCGCTGCCCGAATTCCTTTGGTTGAATTCCTTTTCTATCTCTTTTAACCGGAGTGGTGTTCAATTCATTCTCGTTGCTTCAGCTTGTGTTTCATGCCTTTCAACCTCCTTGATTCTCGTCGTATCCCTCGTTATTCTTGTCTAACGAAGTGCTTGCAACTTCATTTACTCCGTCATGTTCGTACTTTTGAGTGGCTCATCCTATGAACATTCTTTGGTTTCACTCTTTGGTCTTCGAAGAACTTTGTTCTTTCCTTTTCCCTTCAGTTTCGTTCCTAAGATCTCAGGACGAGATCTCTTGTTAGTAGGGAGTGTTGTGACACCCCGAGACCGGTGCACCAGGTGTCAGCCAGTTATTCGTTGCCTTTGCCATGTCATCTACTTGCGTGTTGCATCTTGCCATGTCATCATGTGTGTTGCATCATCATGTTTTTCAAAACTTGCATCCGCCCGAGTCCCCTCGTCCTTTCCGTTGTCCGTTATGAGCCCAGACACACTTGCACGCACCCGCGCCGCATCCGAATATTTATTTTGTGAGTGGACGAAAAATATTCTCGGAATGGGTTGAAACTTGGCGTGTGGTCTTATTATATCATAGGTAGACCACCTGTCAAGTTTCGTCGCGTTCGGAGCTTGTTTGATAGCCCAACGGTTAACCGTGTTAACCGCCGGAAGCCTTTTCTCTTTTGGCCCAGCACCCTTTTCTCACAGCCCACCAAGCCCATTCAAACCCCTCTATGCTCTTGGCCGTTTGATCACGATCGTGTGGCCGTGAACAGCTCCTCATTTGGACACTCCTAGCTCCCTCTACCTATAAATATGTGTCTCCCCCTCCTTTTCCTCGCAGATCAACCCTAACCCTCTCCCTCCGCGCCGTCGGACACGTCCGTCGACGGCCGGACATGTCCGCCGCCGCCCACAACCACTCCCGCGGCGCCACCTGTCCCCGCCGCCATCCCACCACCGCGCGGGCCCGTGAGCCCACCGCCGGCCCTTTGGGCCCGATTCCCGTGCACCGCCGCCCGCAGGCGTCCAGCGCCTTGCCTCCGTCGCCGGGCCCGGAGGCCCCGCCGCCTTTCGCCGCTCCGCCGCGCACTGTTCACCGCCGGCAAGCCTCACCGCCGTCACGCCGGACCTGCTCGCCGCCGGCCCCTCGCTTGCAACCTCTACCCCGCCGCCCTGCAGATCCGCCGCCGCCCTCACCGGATCCGGCCCCGTTCCGGCCAGATCCGGCCCCTATCGCCGTTGCCCTTCGCCGGCGCGCCCTGCCTGCCGTCCTCCGGCCATCAGCGCCGCCGCCGCCGGTTCCTGCTCGAGCAAGAGGCTCGAGGAGGGGGTCTGTCGAGCCAGCCTCGTAGGCTTGCCGCACCACCCCGCTGGGCCGGCCCCAGCAACGCTTCCCTCCCAGGTGGGCCGAAGACCTCCCCAAGGCCCAGGCCGGGCCTCTCCATCATTTGGGTCAAGGCCCAGGGTTGAGGCCCTTCCCTCCTTCTCCTTTGGCCCAATGTGCTCTGTTCGGCCCGTTTGCTGTTTTTTTTAACCTGCCAGTTTTGGCTAAGTCCCTGTTAAGCTGTTGTCTGATGCACTCTTGTGGAGCTAATAACTTTTTGTGTGCTTATCCAAATTGTGCAAATGATATGTCAAAATGACCGTGGTGATGTGCTCTACACTTTGTTCCATTGTGCCATGCTTGTTTGACTTCATCTAGATGCTCCAATCTCTGTTGCAAGAGTGCTACTTGTTATAAACTACTGCTACTTGTTATTTTCATGCCATGTTTGAGATGTGATAACTTGGTGCATGTTTATCCAAATGATGCAAATGATATGTCAAAATGTTCATCATGAAGTGTACTACATGATGGTTGATGTAGCTTGCTTGTTTGAGTTCATATTGCCATATTTATCTCTGTTGCAAAAGTGCATGTGGCTGTTAGGTTTTGTAACTTGTTACGAGATGCCTAGTTGAGGAGCTCGTTGCTATTGTTGTGTTTGTCCCCTTGTCACATGCCTAGATGTTTTAGATTCTCCATGATGTGTTCTTTGATGTGGTGCATTTAACTTTCCATGTTATGCCTTGTGTTGACTTAAACATGCTTACAAACATGCCATGATAATGTTACTGTTTTAACACTTTGTGAAATTTCACTAAGTCTGGAATCTATCATATCCTGATGCTATGTTTGCTTGATGCCCTAGGCAAATCCATGTTAGTTTTGGGGTGGCCATTGATCATTACTTGTTGTACATGTTGTTGTCTATCCATTCATGCCCTTGCGTACTCATTTGGCCTGTTGTAGCTTATTTCAATCTTGCTCCCAAGTTGCTATAAAATATTGCTGTCAGATTTTTAACGTCATGTTCAAAATGTTGTAGCTTGTTACTATTGATCCATGCCTCCTATGGAGTTTCTCCAATGTAGTTGTTTGCTGTAGGATATGTCTACTTCATGTCCATGCTTCTTGTCACCATGTTTGAGTGTTGTAGAGTATATATTTCTTGCTCCAAAGTTGCTATATGGTTGTTAACTTCAGCTTGTTGTTATATCTTGTTTCATGTGTATCTTTTAGCCCGTTACTCCGTTTTGGGTGTGCCTTATATGAAACTTGTGTGATTTTGCATGTAGAATCAATATATCATATTGTTTTCATGTTTGGAGTGAGTTTGCTTGATGTTTGGGTGCATCTTGCACCGTTGCCATGCTTGTCTTGTTTTGCTCACATCTTCTAGGCCGTAGCTCCGAATTAAACAAACTTTATATGAAGCTTGACTAGAATTTCGTGTAGATCATGATGGTGCATTTTAACTTGCTATTTAACAACTTCAACATAAGGTTTGTTCAGATCTGAACTAATTTCAAACTATGCATATGAGGACTTACTGGATTTTGTGATATGTAGTTTCCGGCCTCATTTAAACTTGTTGACTTATGTTGTTTTTGAGTGCTTCGTGCCTTGCCATGTTTTGCTTCATATATAGACTTGTCTTGCATCATACTTGCTTGAGCATATTGTCATGTTCTTGTGTTGTTTTCCTGTGCTTCCTACCTTGCCATGTATTGCTTCTTGTATAGACTTGTCTTGCATCATACCTTGCCATGTATTGCATCATATATAGACTTGTGTTGTTTTCCTGTGCTTCCTACATTGCCATGTATTGCTTCCTATATAGACTTGTCTTGTATCATACCTTGCCATGTATTGCATCATATATAGACTTGTGTTGTTTTCTTGTGCTTCCTACATTGCCATGTATTGCTTCCTGTATAGACTTGTCATGCATCATACCTTGCCATGTATTGCATCATATATAGACTTGTGTTGTTTTTCTGTGCTTCCTACCTCGCCATGTATTGCTTCATGTATAGACTTGTCATGCATCATACCTTTCCATGTATTGCATCATATATAGACTGTGTTGTTTTTCTGTGCTTCCTACCTTGCCATGTTTTGCTTCCTGTATAGACTTGTAGTGCATCCTATATAGAACTGTCTTGCATCTTCTTTGTTTATATTGGTGTTAAACCTACTGTATTACAACTTCTATATGAATCATAACCTCCAATACTACTCATGGATTCATCAAAATAAGCAAACAACAGACGAAAAACAGAATCTGTCAAAAATAGAACAGTCTGTAGTAATCTGTAACTTTCGCATACTTCTGTAACTCCAAAAAAATTGAAATAAATTGTTAAACGTGGGGAATTTGTCTATTAATCATCTGCAAAAAGAATCAACTAAATATCACACTCCAGTAAAGTCTGGTGATTATTCTAGTGAGAGCTAACGTTTCTGTTTTTTACAGCAAGATCATATAAACTTCCCACAAGTCTTCCCAAAGGTTCTACTTGGCACAAGCACTAATTAAAACACAAAACCACATCTAAACAGAAGGTAGATGCAATATTTATTCCTAAACAGAAGCAAAAACAAAAAAAATATAAAATTGGGTTGCCTCCCAACAAGCGCTATCGTTTAACGCCCCTAGCTAGGCACGATACAAGGATAGACCTAGGTATTGCCATCTTTGGAAGGCAATCCATAAGTAGCTCTCATAATAGATTCATAAGGTAATTTAATTTTCTTTCTAGGAAAGTGTTCCATGCCTTTCCTTAATGGAAATTGGAATCTAATATTTCCTTCCTTCATATTAATAATTGCACCAATCGTTCTAAGGAAATGTCTACCAAGAATAATAGGACATGATGGATTGCAATCTATATCAAGAACAATGAAATCTACGGGCACATAATTCCTATTGGCAACAATAAGAACATCATTAATCCTTCCCATAGGTTTCTTAATGGTAGAATCCGCTAGATGCAAATTTAAAGAACAATCATCAAGCTCATGGAAACCTAACAAATCAAACAAAGTTTTTGGGATAGTGGAAACACTTGCACCCAAATCACACAAAGCAAAGCATTAATGATCTTTAATTTTAATTTTAATAGTAGGTTCCCACTCATCATAAAGCTTTCTAGGGATAGAAACTTCTAATTCAAGTTTTTCTTCATAAGATTGCATCAAAGCATCAACTATGTGCTTGGTGAAAGCTTTATTTTCACTATAAGCATGCGGAGAGTTTAGTATGGATTGCAACAAGGGAATACAATCAATCAAAGCGCAATTATCATAATTGAATCCCTTGAAATCCAAAGTAGTGGGTTCATCACTATGCAAAGTTTTCGACATATCATCAAGGTATTTATTCATGTACTCCATAAAGTTTCTCTGTTCGTTAAGCTCGTTCCTAAAGAAATCATTATGTTCAAATTGCACAAACATAAAATGTCTAACATTGTTTTCGATCTCCTCCAGCCTCTTGAGGCGAGGGTCAACACTGATAGGGAGAGACATAGTGACAAGCAAGCAATCCAACACGCGAGCAAACAAGAAGCAAGCGAACGAAAAAAACACGGCAAAAAGAAGGGCAAATAAAACGGCAAGGGTGAAGTGGGGGAGAGGAAAACGAGAGGCAAATAAATGTAATGCGAAGGATAAGGGTTTGTGATAGGTACTTGGTATATGACTTTTGTGTAAGCCTCCCCGGCAACGGCGCTAGAAATTCTTCTTGCTAGTTCTCGAGCTTGTGTTGTATTCCCTCGAAGAGAAAATGGTGATGCAGCACAGTAGCGTAAGTATTTCCCTCAGTTTTTGAGAACCAAGGTATCAATCCAGTAGGAGACCACGCACGAGTCCCTCGCACCTGCACAAACAAATAAGAACTTCGCAGCCAACGCGATAAGGGGTTGTCAATCCCTTTACGGTCACTTACGAAAGTGAGATCTGACAGATATGATAGTTTGGTATTTTGGTATTTTGGATATAAAAGCATAAAGTAAAAACGGAAAAGTAAAGTAGATTGTAGATTGGTATGTTGAGAATAGACCCGGGGCCATAGGTTTCACTAGTGGCTTCTCTCATGATAACAGAATTCTACGGTGGGTGAACGAATTACTGTTGAGCAATTGATAGAAAAGAGAATACTTATGAGAATATCTAGGCATGATCATTATATATAGGCATCACGTCCGTGACAAGTAGACCGAAACGATTCTGCATCTACTACGATTACTCCAAACATCGACCGCTATCCAGCATGCATCTAGAGTATTAAGTTCATAAGAACAGAGTAACGCCTTAAGCAAGATGACATGATGTAGA
Organism: Secale cereale; assembly: GCA_902687465.1. Lineage (NCBI taxonomy): Eukaryota > Viridiplantae > Streptophyta > Magnoliopsida > Poales > Poaceae > Secale > Secale cereale. The sequence goes on from LR738712.1 coordinate 667,474,874, forward strand.
GGGATAAACTCAAGCAATATGATATAAACCACATCTTTTTATCCTCGATGGCAACAATACAATATGTGCCTTGCTGCCCCTATTGTCACTGGGAAAGGACACCGCAAGATTGTACCCAAAGCCAAGCACTTCTCCCATTGCAAGAAATATAGATCTAGTAGGACAAACCAAACCGATAATTCGAAGAGACTTGCAAGGATATTATAATCATACATATAATAATTCAGAAAATAACCAAATATTTGTCATAGATAATCTTGATCATAAACCCACAATTCATCGGATCTCGACAAACACACGGCAAAAAGAGATTACATCGAATAGATCTCCTCGAAGACCGAAGAGAAATTTGTATTGAGACCAAAAGAGAGAGAAGAAGCCATCTAGGTACTAACTATGGACCCGAAGGTCTGTGGTAAACTACTCACAACTCATGGTGAGCCAATGGTGTTGATGTAGAAGCACTCCGTGGTAGATCCCCCCTCCGGCAGAGCTCTAGAATAGGCCCCAAGATGGGATCTCACGGGAACAGAAGGTTGCGGTGATGGAATTAGGGTTTTTTCTCCTCTTCTGATGTTTTCGGGGTACATGGGTATATATAGGAGGAAGGAAGACACCGGGGGACCATCGGGGGGCCCACGTGGCAGGGGGCGCGCCCCCCTCCCTCGTGGATGCCACGTGTGCCCTATTTGGTGGTTCTCAAATCTCCCATGAAGATACCGCTCCAAAAATATCTCTCCCGAAGGTTTCATTCCGTTTGGACTCCGTTTGATATTCCTTTTCTGTAAAACCTTCAAATAGGCAAAAAAACAACAATCTGGACTGGGCCTTTTGGTTAATAGGTTAGTCCCAAAAATAATATAAAAGTGTATAACAAAGCCCATTAAGCATCCAAAACATCATAAATAATAGCATTGAGCAATAAAAAATTATAGATACGTTGGAGACGTATCACCAGACTATTTCAGGGTTTCGTAGAAAAGGAATATCAAACAGAGTCCAAATGGAATGAAACCTTCACGAGAGTTATTTCTGGAACGATATCAACACAGAAGACTTGGAGTACACGCGAGGGAATGAAGGAGGCGACCACGAGGGTCCAGGGCGCGCCCCCTCCTACAGGGCGCGCCCCCCACCCTCGTGGCCCCCCTTTGGCTCCCATGATGCCCTCCTTCCTCCTATATATACCCATATACCCTGAAAACATCGAGGCAACAGAGAAAACCCTAATTCCACCGCCGCAACCTTCTGTTCCCATGAGATCCCATCTTGGTGCCTATTCCGGAGCTCCGCCGGAGGGGGTATCTTCCACGGAGTGCTTCTACATCAACACCATTGCCTCACCATGAGTTGTGAGAAGTTTACCACAGACCTTCGGGTCCATAGTTATTAGCTAGATGGCTTCTTCTCTCTTTTTGGATCTCAATACCAAGTTCGCCTTGCTCTTCGAGGAGATCTATTCGATGTAATCATTTTGCGGTGTGTTTGTCGAGATCCGATGAATTGTGGGTTTATGATCAAGATTATCTATGAGAAATATTTGGTTCTTTTCTGAATTCCTTAATGTAGGATTACAATATCCTTGCAAGTCTCTTCGAATTATCGGTTTGGTTTGGCCTACTAGATCAATAGTTCTTGGAATGGGAGAAGTGCTTGGCTTTGGGTTCAATCTTGCGGTGTCCTTTCCCAGTGACAGCAGGGGCAACAAGGCACGTATTATATTGTTGCCATCGAGGATAAAAAGATGGGGTTTATATCATATTGCTTGAGTTTATCCCTCTACATCATGTCATCTTGCTTAAAGAAGTACTCTGTTCTTATGAACATAATACTCTAGATACATGCTGGATAGCAGTCGATGTGTGGAGTAATAGTAGTAGATGCAGAATCGTTTCGGTCTACTTGTCACGAATGTGATGCCTATATATAATGATCATGCCTAGATATTCTCATAATTATTCGCTTTCTATCAACTGCTCGACAGTAATTTGTTCACCCACCGTAGAATTCTGCTATCATGAGAGAAGCCACTAGTGAAACCTATGGCCCCCGGGTCTATTCTCAACATATTAATCTACCATCTACTTTACTATGTTGTTTTTACTTTCTGTTCTTATATCCAAAAATATCAAAAATATCAAACTATCCTATCTATCAGATCTCACTTTCGTAAGTGACCGTAAAGGGATTGACAACCCCTTATCACGTTGGCTGCGAAGTTCTTATTTGTTTATGCAGGTTCGAGGGATTGACAACCTCGCACCTGCACAAACAAATAAGAACTTCGCAGCCAACGTGATAAGGGGTTGTCAATCCCTTTACGGTCACTTACGAAAGTGCGATTTGATAGATATGATAGTTTGATATTTTTGGTATTTTTGGATATAAGAACAGAAAGTAAAAACAACAAAGTAAAGTAGATTATAGATTGATATGTTGAGAATAGACCCAGGGGCCATAGGTTTCACTAGTGGCGTCTCTCATGATAGCAGAATTCTACGGTGGGTGAATGAATTATTGTCGAGCAATTGATAGAAAAGCGAATAATTATGAGAATATCTAGGCATGATCATTATATATAGGCATCACGTCCGTGACAAGTAGACCGAAACGATTCTGCTTCTACTACTATTACTCCACACATTGACCGCTATCCAGCATGCATCTAGAGTATTAAGTTCATAAGAACAGAGTAATGCTTTAAGCAAGATGACATGATGTAGAGGGATAAACTCAAGCAATATGATATAAACCCCATCTTTTTATCCTCGGTGGCAACAATACAATATGTGCCTTGCTGCCCCTGCTGTCACTAGGAAATGACACCACAAGATTGAACCCAAAGCCAAGCACTTCTCCCATTGCAAGAACTATAGGTCTAGTAGGCCAAACCAAACCGATAACTCAAAGAGACTTGCAAGGATATTATAATCATACATAAAAGAATTTAGAAAAGAACCAAATATTTCTCATAGATAATCTTGATCATAAACCCACAATTCATCGGATCTCGACAAACACACCGCAAAAAGATTACATCGAATAGACCTCCTCGAAGACAGAGGAGAACTTGGTATTGAGATCCAGAAAGAGAGAAGAAGCCATCTAGGTACTAACTATGGACCCGAAGGTCAATGGTAAACTACTCACAACTCATGGTGAGGCGATGGTGTTGATGTAGAAGCACTCCGTGGAAGATCCCCCCTCCGGCGGAGCTCCAAAACAGGCCCCAAGATGGGATCTCACAGGAACAGAAGGTTGCGATAGTGGAATTAGGGGTTTCTCTGTTGCTCCGATGTTTTCAGGGTACATGGGTATATATAGGAGGAAGGGGTACGTCGGTGAAGCAACATGGGGCCCACGAGGGTGGGGGCACGCCCAGGGGGAGGGCGCGCGCCCTGGACTCTCATGGGCACCACGGGTCTCCTCTGCCTTGGTTCTCAAGTCTCTCGTGAAGATATCGTTCCAAAAATAACTCTCCCGAAGGTTTCATTCTGTTTGGACTCCGTTTGATATTCCTTTTCTGCAAAACCCTGAAATAGGCAAAAAAAAACAGCAATCTAGTGTAATGCCCAGGATGGGACTATACCTCCTACGTGTCGAGGCACGACTTAAAGGTATAAGCCCATTCTGGAATGATCTCAAGTTTGGTATCTTTGCACGACTCATGTAAAAGAGGGATTAAATTGCAAAAGGAGATAGTTGGCTTACACTCGCCACTTCACACAATGCATTACATAAGCAAAACATCATTCAAAACATCACAATCCGACTACGGGTGAAGATCCAAAAGAAAGATACCAAAACAACATAAAACCACAAGCCTAGATCGAATCCTAGTAGAAACCACTACTGATCGTCGAAAACGGCACAAGCAAACGGGCACGCTCTTCATCGAACTCCCGGAAGTACTGATCCATCTTCTGCTTCAAACTCGGCTGAACCTGCATCTGGTGTGGTGAAGTAACTGTGAGCCACAGAGGACTCAGCAATCCCATTCCCGGGTAACACGACTATTTAAGCCTTGGGTGTGGATAAGGCTGAAGAAAGAATAAGAGTCTGCAGCAGCACTAGCACTAACTTACGTAAAAGAGAGCGAGAAGAGAAGTGCCTCGGTCGAGAGATGATCACTAAGTGATCCTAAACTAATCAAGTCAAACATAACCCCACCGTGTTCATCTCCCGAATCCCTTTCGGAAAATGGCAGTCACGGTACACACGCTGGTAGTGTATTGGAACATGGTGTCAAGTTTTCTACAACCGGATATTAACAAGCTCCCATCTGCCACATAACCGCGGGCACGGCTTTCGAAAGTTCAAACCCTGAAGGGGTGTTCCAACTTGGCCCATGACAAGCCCACAATCCGCGGAGTCGCAACTCCAAAGGTGGGAAGACACGAGTATTCTCGGAATCCCGTGCTCAAGATACTCCGAACTAAGGTAAGGCTAATCCAGCAAATCCTCCCGGCGTGCCGACACCCTGATAGTAGCCGCGCGTATCTAGTCTCAGGCCACGACCGGATGGGCGATGCTACAGGTTTTTACCAGACCTTGAGTTTCCTCAAGGTGGCCCTGCAGGACCCCCAGTTCGGACCAACACTCATGTGGAGCACTGGCCCGGGGTTGTTGATTAAAATAAAAAGGGATAGCTAGTCCCTATGCAAGTTTTATTAGTTATTAGGCGAATAGTACCAATGTTGGGACTTGCTGGAAAAGACTTAGCACTTAGCGGTTTATCGAGGGGGCCCCATAACCCCAACCGTGTGAGTAACGCATAATCAAGGAACATAACACCGGTTTATACGGTTCCTAGCGGCATGAGTGGAACATATCACCAAGCAAAAGGCTTAGCCTTCCACCCATTGCCAATATATAGATGATTTATTTTAAGCATTTATATAGTGTGATATAACCCAACAAACTTAAACATGAGGCAAGCATCTTCAACTTCACCTGCAACTAGCAACGCTATAAGAGGGGCTGAGCGAAGCCTACGTATAGTCAATCAATGGTATGCATAGGTAGGGTGGTTAGACAGGTGCATGGTTACAATAGGAGGCTGACAGGAAAACATGGGCATCGAGGCAATATACTACAGAGCGATACTTCTAGCAATAGGCAAAAATAGTAATGGTATCCGGGTTCGGTCATCTTGCCTGGGATTCCACAAGGGAGAAGAACGGATCCATGAAGTAGACGGAGCAACATAGACGAGCGAATCCTCACAACTCCGGAATGAAACCGAAGCTAACAAGAGAAGCAACCGGAAAGAAGCAAACAACAAGGTAAACACACAAGCATAAACATGGCATACGATGCACATCCAAGTATGATGCATGTCCGGTTTAATGATGCATGGCATGGCCATGTGCACAAACAAGTACTACAAGTTAAGTGGAGCTCAATATGCAACGAGTTGCATATTGACGAAACACCACATTTTAATTATTTAGTTGACTCTCGTTATTTACAAGACGAGATTAAATGTTTTTAACATAACAAGAGGTGAAGCATAAACAAACTACCTATTTAGGCAAGTTTTAAAGAGGCCGGAAATAACTACAACAATTCCGGAAAATCCCCATGAGCATATTTAGTAATTTAAGCAAACAACAATTCACACATATCTTAATGTTGTTATCATGATGCGGATGTCATGATCAAGTTTTATGCAATTTTATAAAGAGTTAACAAAAGGGATATGAAGTATTGTCACCGTGGTGGAAGGAAAGGGTGCCACGGCAACGATCCGAAAATGATGCAATGCAACATCTCGGTTCCAGTAACTTGTTGGGAGACCGGAGCAAAAGCAAAGGTGGAGTGAGCGAGCGGAACAAGATGAAAGGTGGGGTGATCCCGTCGCCGGGTTCCCACGAGTCGGCGATGAGGCAACCGAGGAGCATGTCAAAAGATGATTCGGGCACGAAGCACACAAGTGGAGCAAACATTCATACAACACATGCAAGCATTCTCGGGTCATCGACTCGGGGTTATACCTTCGGAACATTCGTTCTCGTAGCGGGTTCGAGATCGTAGAGGAAGTAGTGGAAGTAGAGGAAGTAGTCGTTCACGTTTCCGAAGAGGTACTTGTCGCGGCATCGGACGTCTTCGGGGCGACGGTAGTGGTACACGGTTCGTCGGCGACGGTAGTGGAAGTAGCCGAACTTCGTTTCGTAGATGTACTTGACGGGTCCGATGGCTTCGGGCGTAGTGGTACTTAGGGTCATCAGACTTGCCGGTCTCGATTCTCGCGACATTAGGGGTACACGTTGTTGGTCCGATCTCAGTGTAGATGTACACGTTCGAAGATGAACTTGACGAATCCGAGAGGAACTTGGCGGTCTCGGGGTCGTAGTTGAACTCGGTCGTCGTGGTACTTGCATCATAGAGTAACTTGCCGGTCCTGAGGTTCCAATCGCAGCACACAAAAGAGCAAACAAAAACAGCAGCACGGGGCACTCAAGTGGAGCTCGCAGCTGCCGACAAGGAACGGCAGAGGAACGGAGGCTGCATCGGGGCGACGAGGCCATGGCAGCGGCATGGCGAGCTTGGGGTCGGCGACATCAGGTAGGGCCGCAGTGGTGGTGAGGAGCTTCAGCGGCGGAGGCGCCGGTCATAGGGATGAGGCACGGGCGTGGGCCGGTCCTGGAGCAGAGGTGGGGAGATGGGGCACGACGCGCTGGTCGAGGGGAGGACGACCGGGGCGGCGACGTGACCTTGGCGAGCGGGATGGAGGCAGCAGGGGGTGGCTGCTGCGGCCTGGCGTGCCGGTGGCCGAAGGGACAGGGCGCCCTGGCGACGGAGCAGCCAGGCGCGGCTGGAGGACGGAGGGAGGCCAGGCGCTGGCCTTGGCGCGGGAGGAGGAGGCCGGGCGCGTCGGGCTGGAGAAGGGAGCCGCAGGCTCGGCGCTCGGGTCATGGGATCGAGCGGGGCGAGGGAGAAGGGAGCGGTCGGGGAACCGAGAGGTGCCGGCGATGGCTCGATCGAGCGAGAGAAAAGGAGTGGCGGCGGAAAGGGGAAGAGCGAGGGGACGAGGGGTGCGGCGGCACGAGGGAAGGAGAGGGAGGAGCGACCTGTCTCTAGGGCTAGGGTTTGGAAGAGAGGGAGAGAGGCTGCGGGCCTGGAGGGTAATGGGCACTGAGGCCCAGATGGCCAGGAGGTGCGGTGGCCTGATGGGCCAAAGGAGGGAGGCGGCTGTTAGGCCAGCTGCGGCTAGGCCCTTGTCTCTCTTTTATTTTCCCTTTTAGCAGAAAACGACTAAGAGAAGAAAAGAATGAGGAGGGGGGTTAGGGCAAAACACAAGAGGTTATTTTTCTCGGGTATCATAAAATTAGCACGGTCCGAGAAAAATAGAAAAAGGCATGAACGAGATATAATTCAAACTTATTTGAATTTAATTCAAAAGAGTTTGAACTAAGACTTGATTATTGAAGTGTCCAAAAATGTTGAGGATTTTTGGTGGAGTCTCGATAAAAGGAAAAAGAATTATAGACAAGGTAGGAGGGAAACTTGAAGAAGAAAAGGCATGGTGAAAAATATGCAAGTGTGTTGCGGTTAATTCCAAACAATGGAATATTTATTATAATAGCTCCCTAATTATTGGGAGGATATGTTATAAAGAGAAGCCAAACTTCCCTCGATTTAAATGGACCGAAGGTCGACACAATTTATTTAGGTTGAGATGCAAAATAAATATGACATGATGGCATGATGACAATGCAATGCAAAAATAAATAACACAAGCACAAAAGAAACACACGGGAAAACCCGGAACATCTGGAATCTTCTGGAATCTTCTGGGATCTTCTGGGACGTTGTTCTTCGGGCGTCACAACTCTCCCACACTAACAGAGGATCTCGACCCGAGATCCTAGAGATGGCACCGGGTAACAACGGAAGAGGAAGAGGTAAAACAAAGTTGCTTCTTTGACAGACGAGTGAAACCACGAACCTTCAGAGGTTAAACAAGTTGAATAAGAGTACAATGGAGATGAATGAAGATGAAAACACTCCGTTAGAGAAGAGGAACAAGGAGCATTATGCGAACCTTGTAAGTTGAAAGACATGAATAAAGAGCTTACGAACCAAAAGAATATGAAACTGCAACTGTATAGCCAAGGAATAAGAATGACAGAATTCGGGCAGCACTCCGACTGAAAAATGGAATGAATTGAACAAGAACTTGAGAAGATGGATGATAGTTGATGAAAACAGCCACATTGTCTCCAAAACAATTAAAAGAATGGCACAAGGTTTAAGAAGATTCAGACAGCACTCCGGTTGAAAAGAGAGGCAAACTTGATAAGATGAGGGAATTAGAATGGAGGTCACAACACTCCGGTTAAATAGACAAGCAAGGGAGAATATGGTTTCGATAAAAACGAGATAATGGTCAAAGAGAGCAATATCACAAAGCCTCCGGAATGAAAGAGTAGCATCCAAAACAACGAAAGAAAAGAATGGAGAAGAAAAATGACAACTTCTCCCACAAATGAATTAGAAAAATCCTCCTTACAAAGAAGGGTTGAACGTGGTTGATGGAAAATCAACAACGAAACGAATAAGGTTCATGTGGGCTTATGGAAAACATCTAAAAATTAAGAGGTGATAACCAGCCACTAACGGAAACAATTGATTGCATTGATATCAACAAGGAGATGAAAAACTTATTTCACCGGAATGATAAATGAAGAACTTGGGTCATTTATAAGCACCATAATAGCAACAATCCTTAGGGGAAGCTTTTAGGTGAAACACAACCCAAGATAACTCGAACGAATAATTGAAGGGGTTGAAAGGATCTCCTGAACAAGGAAAATGATGGTTTTAAATATCTCATTCCTGACAACTTGTGAATCATGAAACATGAAGGAATTGTCAAAAATGACATAACACCACCTGAAAAGATAAGGTAGAGCGGATTGCAATTGGAAAGCATGATGAAGAATGCTTGAGCTCCAACAAGAATCTTGATGAAAACTTCGAGGATGAATTAAATGATGATGAACCACCATGAAGAACTCCGGTAATGAAAGCATGAGAAGTGAAAGCTGAAAAGAATAAGATTCAAGGTCTGTGATGAATTAGACGGAGCTTGAAATGATAATTGAAATAACTTGGAGCTCCGGAAAACAAGATGGACAACTTAGAACCGAGAATATGATATGATGAACAAGCTTCGGAAAACAGAGATTAAATCACCTTGAAGGAATAAGAATAAGAATTATGTCATGCATCTCCTTCACCCATTTAAATTGATGACAAGCAAACGGATTTGGCATACTACTTATTCTCGTTGGAAAGAATTAAGAGAGATCTCGCACAAGCTTGAGAAAAGTCTTCAATGACTCACCGGTAGGATTGTGAAAAGAACAAATGAATTAAAATGATAACAACGGAAGAGAAATCTTGAAAGAACCACCGTAAAATATGGAGAAGAACGAGGAGGCATCAATGAAGAATATTTGGAGAACGAAGTTGAAAACTAAGAGCGAAGAAATCTTCTGAAATGATGGCCTTCGGAGGATCACAATGGAAAGAATTCATGAAATGCTTCGGATGGGTAAGAAAATAATTCCTCACAAACGAAACAATAATGAGGATGGCATGAAGGTAGAACCATGATGTCGGTGCACTAAAGTAGGGGTACCTTAGTATCCCGACTTGTGCACGGGCAATAGCAGCGTCCCATGGCCAGGCTCACCACGTGCCCGCCAAGGCCCGCTCTAGTTCCTTTGGAACCATTCAACAACAAAGTATACAAGTCAGAAGAACAAGGCCTCGGCAAGAGGAGCTTGCCGGGAAGGCTGCTCCAAGCTCAAGACCACCCTATTTCCACGAGACCTGGCAAGAGGAGCTTGCTAGGAATTCCAAAGAACAGCATCTCAGAAGACATATCGAGGTGCATCACGCGCCCCGGCAGGACCCGGAGAGCGACAAGCTTACGGGCCCGGCAAGATAGCAACCCCGGCAAGGTGTTTGCTGGGGCAAGCTTTCACTGTGTGCCCGCGCTCCAGCTCATCTGTCCACGCGTCGCCCTGGGGCCCTTCCAGGGGCACGTGGCAGATGGCTGTGCAGCCTGGGGTACACGGTGGCGAGCCGCGGTATGAGGCCACCATCATGGCGAACGGAGACGCCCGGGCGGACGCTTTTGGGGTGACGGCGACGGGCATTCAATGCCCTTGTCCCCCACCGTCAGGGTTAGGTATAGACCACTGTGCATACACTGTTCATGCACTGTTCCATCTACCACCAATTTTACGCTTTTACCCTCATCTACGTTGACACCTGTCGGTGACACCTTTGAACTATAAAAGGAGGCCCATGCACAACGTAGGGGGGGGGGGTTCCGAAAATCGATCACTCCCACGCTCGGTGTAGCTAGTACTGTAGATCTTCTTGCTCCCGAGCTCAAGAACTCAATACAACCAAGGCAGGAGTAGGGTTTTACGCATCCGTGCGGCCCGAACCTGGGTAAACTGCCCGCGTGTGCACCTCGAAACGCTCTTTGTGCTCCCTCCGCTCCCTCACTGTACCGAAAAGGGGCTCCGGTCCCATAGGTGTTCGTGGGCGATCAGTTTCCCCGACATCTTTGGCGCGCCAGGTAGGGGGCGTCGAGGTTGTGCGAACCTGATCCGGCTTTCACGCGGGCGCAGTCTTCAGCAACTTCATCAACCTCTCCAGCTTCATCGACATGCCACCGAAGAAGAAAGTTTCGGAGGTAGGAGGCCCGTCCGTGTCGGTCCCACCACCACCAGAACCAACGGTTGGTGGGGTAGACGCTGGCGGAAGGGTGGACGCCGGCGAGGACACTCACGGCGCCGCCAAGTCCAAGGACAAGAAGGACGACCGAGCGAACTCCAAAGCCTCGGCGTCCGTGCACACACCCCGTACCTCTCAGGAGGTGTCGGGCCAGCAGCGGCGTGGTACCCACGGTACCATCCGCCTACTGGGACAAGGACAAGCTGGCGGGTCGTGGGACGCTCAAGGCCAGCGTGCTGGCATGAGCAAGGCGCGGTCGCCGGGGTGAGAACCTGCTCCTTCTAACGTTGTTAGAAGTCCGAGCATATCTCGCTCCTTGCACCGCTCGCCACCGCTCCCCTCCACTCCAGCTGAAGCTCTCGCTAGAGTTCAGCTGCTCCTCGACTTCCCTCCAGCGACAGACAAAGCCGATGACTGGAGGGCCACCATCCAAAGCCTCATCGCCTTCGCCAACAACGATGCGCCGCAGCAGCCGGCAACATCACGGCCGCGGCAAGTCAGCCAAGCGAAGGCCGATGGAGACAAAACCGCCGGAGGTGCTACTACCGTGCACTCCCCGCCGCGGAAGCAGAAATCGCCGCCTCGCCGGATCAACGTCGACGACGACTCCACGGCGTCGTCGGATCTGCGGGCTCGCCGCGATCAGCGCCAAATCCTCGACGACAGGCGACAAGAGGACGCTCGAACTCGCATCGAGCGTAGAAGAGAAGCACGACGACAGTCCGACCAGCGCGCTGGGACCGCCGTCGACATGCACGCGCCCGGTGAGCCAGGCGACTTGCCGTACGCGGCAGGTTGCCCTGCGTTCACCCGTGAACTGCGGCAAGTCCAGTGGCCCAGCATGAAGAATTTCAAGCCCGACGTACCCGAGAAGTACGACGGCAAGACCCATCCCTCAGAGTTCCTTAGCATCTAGACCATTGCGGTGCATGCTGCCGGGGGACGCGACGAGAAGATTCTAGCGAATTACTTCCCGCTCGTGCTTAAGCCAAACATCAGATCTTGGCTTATGCACTTGCCGGAGAACTCCATCTCTTCTTGGGCCGATCTGTGCCACTAGTTTGTCGGCGCCTTCACGGGCAGCCACAAACCCCACGGCCAGGAGAGTCCCTGTGCAAGTACATCCAGAGGTTCAGCCGCGTCCAGCACAACATCCCGGATGTCCACCCTGCCACGGTTATCAGCGCGTTCCACCAGAACGTGCGTAACCGCCGGATGAGGGAAGAGATGGCGATGACCAAGATCCGAGACATCAGCGAGCTTTACGCTCTAGCTGACAAGTGTGCGCGCGCTGAAGAGGGGAGGAGACTCCCCGGAGAGGATACTGGAGCAGGAGGCACGGATAGCGAGGATGCCGCTCCGGCAAGGAAAAACCGGCGGCAGAACAACAAGAAGAAGAAGAGCAAGGAAGTACTGGCTGTGGAGAAGTCCAGCAAGGAGGCTGGCGACAAGAAAGCTCAGGCTGGTTTCTCCGGCAAGGATGTCACCCCTATAGCCGCCGCCGACAAGCAGGACGGCTCCGACAAGCAGTACTGCAAGATCCACCGCACCAAGGGCCACGATCTCCAGAACTGCAAGAGGGTCAAATACCTCGTCGAGCAGCAGAAGGCTGAGTACGAGCGACGCGACAAGGAGAAGGCCCATGGAGGAGGGGGAGATCCCAGCAAGAAGCGGCCATTCAATGGCCGGGGAGGACGCCGCGGCAAGGCCAAGCAGCGGCAAGGAGACAGACCTCCCCGCGGCCGCGACAAAGACGAAGACGAAGACGACGACGAGGACATGGATGACGGAGACAACAGCGAGCAGGAGTTCCAGAAGGCCACAGAAGTTTTGTGCGTCGACGGAGGTGCCTCTCTGCACACTTCCCACTGCCAACTCAAACAATGGGTGCGGGAAGTGAATGCAGCTGAGCCACCCGTCGAGTCGCGCAAACTCCTTAAGTGGTCCAGCACGCCCATCATCTTTGACCTAGAGGACCACCCTGACCGCACAACTGCGGTCGGGTGCTTGCCGATGTTGGTTTCGCCAACTATCCGCAACCTCAAGGTCACCAAGATGTTGGTTGACGGCGGGGCCGGCCTCAACTTAATCTCCTCTGCTGTAATCCGGAAGCTGCAGATCCCCGACAGCGAGCTCGAAGAAACCGAGACGTTCCAAGGAATCAACCCGGGAAGGAGCAAGCCGAAGGGGAAGATCACACTGCCCGTGACCTTTGGCGGAGAACTAAACTTCAGGACTGAGAGGATCACCTTCGACGTTGCCGATATCCCATTGCCATACAATGGGATACTCGGCCGTCCTGCGCTCGCCAAGTTCATGGCAGCCTCTCACTATGCCTATAATATGCTCAAGATGCCAGGGCCAATAAGCGTCATCTCTGTCCCCGGCGACAAGAAGGATGCGCTTATCTGCGCCGAGAAGATCTACCGGGACGCAGCAGCCGCGGCAGACAGAAAGGCACTTGCCGCTGAAGCTCTCGGGGGGAAGACCAAGACCAAGTCCGGTAAGAGCTCTGGGGACCACTCCGGCAAACGCACCTCTTCGGAGTGCTGCGCTGCCGTCGAGGACGCACTATCGAGCTCCACCGGCAAGTGCAAGAAAGGAATGTCAGCTCCACCTGCAACCAAGAAGGTGTCCGCCAAGGAGGACGGCACTGGTGGTACCTTCACCATCAGTGCTACGCTCGACCCCAAATAGGAAAGCGCGCTCGTTGCCTTCCTGCGGGCGAATGTCGACGTGTTTGCATGGCAACCGTCTGACATCCCCGGCGTTCCCAGGAAGGTAATTGAGCACAAGCTTGCTGTTTGTCCTCACGCGTGGCCCGTCAAGCAGAAGGTCAGGAAGCAAGCGGTGGAGTGCCAAGAGTTTATAGCTGAGGAGATCAAGAAGTTGGAAGCGGCAGGCCTGGTTAGAGGTGTACTTCATCCCACGTGGCTGGCCAATCCAGTTGTCGTGTGCAAAGCTAATGGGAAGTGGAGACTTTGTATAGACTTCACTGATGTGAATAAAGCCTGTCCCAAGGATCCATTTCCCTTGCCGCGCATTGACCAGATCGTCGACTCCACGGCTGGATGCGAGTTGCTTTCATTTCTTGATGCATACTCCGGGTACCACCAGATATTCATGGCTGAAGAGGATGAAGAGAAGACCGCATTCATTACTCCATGTGGCACTTATTGCTTCATACGCATGCCCTTTGGACTGAAGAATGCGGGCTCGACGTTTGCAAGGGTAGTCCACACTGCTTTGGAGCCACAGATCCACAGGAATCTAGAAGCTTACATGGATGACATAGTGGTCAAGAGCAAGAGCAAGGATACCCTGATTCAAGACCTAGAAGAAACTTTTGTGAACCTGCGCAAAATATAACTCAAGCTGAATCCCGAGAAGTGCGTCTTCGGAGTCCCCTCCGGCAAGCTTCTCGGGTTCTTTGTGTCCCAGAGGGGGATTGAAGCCAATCCCGACAAGATCAAAGCCATCGAGCAGATCGAAGCTCCGAAGCGCATCAAGGATATACGGAGGCTTGCTGGTTGCGTGGCTGCCCTCAGCAGGTTCATTTCAAAGTCTGCAGAACGCGCCCTGCCTTTCTTCAAAATCTTGAAAAAGGCAGGTCCTATGAAATGGACTCCGGAAGCGGAGGCAGCGCTGCAGGACTTGAAAAGATACCTGTCCTCCACTCCAATACTTGTCGCACCTAGGCCGCAAGAGAAGTTGCTGCTGTACTTAGCAGCAACCAATCAGGTGGTTAGTGCTGCGTTGGTAGCGGAGAGGGAGGCAGATGAGGAGCCCACGGCCCCGGCAAGCACATCCAGCGACAAACAGGGGGCTTCCCCGACAAGCTCTGGCCCCGACAAGAATGAGTCTGCGCAGACACAAGAAGAAGTGCGAGAGGATGGTGCAGCGCCCAGTCTATTTTGTTAGTTCCCTCCTGCAGGGGGCTAGGTCAAGATACTTTGGAGTGCAGAAGCTGCTTTTAGGCCTCCTTATGGCCTCGAGAAAGCTGCGCCACTACTTCCAAACACATGAGATAACAGTGGTCACTCGCTTTCCGTTGAAGAGGATATTGCAAAACCCAGAAGCGATAGGAAGGATTGTCGAGTGGGCACTGGAACTATGAAGCTTTGGTCTTAAGTTCGAAAGCACTTCAACTATACAGAGCAGAGCATTGGCAAAATTCATAGCAGAATGGACACCAACGCCGGATGAAGAAGTTCCAGAGACAAGCATCCCCGTCCAAGAAGCAAGCAAAGAATGGATAATGTACTTCGATGGTGCTTTCTCGCTGCAAGGCGCCGGTGCTGGCGTGCTACTTGTCGCACCCACCGGGGAACACCTCAAGTATGTCGTTCAAATGCACTTTCCCAAGGAGCAAGCGACAAACAATACTACAGAGTATGAAGGTTTGCTTGCTGGCCTCAGAATTGCAGCCGAACTTGGGATCAAGAGGCTTATTGTGCGAGGAGATTCGCAGTTGGTGGTTCGACAAGTAAACAAGAGCTACCAGAGCCCTTTGATGGAAGCTTATGTCGATGAAGTGAGGAAGCTTGAAGAACACTTTGAAGGCTTGCAGATGGAGCATGTTCCAAGAGCTCAGAATGATATCGCAGATGGCCTCTCAAAGTGTGCTGCAACGAAGTTACCTGTGGAACCAGGGATCTTCGTACTCAAGTTGACTCAACCATCCGTTACACCATCAATCGGGCAGAGCAAGAAGAGGAAGTTGGTCTCCGGCGACTACTTGCCGGCGGATCTTCCTGAAACCGCCGCCAAGGTCCCCAAGATCCACGACCAAGTTGCCGAGGAACAGCCTGCTCCTGCGGACCCTAGGGTTCGTATAGTTGAAGCAGGCGTTCCCGACAAGTCTTGCCCCGGCAGGCTTGCCGGGGAACGCTCAGCTCCGGCAGAGCCGCAGGTTCTTGCCGTAGAAGCTGACGTTCCCGCAGCAGCACTGATGCCTTTAGTCCTTGTTGTTGAGCCTCAGGCTCCAGCCTGGGCACAGCAAATCGTCCGTTTTCTTCAAACTGGAGAACTTCCCGAAGAACCAGAAGAGATAGAAAAAATAACCAGGCAGTCAAGTATGTACTAGTTCGTCGGCAATGAACTGTACAGAAGAAGACTCAATGGTATCAGATTGAAGTGCATTTCCCGGGAAGATGGACAGAAGCTGTTGGCAGAGATACATGGAGGCATATGTGGCCACCACATTGGCGCAAGGGCACTTGCCGGGAAGGCGTTCCGGCAAGGTTTCTTTTGGCCAGAAGCCCTCCAAGATGCAACTGCACAAGTAACCAAGTGTGAAGCGTGCCAGTTCCATGCCAAGCAAATACATCAGCCAGCTCAAGCTCTCCAGACGATCCCTTTGTCTTGGCCCTTCTCGGTCTGGGGGCTCAACATCCTCGGCCCCTTTCCCCGTGCTGTCGGGGGCTTTGAGTACTTGTACGTCGCCATCGACAAGTTCACAAAGTGGCCAGAAGTGGAACCAGTGAGAAAGGTGACCGCACAGTCAGCAGTCAAGTTCTTCAGGTCAATTGTTTGCCGTTTCGGAATCCCTAACAGGATCACCACCGACAATGGCACACAGTTCACAAGTCGCACCTTCATGCAGTACGTCCAAGACCTTGGCGCTAAGGTCTGTTCCGCTTCTGTTGCTCACCCGAGGAGCAATGGTCAAGCGGAGAGGGCGAATGCTGAAGTGCTGCGCGGGCTCAAGACAAGAACTTTCGACAGGCTGCATAAGTGCGGAAGAAACTGAATTGAGGAGTTGCCGGCGGCTCTTTGGTCAATCAGGACGACACCAAATCGAGCCACCGGACAGACACCCTTTGCTCTTGTTTATGGAGCAGAGGCAGTTCTCCCCACGGAACTCGTATACGGATCTCCTCGAGTACTCGCTTACGATGAGCTCGAGCAAGAGCAGCTGCGCCGAGACGACGCGCTGCTCCTCGACGAGGACCGTCTCCAGGCTGCTGTACGAGCTGCTCGATACCAGCAAGCTTTGCGCCGCTATCATAGCCGCAAAGTCAAGGCCAGGAGTCTCGAGGAAGGCGACCTTGTTCTTCGGCGTGTTCAGTCCGCCAAGAATTCCAACAAGTTGACGCCGAAGTGGGAAGGCCCTTATCGGGTGAGACAAGTCACAAGGCCCGGCGCTGTCCGCCTTGAGACCGAAGAAGGCTTACCAGTGAGCAACTCCTGGAACATAGAGCATCTTCGCAAGTTTCACCCATAAGGCGCGGTTGCCGTGATCCGCTCCGGCAACCACCTTTTGTACAAGTCTTGCCGCTGTTGCATGTAAACCTTTGTACAAAGCCGGGCGCAGAACCCGTGCATCAGTAAAACTTTTTGTGCTTAGCGCGGCTTGTCGTTTCATGCATTCTTGTTTTCATTGCATGTGTTATATGACACCTTGTGCAGCACAAACCCCCGGTAAGCATTATCAAGCCGCAAGGCTCCATGCATGTTTTTCCTCCCTTCTTGTTTCTTTTCTCGAGCAGAAGAAGTGTTCCTCGTGCACAAGTTTGCCGGGAGGGAAGGAGACAGTGGTATGGACCAAGTGCTGTTCAAGAAAGGAAAGCCTTGCCGGGAGGCTAACAAACTTACGAAAGCTAAGTTGCCAAAGTTTGAGCACTCAAATTTTTAAATTTTTAAGGTTATCTTCCTTGAACGACCACACTTTGTATGGAAAACCTGTGCGCGGAGGAACCTACCCGTGGTTAGCCGCGCCCTTACTTTGTTTCGAGCACGCTCAACGGCTTAAGTGAGCTGCGACAAGTGTCGCGCCCTTAGTTCGTTTTCGAGTTCGCTCAACAATCTAAGTGTGCTGCGGCTAGCTGCGGCAAGGTTTCTTGCCGGCAGAGGGCGTTGCCAGCAGGCTGCTGAAGTTCCGCACTCAGCGCTCGCGGCAAGGGTCCCTTTGCCGGCAAGTTTCCTAAGAGCGTAGGGTGAGAAGCATTCAAAGTAAAAGAGTCGAGCAAGGGGGATAACACTGCATTAATTACCCAAAACAAAGTTATATTACAAGAAGACTTGTCGCTGTTCTAACGAACTACTGTCTATGACTTAATTGGCAGCAACAAGGGAAGCGGAAAGGAAACAACCTAGTCTTTACGGTCGCCGTCAACCCTCTTGATCTTGCCCACCTTGGCCACGATGTGGGCGACACGAGCCTTCAACGCCTCCTGGTCAGCTTCAGGCGGCAGGGTCCGAAGGACGTTGTCGAGGTTGATCCCGGGGTTGCGGTAGACGATCTTCGACAACACTCGCTCCATGGTACCCGTGCAGAGCCTTCGCGCCTCGTTCGCCAGCTGCAAGGGGAGCCTTTCCCGTAGTTGCGCGAGGGCAGGCGCCACTCCTCGGAAGAACAAGCTCAGCTTGGCGCTGTGGGGGAGGTTCTCGTCGGGAGAGTAAACGAGGTGCTCCGTCCCCAGCGCCACCATATCCTTGTCGATGTTGGCGGCGGCAGCGACGAGCCCCTCGGTCCACTGCTCCACCGTCTCCTTGAAGTTGTTTTGCGAGATGGCAGCGCTGTCCAGCAATGCCCTCTCGGCGCGGAGATCCTCCTTCAGCTTCGTTTCACGGTTCCAGGCGGCGTCAAGTGAGTTAGTGAGGGTGGAAACCTTCAGCTCCAAATCTGCAATGGAGTCCTTGGCGTCGTTGAGCTCCTTGCCCTTCTCGGAGAGACGGACTTGCAGCTCCGAATTGGTGTGGGCGTCCTTCTCCCGCGCCAAGTTGAGCGCGGCAACCCTCTCCTCGCTCGTCTTCAAGCTCGTCTCCAACTGCACCACCCTCGCCTCTAGGTCCCTCTTGGCGGTCTCTGCGGCAGCAGCGGCGTCCCTAGCCTCCTGCAGAGCCCCGCCAATGGACTGCTCGCTCGCGGTAAGGTCGTCCTCGTGGCTATCGAGGTCGACCTTCCGCTGGTTCAGCGCTCCTTCCCGCCGAGCCAGATCCTCGGCGGCCAGTCGTTGCTGCTCCTCGACCTCAGCCTTCTCGAGGACGAATGCCTGGTGTGCCTCGGCGAGCTCCTCCCTCTCCTCCGCCAAGTTCCGGAGGGCCGCTTGGTTGGCTGCGCAGAGCTCCACGGCGCGCTTCTCCAAGTCGACACCAGCCTTGGCAGCCAGAGCTTCTCGGGACTCCAGCTTGGCCTGCCTGGCCCGATACAAGGCCAGGAGCCGGCGTAGGAGTTGCTCCTCTTCGGGCTCGTTGCTGCTGCCGGGCGCGTCGACAAGCTGCGGAGGCGAGGACTTCTCCATCGAAGCTCTCCCCCTCCGCGGGCGCCCTTGATGAGGACGCCCACGGGACTTGGATGAAGACCCCGTTGGCGGCCTCCAGGTAGACGCCCGACTCAGTCGCGGCAGCGGGAGGGTCGGCGGCCGGCGCAGCGTCCGGCGCTCCTGCGGCCTCGGGGCCACCAGTACGGTCGCCGGTCCCTTCCTCAGCTGCCGCGCTCAGCGGCCGGGGCGGTCTCCTCGACGGTTAGCTCGTCGGCGCCGGCCATTCCTTCAACGGTGGTGGCGTCGCCAGCATCGCCGCGCACGTCCTCCTCGGCGATGGCCTCTGTCTCCATCGGCTCCGGGGCGGGCGGATCTAGCAGAAGAAAAAGAAAAGAAAGAATTGTCAAGCAAATATCCAAAAAGAAGAATTCGAAAGAAGGAAAGTACAAGGGCTACCTGCGCGGGCCTCTTCGGTAACGGGGTCCCTCGCCGGGGAGTTCTTCCTTGGCGGTGTGGTAGTGCCCCCCGCCGGCGAAGGGCCGCTGGCGCCTTCCCTTGGCGGGGTGCCCACCCTTGTCGGGGAGCTCGCCCTTGGCGGGGTACTCGCCCTTGGCGGAGTACCCATCCTTGGCGGAGCGCTGTCCCTCGCCGGGGAGCTCCTCCTTGGCGGGGAGGGTGGAACAAGCGGCTCGTCGGGAGCAATCTCTTGACACTCCTGCCGCTGCGGCTCCACTTCTGCACAAGACAACAAGACATTAGTAAGGATAATAACCTCAAGCGCGCCCGTCAAGCAGAAAAGTGAACACAAGACTTACGCTGGGGGCTGCGTTGGGGGCTGCTCTTCGGGGCAGCAGGCTGGTCCGGTAAGTTTGTCGCTGGCGCATCCCCCGCCGCCGCGACAGGCTCGTCGTCCTCGAGATCAACCACCGGGATCTTGGCCCTCTTCGCCATCCTCTGGGTCAGGGTCCTGGAATCCAAACAAGATCAGAACCAAGCAAGAGAAATCAAGACAAGAGCAACAAAACTCAAAGGAAATAAAAGGTTGCAAATGCTTACTCTTCCTCCTCCTCGTCGGAGCTAAGGGCAGAGAAGTCGAAGACCGCCTCGCGCGTCCCTGCGCGAGGAGCTGGAGGAGAAGGCTCCCTCGGGCGCTTGGCGGGCTCCGGAGCCGTGGGTTGAGAAGACCCCGCTCCGGTCGTCCCCGAAGACCGAGGGACGGAAGGAACACCAGAACTGCTTCGGGAAGATCCCCCTCCGCTTGCCGCTGGGGCGCGGGGCACCTCCTTGACGACCCTGCTCGTCGTGGTGTCACGCGTCGAGCGACGCTGCGGCTGTTGTTGGGGCGCCGGTTGCCTTGCCGTCTCGGTGGTCTTGCGGAGGCGCTTCTTTTGCTGTGGCGGAGGACTTGGTGGTGGCGGAGAGTTTTCCGAGGATGAGGAGGCGTCGTCGAGGTTCAGTGACCCGCCCGAGTCTTCGTCGGAATCGCCCGATTAGGCGTCCTCCTCGGCGGGCTCACTGGACTCAGTGCCTTGCCCGGCAGCCTCGCTCGTCCCGGCAGGCTCCCCGGCAGGCTTCCCGGCGGGCCTCAGCAGCTTGAGGATCTCTTCCTCCTCGGCCTGGCTCACTGCATCCGCTGCTTCTGCTTCCTCCACGGTGTACCCAAACTCACCCGCGGCCGCGGCTGCGGCGGCCTCCTCCATCCTGTTGGCTATATACGCCACATCCCGGTCGGTGGTCGCACGGGTGAGCCCCTTTTTCTCCTCGGGGTTGCGTGGCCGTTCAACCAGGCTGTCGAAGAAGGTCTGCACGGTCTCCTCTGAAGGCGTCAGCCAAGTAGGAACAACCCCGTGGGAGTCGCACTCAGGCATTGCCGCGCGGATGGCACTAAGGGCAGAATTGTTGCAAAGAGGAACTACTCCACGGGAAGGAGTAAACCACTCAGGGTGCTTGGGGTCGTGTTTGAACAGCTCCCGGACCATCCCCTTGAGTTCCAAGACGGTGAAGTTATAGTTCAGGCCGGGGCGCAGTCTCATACAGTCTGCCGCGTTGCCGAACTCCCAAGCAGGCATCTTCCTTTCCTGCAGGGGAGCAATGCGGCGGCGAAGGAAATCAGCGCCGACCTCACCTACGGTAAGGTTGGCGGCCTGGAGGCGAAGGATCCTAGTAAGGGCAATCTGCAGCTTATCGTCCTCTGGGGCCAAGTCACTCCAATCCTTGCCGCGCACTATTGCAGTCCGGCGCGGCGAGGTAAACTGCTGGGGTTCCTCTTCCATAACCCAGCACCAATCAGCCCTCCACTCTTCCCACTTGCCACGTAGCTCTCCAATCAAGTACGCCTCCTTCTTGTTGAGCCTAAAGATCCAGGAGATGCCGCCGGAGAGTGGGGATCCAGACTCTACTCTAGGTGTGAAGAAGTGGCGGAAGAGAGCTACGCTTGGATGGACCCCGACATAGTTTTCGCACAGATGTGCGAAAACGGCCAAAGAGAGGACAACATTTGGGGTGAAATCGAGGAGGTGGAATCCGTACGTGTTCATGACATCACAGAAAAACTCGGAGTACGGAGAACGAAGACCACAGTGGAAGAACAGAGCAAAGTAGTAGTAACCTCTCGGGTACATGTCGATGGCTTCGGCGGGGAGGACCCTGGTGCGCGGGTGAGCCTTCGTCTCCCTCGCCCAGAACAGGTAATACTTGTCCCGCAGCTCCCTCGTGCCAAGCCTCGGTGGGAAGACCACCATCCTCTTCCGCATTGCTGCCAGCTTCACCGCCTTGTCGGACTTCTCGCTCTTCGTCTTGCTGCTCTTTGGGGCCATGGCGGGGACGGCGAGAGGGGTCGGCGGCGCCGGGGAGGCAGGCGGCGGCGGAAGAAAGGTGGAGCTCGGCTCTCTGTCGACCTTTGGGGAGGCGGAGGGCGGCGGGGGTTTCTGGAGATTGAAGACGCAATGAAAGCAATGGGGGGAAACTGCCCCTGCTTCCTCTTCTTTTAAGGGGGAAGTGGGGGACGTTCCGCATTTTCCCATTAAAGAAACAGGCCACGATCTCGGCCACGACGCCGCAATCGACGCGTGCCGTTAGGGAGGGGTGCGGCGAATCTAGAGTGGGAAACGGCGTGCCGTGGGCCGCATGTGCCCGTGCACTGTTTTGGGCCTGGCCCAACAGCGCTCGGCACCGTGTATGGCCTAGGCCCGGGGGCTCCTGTCGGTGTACTAAAGTAGGGGTACCTTAGTATCCCGACTTGTGCACGGGCAATAGCAGCGTCCCGTGGCCAGGCTCACCACGTGCCCACCAAGGCCCGCTCTAGTTCCTTTGGAACCATTCAAGAACAAAGTATACAAGTCAGAAGAACAAGGCCCCGGCAAGAGGAGCTTGCTGGGAAGGCTGATCCAAGCTCAAGACCACCCTATTTCCACGAGACCCTGGCAAGAGGAGCTTGCCAGGAAGACCAAAGAACACCATCTCAGAAGACATATCGAGGCGCATCACGCGCCCCGGCAGGACCCGGAGAGCGACAAGCTTACGGGCCCGGCAAGATAGCAACCCCGACAAGGTGTTTGCCGGGGCAAGCTTTCACTGTGTGCCCGCGCTCCAGCTCATCTGTCCACGCGTCGCCCTGGGGCCCTTCTAGGGGCACGTGGAAGATGGTTGTGCAGCCTGGGGTACACGGTGGCGAGCCGCGGTGACGAGGCCACCATCATGGCGAACGGAGACGCCCGGGCGGACGCTTTTGGGGTGACGGCGACGGGCATTCAATGCCCTTGTCCCCCACCGTTAGGGTTAGGTATAGACCACTATGCATACACTGTTCATGCACTGTTCCATCTACCACAAATTTTACGCTTTTACCCTCATCTATGTTGACACCTGTCGGTGACCCCTTTGAACTATAAAAGGAGGCCCATGCACAACGTAGGGGGGGTTCCGAAAATCGATCACTCCCACGCTCGGTGTAGCTAGTACTGTAGATCTTCTTGCTCCCGAGCTCAAGAACTCAATACAACCATGGCAGGAGTAGGGTTTTACGCATCCGTGCGGCCCGAACCTGGGTAAACTGCCCGCGTGTGCACCTCGATCCGCTCTTTGTGCTCCCTCCGCTCCCTCACCGTACCGAAAAGGGGCTCCGGTCCCATAGGTGTTCGTGGGCGATCAGTTTCCCCGACACATGAATCTTGAGAGAACGGGCCAAGATTTAAGAGAAGCTCTTCTCCGGTCTTCAAATGTTGAAAATGAAGACGAGAAATGCCATAAAGAATTTCAAGATACTCCGGACGAATGACAATAGGAAGGTAGAGCTAAAGATGGAAATAATTGAAAACAAGCTTGGGGAAGGCATGTGACTGATGGAAATCATCCTTACGTCACACTTTGAAAAGAATTTGAGTATAACTCCAGAAAAATAGAAGAGTCAGGTAAGATCCTAGGAAGAGACCTGTGGGTTAGGGCCCACTAAAGAAAAACACCGTTGAAAAAAAAGATTGCTTAAGAGATATAGCACCGGTTGAATCAAATGGCTTGAATAAGATGACAATCCTCAAAAATAATTTGAACGGATTAAGAATGGAATTATGAATCTTCAGCACTCCGGATATGAATAGCAAGAGGAGAATGATTAATTGGAGCACCGGAATAAGAAAGCATTGTGAAATGAGGAAAAGGATAAGATCAACACCGAAATCTTGAATTACATCCACCGGCAGAATTTGAGAACAAAAGAATGATGAACTTGAAGCTCTTGAGCATCTTCAGGATAAATCACCGGATAAGAACATTGAAAGAAAAATATGAAGAAATATCACATGAATAAAATGGATACTTCATCTGAGAATTTCTTGCTCCGAGAAGAAGAAGGGTGGGAGGGCGGGGAAAAAGAAAGACAACTTGAGATGAATGAATACAGGCAAATCGTCAGATTTCTCAACGGCGTCCGTATGGAATAACTTGAAGAGAAGGCACACCGGTTGAAAAAGGATTAACATGAAAATCTCGATGGTCAAGAAGGACTAGCACTCCCATAGAAATATGAGAACACCGATTAGGAAAGGTATGGAATCACCATTTGACATCGAAGCAACTCGAATACCAGAATCAAAACGAAACAAAGGATAGATATGTTTATGAAGAAGATTATGTTGCGACATATCTATCCGAACAGAGAATTGAACGAATGAATTCTGCAGGTACATCAACTTGACGAGAAGCCACTTGGGAGAAGAAAAGTTAATAAATAAAAAAAGGAACAAGGAACAGATAGAACAAATACAAGATAGAAGCTTCGTCCGACATATTCGTGCTGAAAGCTCATGGAACGTGTTACAAAAGGGTTTTGCAATCCCCGGATCAGCATAGCCAAGGACCCTTTAAGATGCAACTCCCGATCAGAACAAGTCCATAAAACCACTTCACTCAATGTAGACCCCGAACTCCATATCATGTATTCGTTGGAAGAATGCCTAGAACTACTGGATGAACCCACCTATTAATTTTCGAAAGTTTCCAGTTATGCAATCAGGTGTTGGGGATACAGGGGAAGCACCGCGCAATCAACTCTAATCCTACATCCAGCTGTATCCATCCTTCAACACATAACCAGTCTTTCTCGGAAACCGTTTACCTCGGACCTTCGAAACGCATCTACTATACAAGCTATGGCAATACTCCCGAACTACCTCCCCAGTACTGGGTGATGTCGGGGTTATCTTGCCACTAACCGCATAGGAGAGTTTTCGATGTCGGCCGTCTTAAGTATTCTAGTACTGCTGCGATGGATTTGTGACGACAACACCTCAGAGCTCAACTCCCCGGGACACTGCCACAACCCCTAATGACAGGAGGCATCGAGAACAATGTTCTCGTCACAAAGACATCGAAACAATCCAAACAATAGTCGCGAGATCCTAAAAAAAAATTGGTGCATTTTTGAAAGTAGAAGAGGCAAGAGTAATCGTCAAGAGTCCTCACCAGAGTGAAAAGAAGAGGAGCAAAAGAAATCCTACTCTCCGACATAAATATAGGACTCAAAACATTTTCAAGTGTGTGCCTAGACTAAACCGTCAACGATTCGATCAATCAGTGGGGGCTTCTAGGTCGGAGAAGGCTCTGATATCAACTTGTAATGCCCTGGATGGGACTATACCTCCTACATGTCGAGGCAAGACTTAAAGGTATAAGCCCATTCTGGAATGATCTCAAGTTTGGTTTCTTTGCACGACTCATGTAAAAGAGGGATTAAATTGCAAAAGGAGATAGTTGCCTTACACTCGCCACTTCACACAATGCATTACATAAGCAAAACATCATTCAAAACATCACAACCCGACTACGGGTGAAGATCCAAAAGAAAGATACCAAAACAACATAAAACCACAGGCCTAGATCGAATCCTAGTAGAAACCACTACTGATCGTCGAAAACGTCACAAGCAAACGGCCACGCTCTTCATCGAACTCCCGGAAGTACTGATCCATCTCCTGCTTCAAACTCGGCTGAACCTGCATCTGGTGTGGTGAAGTAACTGTGAGCCACAGAGGACTCAGCAATCCCGTTCCCGGGTAACACGACTATTTAAGCCTTGGGTGTGGATAAGGCTGAAGAAAGAATAAGAGTCTGCAGCAGCACTAGCACTAACTTACGTAAAAGAGAGCGAGAAGAGAAGTGCCTCGGTCGAGAGATGATCACTAAGTGATCCTAAACTAATCAAGTCAAACATAACCCCACCGTGTTCATCTCCCGAATCCCTTTCGGAAAATGACAGTCACGGTACACACGCTGGTAGTGTATTGGAACATGGTGTCAAGTTTTCTACAACTGGATATTAACAAGCTCCCATCTGCCACATAACCGCGGGCATGGCTTTCGAAAGTTCAAACCCTGCAGGGGTGTTCCAACTTGGCCCATGACAAGCCCACGATCCGCGGAATCGCAACTCCAAAGGTGAGAAGACCCGAGTATTCTCGGAATCCCATGCTCAAGATACTCCGAACTAAGGTAAGGCTAATCCAGCAAATCCTCCCGGCGTGCCGACACCCTGATAGTAGCCGCGCGTATTTAGTCTCAGGCCACGACCGGATGGACGATGCTACAGGTTTTTACCAGACCTTGAGTTTCCTCGAGGTGGCCCTGCAGGACCCCCAGTTCGGACCAACACTCATGTGGAGCACTGGCCCGGGGTTGTTGATTAAAATAAAAAGGGATAGCTAGTCCCTATGCAAGTTTTATTAGTTATTAGGCGAATAGTACCAATGATGGGACTTGTTGGAAAAGACTTAGCACTTAGCGGTTTATCGAGGGGGCCCCATAACCCCAACCGTGTGAGGAACGCATAATCAAGGAACATAACACCGGTTTATACGGTTCCTAGAGGCATGAGTGGAACAAATCACCAAGCAAAAGGCTTAGCCTTCCACCCATTGCCAATATATAGATGATTTCTTTTAAGCATTTATATAGTGTGATATAACCCAACAAACTTCAACATGAAGCAAGCATCTTCAACTTCACCTGCAACTAGCAACGCTATAAGAGGGGCTGAGCGAAGCCTACGTATAGCCAATCAATGGTTTGCATAGGTAGGTTGGTTAGACAGGTTCATGGTTACAATAGGAGGCTGACAGGAAAACATGGGCATCGAGGCAATATACTACAGAGCGATACTTCTAGCAATAGGCAAAAATAGTAATGGTATCCGGGTTCGGTCATCTTGCCTGGGATTCCACAAGGGAGAAGAACAGATCCATGAAGTAGACGGAGCAACATAGACGAGCGAATCCTCACAACTCCGGAACGAACCCGAAGCTAACAAGAGAAGCAACCGGAAAGAAGCAAACAACACGGTAAACACACAAGCATAAACATGGCATACGATGCACATCCAAGTATGATGCATGTCCGGTTTAATGATGCATGGCATGGCAATGTGCACAAACAAGTACTACAAGTTAAGTGGAGCTCAATATGCAACGAGTTGCATATTGACGAAACAACACATTTTAATTATTTAGTTGACTCTCGTTATTTACAAGACGAGATTAAATGTTTTTAACATAGCAAGAGGTGAAGCATAAACAAACTACCTATTTAGGCAAGTTTTAAAGAGGCCGGAAATAACAACAACAATTCCGGAAAATCCCCATGAGCATATTTAGTAATTTAAGCAAACAACAATTCACACATATCTTAATGTTGTTATCATGATGCGGATATCATGATCAAGTTTTATGCAATTTTATTAAAGAGTTAACAAAAGGGATATGAAGTATTGTCACCCTGGTGGAAGGAAAGGGTGCCACGGCAACGATCCGAAAATAATGCAACGCAACATCTCGGTTCCGGTAACTTGTTGGGAGACCGGAGCAAAAGCAAAGGTGGAGTGAACGAGTCGGCGACGAGGCAACCGAGGAGCATGTCAAAAGATGATTCGGGCACGAAGCACACAAGTGGAGCAAACATTCATACAACACATGCAAGCATTCTCGGGTCATCAACTCGGGGTTATACCTTCGGAACATTCGTTCTCGTAGTGGGTTCGAGATCGTAGAGGAAGTAGTGGAAGTAGAGGAAGTAGTCGTTCACGTTTCCGAAGAGGTACTTGTCGCGGCATCGGACGTCTTCGGGGCGACGGTAGTGGTACACGGTTCGTCGGCGACGGTAGTGGAAGTAGCCGAACTTCGTTTCGTAGATGTACTTGACGGGTCCGATGGCTTCGGGCGTAGTGGTACTTGGGGTCATCGGACTTGCCGGTCTCGATTCTCACGACGTTAGGGGTACACGTTGTCGGTCCGATCTCGGTGTAGATGTACACGTTCGAAGATGAACTTGAAGAATCCGAGAGGAACTTGGCGGTCTCGGGGTCTTAGTTGAACTCGGTCGTCGTGGTACTTGCGTCGTAGAGTAACTTGCCGGTCCTGAGGTTCCAATCGCAGCACACAAAAGAGCAAACAAAAACAGCAGCACGGGGCACTCAAGTGGAGCTCGCAACTGCCGACGAGGAACGGCAGAGGAACGAAGGCTGCATCGGGGCGACGAGGCCATGGCAGCGGCATGGCGAGCTTGGGGTCGGCGACATCAGGTAGGGCCGCAGTGGTAGTGAGGAGCTTCAGCGGCGGAGGCGCCGGTCATGGGGACGAGGCACGGGCGCGGGCCGGTCCTGGAGCAGAGGCAGGGAGATGGGGGCGCGACGCGCTGGTCGAGGGGAGGATGACCGGGGCGGCGACGTGACCTTGGCGAGCGGGATGGAGGCAGCAGGGGGCGGCTGGTGCGGCCTGGCGCGCCGGTGGCCGAAGGGACAGGGCGCCCTGGCGACGGAGCAGCCAGGTGCGGCTGGAGGACAGAGGGAGGCGAGGCGCTGGCCTTGGCGCGGGAGGAGGAGGCCGGGCGCGTCGGGCTGGAGAAGGGAGCCGCAGGCTCGACGCTCGGGTCATGGGATTGAGCGGGGCGAGGGAGAAGGGAGCGGTCGGGGAACCGAGAGGTGCCGGCGATGGCTCGATCGAGCGAGAGAAAAGGAGTGGCGGCGGAAAGGGGAAGAGCGAGGGGACGAGGGGTGCGGCGGCACGAGGGAAGGAGAGGGAGGAGCGACCTGTCGCTAGGGCTAGGGTTTGGGAGAGAGGGAGAGAGGCTGCGGGCCTGGAGGGGAATGGGCGCTGAGGCCCAGATGGCCAGGAGGTGCGGTGGCCTGATGGGCCAAAGGAGGGAGGCGGCTGTTGGGCCAGCTGCGGCTAGGCCCTTGTCTCTCTTTTATTTTCCCTTTTAGCAGAAAACAACTAAGAGAAGAAAAGAATGAGGAGGGGGGTTAGGGCAAAACACAAGAGGTTACTTTTCTCGGGCATCATAAAATGAGCACGGTCCGAGAAAAATAGAAAAAGGCATGAACGAGATATAATTCAAACTTATTTGAATTTAATTCAAAAGAGTTTGAACTAAGACTTGATTATTGAAGTGTCCAAAAATGTTGAGGATTTTTGGTGGAGTCTCGATAAAAGGAAAAAGAATTATAGACAAGGTAGGAGGGAAACTTGAAGAAGAAAAGGCATGGGGAAAAATATGCAAGTGTGTTGCGGTTAATTCCAAACAATGGAATATTTATTATAATAGCTCCCTAATTAATGGGAGGATATGTTATGAAGAGAAGCCAAACTTCCCTCGATTTAAATGGATCGAAGGTCCACACAATTTATTTAGGTTGAGATGCAAAATAAATATGACATGATGGCATGATGACAATGCAATGCAAAAATAAATCACACAAGCACAAAAGAAACACACGGGAAAACCCGGAACATCTGGAATCTTCTGGAATCTTCTAGGATCTTCTGGGACGTCGGTCTTCGGGCGTCACAACTCTCCCACACTAACAGAGGATCTCGACCCGAGATCCTAGAGATGGCACCGGGTAACAACGGAAGAGGAAGAGGTAAAACAAAGTTGCTTCTTTGACAGAGGAGTGAAACCACGAACCTTGCGAGGTTAAACAAGTTGAATAAGAGTACAATGGAGATGAATGAAGATGAAAACACTCCGTTAGAGAAGAGGAACAAGGAGCATTATGCGAACCTTGTAGGTTGAAAGACATGAATAAAGAGCTTACGAACCAAAAGAATATGAAACTGCAACTGTATAGCCAAGGAATAAGAATGACAGAATTCGGGCAGCACTCCGACTGAAAAATGGAATGAATTGAACAAGAACTTGAGAAGATGGATGATAGTTGATGAAAACAGCCACATTGTCTCCGAAACAATTAAAAGAATGGCACAAGGTTTAAGAAGATTCAGACAGCACTCCGGTTGAAAAGAGAGGCAAACTTGATAAGATGAGGGAATTAGAATGGAGGTCACAACACTCCGGTTAAATAGACAAGCAAGGGAGAATATGGTTTCGATAAAAACGAGATAATGGTCAAAGAGAGCAATATCACAAAGCCTCCGGAATGAAAGAGTAGCATCTAAAACAACGAAAGAAAAGAATGGAGAAGAAAAATGACAACTTCTCCCACAAATGAATTAGAAAAATCCTCCTTACAAAGAAGGGTTGAACGTGGTTGATGGAAAATCAACAACGAAACGAATAAGGTTCATGTGGGCTTATGGAAAACATCTCAAAATTAAGAGGTGATAACCAGCCACTAACGAAAACAATTGATTGCATTGATATCAACAAGGAGATGAAAAACTTATTTCACCGGAATGATAAATGAAGAACTTGGGTCATTTATGAGCACCATAATAGCAACAATCCTTAGGGGAAGCTTTTAGGTGAAACACAACCCAAGATAACTCGAACGAATAATTGAAGGGGTTGAAAGGATCTCCTGAACAAGGAAAATGATGGTTTTAAATATCTCATTCCTGACAACTCGTGAATCATGAAACTTGAAGGAATTGTCAAAAATGACATAACACCACCTGAAAAGATAAGGTAGAGCGGATTGCAATTGGAAAGCATGATGAAGAATGCTTGAGCTCCAACAAGAATCTTGATGAAAACTTCGAGGATGAATTAAATGATGATGAACCACCATGAAGAACTCCGGTAATGAAAGCGTGAGAAGTGAAAGATGAAAAGAATAAGATTCAAGGTCTGCGATGAATTAGATGGAGCTTGAAATGATAATTGAAATAACTTGGAGCTCCGGAAAACAAGATGGACAACTTAGAACCGAGAATATGATATGATGAACAAGCTCCGGAAAACAGAGATTAAATCACCTTGAAGGAATAAGAATGAGAATTATGTCATGCATCTCCTTCACCCATTTAAATTGATGACAAGCAAACGGATTTGGCATACTACTTATTCTCGTTGGAAAGAATTAAGAGAGATCTCGCACAAGCTTGAGAAAAGTCTTCAACGACTCACCGGTAGGATTGTGAAAAGAACAAATGAATTAAAATGATAACAACGAAAGAGGAATCTTGAAAGAACCACCGTAAAATATGGAGACGAACGAGGAGACATCAATGAAGAATATTTGGAGAACGAAGTTGAAAACTAAGAGCGAAGAAATCTTCTGAAATGATGGCCTTCGGAGGATCACAATGGAAAGAATTCATGAAATGCTTCGGATGGGTAAGAAAATAATTCCTCACAAACGAAACAATAATGAGGATGGCATGAAGCTAGAACCATGAATCTTGAGAGAACGGGCCAAGATTTTAGAGAAGCTCTTCTCCGGTCTTCAAATGTTGAGAATGAAGACGAGAAATGCCATAAAGAATTTCAAGATACTCCGGACGAATGACAAGAGGAAGGTAGAGCTAAAGATGGAAATAATTGAAAACAAGCTTGGGGAAGGCATGTGACTGATGGAAATCATCCTTACGTCACACTTTGAAAAGAATTTGAGTATAACTCCAGAAAAATAGAAGAGTCAGGTAAGATCCTGGGAAAAGACCTGTGGGTTAGGGTCCACTAAAGAAAAACACCTTGGAAAAAAAAGATTGCTTAAGAGATATAGCACCGGTTGAATCAAATGGCTTGAATAAGATGACAATCCTCAAAAATAATTTGAACGGATTAAGAATGGAATTATGAATCTTCAGCATTCCGGATATGAATAGCAAGAGGAGAATGATTAATTGGAGCACCGGAATAAGAAAGCATTGTGAAATGAGGAAAAGGATAAGATCAACACCGAAATCTTGAATTACATCCACCAGCAGAATTTGAGAACAAAAGAATGATGAACTTGAAGCTCTTGAGCATCTTCACGATAAATCACCGGATAAGAACATTGAAAGAAAAATATGAAGAAATATCACATGAATAAAATGGATACTTCATCTGAGAATTTCTTGCTCCGAGAAGAAGAAGGGTGGGAGGGCGGGGAAAAAGACAACTTGTGATGAATGAATACAGACAAATCGTCAGATTTCTCAACGGCGTCCGTATGGAATAACTTCAAGAGAAGGCACACCGGTTGAAAAAGGATTAACATGAAAATCTCGATGGTCAAGAAGGACTAGCACTCCCATAGAAATATGAGAACACCGATTAGGAAAGGTATGGAATCACCATTTGACATCGAAGCAACTCGAATACCAGAATCAAAACGAAACAAAGGATAGATATGTTTATGAAGAAGATTATGTTGCAACATATCTATTCGAACAGAGAATTGAACGAATGAATTCTGCAGGTACATCAACTTGACGAGAAGCCACTTGGGAGAAGAAAAGTTAATAAATAAATAAAAAGGAACAAGGAACAGATAGAACAAATACAAGATAGAAGCTTCGTCCGACATATTCGTGCTGAAAGCTCATGGAACGTGTTACAAAAGGGTTTTGCAATCCCCGGATCAGCATAGCCAAGGACCCTTTAAGATGCAACTCCCGATCAGAACAAGTCCATAAAACCACTTCACTCAATGTAGAACCCCGAACTCCATATCATGTATTCGTTGGAAGAATGCCTAGAACTACTGGATGAACCCACCTATTAATTTCCGAAAGTTTCCAGTTATGCAATCAGGTGTTGGGGATACAGGGGAAGCACCGCGCAATCAACTCTAATCCTACATCCAGCTGTATCCATGTCGGGGGAAACTGTCCACCACGAACACCTATGGGACCGGAGCCCCTTGTCTGTGCGGTACGAGGGCGGAGGGAGCACGAAGAGCAGATCGAGGCAGACGCGCGGGCAGTTTTTACCCAGGTTCGGGCCGCACGGATGCGTAAAACCCTACTCCTGCCTTAGGTTGTATTGAGTTCTTGAGCTCGGGAGCTTGAAGAGCTACAGTACTAGCTACACCGAGCAAGAGAGTTGTCTAGGTTTCGAACCCCCTATACGTTGTGCATGGGCCTCCTTTTATAGTGCAAGGGGTCACCGACAGGTGTCAACGTAAGAGAAAGGGGTAAAAATGTAAAATAGGCGGTAGTTGTAACAGTGCGGGAACAGTGGAGCTACAGTACAGAACAGTGGTCTATACCTACTTTAACAGTGGGGGACAAGGGCATTTAATGCCCGTCGCCGTCGACCCCAAAAGCTCCCGCCGTTGCGTCTCCGTCTGCCACGGCGATGGATCCTCTGCCGTGGAGTGCCACCGTGTCCCCCAGGCTGCACAGCCATCCGCCACGCGTCCCTGGAGTAGCCCCAGGGCGACGCGTGGGCCGATGAGCTGGAGCGCGGGCACACAGCGCACCTCCCCCGGCAAGCACCTTGCCGGGGATCTCGACCTTGCCGGGCCCGGAAGCTTGCCGCTCCCCGAGCCCTTGCCGGGTCTTCTAAGATGAAATCTTCTATTCGTCCTGACAAGCTCCTCTTGCCAGGGCCTCGTGCTAGTTAATCAATCTCGAGCCTGGGACGGCCTTCCCGGCAAGCTCCTCTTGCCGGGGTCTTGGTCTTCTGTCTTGTATACTTTGTTTTTGAATGGCTAGATAAGGGTCAGGAAGGTCTCCGGCAAGCGCGTGGTGAACCCTGCCGCGGGGAGCTGCCGCTGCCCGTGCACAAGTTGGGGTACTAGGGTACCCCTACCTTAGTACACCGACAGGAGCCCCCGGGCCTGGGCCACACACGGTGCCGAGCGCTGTTGGGCCAGGCCCAAAACAGTGCACGGGCAGCCAAAGATGTCGGGGGAAACTGTCCACCACGAACACCTATGGGACCGGAGCCCCTTTGTCTGTGCGGTACGAGGGCGGAGGGAGCACGAAGAGCAGATCGAGGCAGACGCGCGGGCAGTTTTTACCCAGGTTCGGGCCGCACGGATGCGTAAAACCCTACTCCTGCTTGGTTGTGTATTGAGTTTGGGCGCTCGGAGCTTGAAGAAGCAGCTACCCGAGCGTGAGAATGATCTAGGTTTCCAACCGAACCGAACCGAACCCCCTCCACGTTGTGCATGGGCCTCCTTTTATAGTGCAAGGGGTCACCGACAGGTGTCAACGTAGGAGAAAGGGGTAAAAATGTAAAATAGGTGGTAGTTGTAACAGTGCGGGAACAGTGGAGCTACAGTACAGAACAGTGGTCTATACCTACTTTAACAGTGGGGGACAAGGGCATTTAATGCCCGTCGCCGTCGACCCCAAAAGCTCCCGCCGTTGCGTCTCCGTCTGCCACGGCGATGGATCCTCTGCCGTGGAGTGCCACCGTGTCCCCCAGGCTGCACAGCCATCCGCCACGCGTCCCTGGAGTGGCCCCAGGGCGACGCGTGGGCCGATGAGCTGGAGCGCGGGCACACAGCGCACCTCCCCCGGCAAGCACCTTGCCGGGGATCTCGACCTTGCCGGGCCCGGAAGCTTGCCGCTCCCCGAGCCCTTGTCGGGTCTTCTAAGATAAAATCTTCTATTCGTCCTGACAAGCTCCTCTTGCCAGGGCCTCGTGCTAGTTAAGCAATCTCGAGCCTGGGACGGCCTTCCCGGCAAGCTCCTCTTGCCGGGGTCTTGGTCTTCTGTCTTGTATACCTTGTTTTTGAATGGCTAGATAAGGGTCAGGAAGGTCTCCGGCAAGCGCGTGGTGAACCCTGCCGCGGGGAGCTGCCGCTGCCCGTGCACAAGTTGGGGTACTAGGGTACCCCTACCTTAGTACACCGACAGGAGCCCCCGGGCCTGGGCCACACACGGTGCCGAGCGCTGTTGGGCCAGGCCCAAAACAGTGCACGGGCACCCGCGGCCCGCGGCGCGCCGAATCCACTTCCATATCCGCCGCACCCCACGGCAACGGCACGCGTCGATTGCGGCGCCGTGGGATGGGACGTGCCCACGATTTCTTTAATGGGAAGGGCGAAACGCCCCCCACTCTCCCATAAAAGCAGAGAGAGCGGCGCGGTTCCCCTCCCTGCGCACTCATTGCCATCGTCTTCTTCCTCAGATTCCTCTGCTCTTTGCCTCTCCTCCTCCGCCATCACCAAGCTCTTCGTCCCCTTCCTTCCACCGCGTCCGCCATGGCCCCAAAGACCGACAAGGCGAAGTCGGAGAAGTCCAAGCGGGAGAAGTCAGATCAGGCGGCGAAGCTCGTCGCGTTCCGGAAGGAGCACATCGTCTTTGCGCCGAAGCTCGGCGTGCGGGAGCTTTGGAACAAATATTATTTGTTCTGGGCCAAGGAGACCCCAGCGCACCCCCGCACGCGCGTCTACCCGGCCGTCGCCAAGGATCACTACCCCGGCGGGTATTACTTTTTCGCAGCCTTCTTCCACTGCGGTCTGTGCCCTCCCTTCTCAAACTTTTTCTGCGATATCATGAATACTTATGGCCTCCACCTCCTCGATTTCACTCCCAACGCCATCCTCACCATGTCCGTTTTCGCACACATGTGCGAAAACTTCGTAGGAATCCAGCCCAACGTAGCTCTCTTTAGGCACTTTTTCATCCCCAGAGTAGAGGCCGACGCCCCCCTCTCCGGAGGAATCTCTTGGGTGTTTAGGCTGAATAAGAAATTATCCTACTTGCCGGGGGAGCTCCGCGGCAAGTGGGAAGAGTGGCGCGCGGAGTGGTGCTGGGTCATCGAGGAGCGGCCGCAACACTTCACCGCGCCGCGCACATCGCCCATCGTGCGCGGCAGGGATTGGAGTAATTTTGATTCCGACGATTCCAAGCTGGATATCGCTCTCGTCAGAATCATGCGTCTTCGGATGGCGCCGCTGTCTGTCGCTGAAGTGGGCGCGGACTTTCTTCGTCGCCGGATCGCCCCCCTCCAAGACCGGAAAAGGCCGGCGTGGCAATACGGCGGCCCGGCAGACATCATGAGGCTGCGCCCCGGCCTCAATTTTAACTTCACAACACTCGAGCTGCGGGGTATGGTCAGGGAACTTTTCAAGTTCGACCCGGCACACCCCGAGTACTTCCGCGCTCCCCGGGGAGTGGTGCCGCTCTGCGCCAGCAGCGCCCGGGATCGCCTTGTCGCTATGATGCCCGCGTGCGACTCTCATGGATTGGAGCGCACGTGGATTGCGCCCAAGCCTATCGACGTCCTCGAGTTCTACGACCGCCTTGCGGAGGTGTTGGAGAAGAAGGACGATCTCAAGCTGCACACGCGGGCCACCACCGACCAAGAGATTGCTTACATGGCTTCTCGCGCTGAAGAAGTCGCCGCAGCCGCGGCGGCGGGAAACTTTGGATACACACCCGCGGAGGCGGAAGCCGCGGATGCCTCCAGCCAGGCGGATAAGGAGGAGATTCGCAAGCTGCTAGAGCTCCCTCCCGACGCGCTCGCCGGGGTCCCCTCGCTGAGGCACTCCGGGATCAGTGGGATCGCGACGGAGGCCGCGGCAATGGAGGGCACAGCCGGAGGAAGCAGGGGCGCCGCGAGGGGCGGAGGCGCCAAGGGGAAGAGGGCCGCATCGTCGGATGCTGGGCCCAGCGAGCCGGCCGAGGCAGAAGAGGAGGAGGAGGAGGAGGCCGAAGACTCTGGCGGATCGACAGAGTTGTACGCCGACGACCTCTCCTCGTCGGAGAGCTCCCCGCCCCCGGCAAGCCCGAAGCAGTCCCCATTGAAGCGTCTCCGCAAGGCGGCGACGGGGGAGCAGGCGCGAGCGCCCCGGCAACAGCCAGCTCGCCGGGCAGCTCCCCGGCCGAGCCAAGCCGTGCCAAGGGCGACCGGCGTGCCGGCCACGGCAGAGGCCCCGCGCGCGCGGACCACGACAGAGGCGTCCCGCAGGCCGGCACCGAGCCGGCAAGGATCTTCTCGGAGCGGAGCAGCTGCTCCGCCCACTTCTCGGGCGCCGGCCACCACAGGGGCTGGGCCTACGCAGCCCCCAGCCCCGGTGGCTCCGAAACGCGCGAGGGAATCTTCATCCTCCGCTCCTCGCGCCGACGCGCCCACCGTGGAGTTTGACTTCTCCGCGCTGAGCGAGGACGACGAGGAGGACCAAGAGTAAGGACCCGAGACCTTACTCCTTCTTGATTTTTATATCTCGATTGTTGCTGACGCTTGGCTTTGCTTGTTGCTTGTGATTGCAGGACCTTGGAGCAGCGCGCGAAGAGGGTTAAGGTGCCCACAGTTGAGGTCGTGGGAGACCCATCCGTCGCGGAAGCAGGGATCGCGCCGGAGCCGAGCTTGCCGGACCCGGGCGCCGCTCCGGGGAGCAGCCCCCAGCGCAGCCCCCAGCGTAAGTTAGAGGTTTACTGTTTTTGCTCGTCGGGGCGCGCTTAGGGCTTTGATCTCTGAATGTCTTAGTTCTTCTATCTTTTCTTGTGCAGAGGTGGAGCCGCAGCGGGAAGAGCGCCCGGAGACCGTCACCGAGGAGCCGCAGGCCCCGCCGTCCCCGGCAAGGGAGAACTCTCCGGCAAGGGAGAGCGCTCCGCCAAGGGCGGGTACTCCGCCAAGGCAGAGTACCCCGCCAAGGGCGAGCAGCCCGGCGAGGACGGCCACTCCGCCAAGGCCGAGCCCCCCGGCAAGGGAGCCCGCCGCAGAGGGCGTCCGCCAAGGTATGTTCTGTACTTGGTTTTCTTGACTTTGCTTCTTTTTGGATCTTTGCTTGATTTTGAACTTCTTTTTCTTCTTCTTCTAGATCTTCCTCCTCCTCCTCCTGCGCCGATGGAGACCGAGGTCATCAATATCGAGGATGAGGAGGGCGTGCAGGGCGGTGGCGATGACGTTCCCGTCGTCGTGGAGATGGTCGAGGCCACCGAGGAGGCGACCAAGGCCACCGAGCCGGCCGCGCAAGAGGACGCTCCGGCCGCTGACGCCGCGACCGGGGAGGGGGACGGCGACCGCACCGCCGACCCGGAGGTGGCGGGAGCACCGGATGCTACACCGGCCGCCGGCCCCTCCACCAGCGAGAAGCAGGCGTACTATCTTCGTGCCCCCAATGGCGTCTTTATCCAAGTGCCTTGGGGGTCTTCATCAAGAGCTCCCGCGGAGGGCGAGGCGTTTGACGGAGAAGTCCTCGCCTCCGCGGGTCTGACAGTCGTCGAGGCGCCCGGCGAAGGAGATGGGCCCGAGGAGGAAAAGCTTCTCCACCAACTCCTGGCCCTTTACCGGGCCAGGCAGGCGAAGCTTGCCTCCCGGGAAGCCCTTGCTGCCCAGGCCGCCGCCGAAATGGAGAAGCGTGCGGCGGAGCTCAGTGCTGCCCACAAGGCGGGCCTCCGCGAGGTGGCGGAGGAGCGCGAGCGTCTCGCCGGTGAATATCAAGAGTGGCTTTTGGAGAAAGCCGAGGCTGAAGAACAGCAACGGCTCGCCGGGGTGGAGATGTCCCGGCGAGAAGGAGAGCTCGCGCAGCGGAAGGTGGATCTCGACTCCCATGAGGAGGACCTTGCCGCTCGCGAGGCTGCCCTTGGCGGGGAGCTGAAGGAGGCGAAAGCCGCTGCTGCTGCCGCGGAAGACGCCAAGAAGGAGCTTGCCGCCAAGGTTGAACAACTAGAAGCGGCGATGAAGGTGAGCACCGAGAAGGTTGCCGCGCTCATTACTGAGCGCGAGAAGGACGCCCACACCAAAGATGTCGGGGGAAACTGTCCGCCACGAACACCTATGGGACCGGAGCCCCTTGTCTGTGCGGTACGAGGGCGGAGGGAGCACAAAGAGCAGATCGAAGCGGACGCGCGGGCAGTTTTACCCAGGTTCGGGCCGCACGGATGCGTAAAACCCTACTCCTGCTTGGTTGTGTATTGAGTTGAGCGCTCGGGAGCTTGAAGAAGCAGCTACACCGTGCGTGAGAGTAATCTAGGTTTCGAACCCCCTCCACGTTGTGCATGGGCCTCCTTTTATAGTGCAAGGGGTCACCGACAGGTGTCAACGTAGGAGAAAGGGGTAAAAATGTAAAAGAGGTGGTAGTTGTAACAGTGCGGGAACAGTGGAGCTACAGTACAGAACAGTGGTCTATACCTACTTTAACAGTGGGGGACAAGGGCATTTAATGCCCGTCGCCGTCGACCCCAAAAGCTCCCGCCGTTGCGTCTCCGTCTGCCACGGCGATGGATCCTCTGCCGTGGAGTGCCACCGTGTCCCCCAGGCTGCACAGCCATCCGCCACGCGTCCCTGGAGTGGCCCCAGGGCGACGCGTGGGCCGATGAGCTGGAGCGCGGGCACACAGCGTACCTCCCCCGGCAAGCACCTTGCCGGGGATCTCGACCTTGCCGGGCCCGGAAGCTTGCCGCTCCCCGAGCCCTTGCCGGGTCTTCTAAGATAAAATCTTCTATTCGTCCTGACAAGCTCCTCTTGCCAGGGCCTCGTGCTAGTTAAGCAATCTCGAGCCTGGGACGGCCTTCCCGGCAAGCTCCTCTTGCCGGGGTCTTGGTCTTCTGTCTTGTATACTTTGTTTTTGAATGGCTAGATAAGGGGCAGGAAGGTCTCCGGCACGCGCGTGGCGAACCCTGCCGCGGGGAGCTGCCGCTGCCCGTGCACAAGTTGGGGTACTAGGGTACCCCTACCTTAGTACACCGACAGGAGCCCCCGGGCCTGGGCCACACACGGTGCCGAGCGCTGTTGGGCCAGGCCCAAAACAGTGCACGGGCACCCGCGGCCCGCGGCGCGCCGAATCCACTTCCATATCCGCCGCACCCCACGGCAACGGCACGCGTCGATTGCGGCGCCGTGGGATGGGACGTGCCCACGATTTCTTTAATGGGAAGGGCGAAACGCCCCCCACTCTCCCATAAAAGCAGAGAGAGCGGCGCGGTTCCCCTCCCTGCGCACTCATTGCCATCGTCTTCTTCCTCAGATTCCTCTGCGCTTCGCCTCTGCTCCTCCGCCACCACCAAGCTCTTCGTCCCCTTCCTTCCACCGCATCCGCCATGGCCCCAAAGACCGACAAGGCGAAGTCGGAGAAGTCCAAGCGGGAGAAGTCAGATCAGGCGGCGAAGCTCGCCGCGTACCGGAAGGAGCACATTGTCTTCGCGCCGAAGCTCGGCGTGCGGGAACTTTGGAACAAATATTATTTGTTCTGGGCCAAGGAGACCCCAGCGCACCCCCGCACGCGCGTCTACCCGGCCGTCGCCAAGGACCACTACCCCGGCGGGTATTACTTTTTCGCAGCCTTCTTCCACTGCGGTCTGTGCCCTCCCTTCTCAAACTTTTTCTGCGATATCATGAATACTTATGGCCTCCACCTCCTCGATTTCACTCCCAACGCCATCCTCACCATGTCCGTTTTCGCACACATGTGCGAAAACTTCGTAGGAATCCAGCCCAACGTAGCTCTCTTTAGGCACTTTTTCATCCCCAGAGTAGAGGCCGACGCCCCCCTCTCCGGAGGAATCTCTTGGGTGTTTAGGCTGAATAAGAAATTATCCTACTTGCCGGGGGAGCTCCGCGGCAAGTGGGAAGAGTGGCGCGCGGAGTGGTGCTGGGTCGTCGAGGAGCGGCCGCAACACTTCACCGCGCCGCGCACATCGCCCATCGTGCGCGGCAGGGATTGGAGTAATTTTGATTCCGACGATGCCAAGCTGGATATCGCTCTCGTCAGAATCATGCGTCTTCGGATGGCGCCGCTGTCTGTCGCTGAAGTGGGCGCGGACTTTCTTCGTCGCCGGATCGCCCCCCTCCAAGACCGGAAGAGGCCGGCGTGGCAATACGGCGGCCCGGCAGACATCATGAGGCTGCGCCCCGGCCTCAATTTTAACTTCACAACACTCGAGCTGCGGGGTATGGTCAGGGAACTTTTCAAGTTCGACCCGGCACACCCCGAGTACTTCCGTGCTCCCCGGGGAGTGGTGCCGCAGCGGGAAGAGCGCCCGGAGACCGTCACCGAGGAGCCGCAGGCCCCGCCGTCCCCGGCAAGGGAGAACTCTCCGGCAAGGGAGAGCGCTCCGCCAAGGGCGGGTACTCCGCCAAGGCAGAGTACCCCGCCAAGGGCGAGCAGCCCGGCGAGGACGGCCACTCCGCCAAGGTCGAGCCCCCCGGCAAGGGAGCCCGCCGCAGAGGGCGTCCGCCAAGGTATGTTCTGTACTTGGTTTTCTTGACTTTGCTTCTTTTTGGATCTTTGCTTGATTTTGAACTTCTTTTTCTTCTTCTTCTAGATCTTCCTCCTCCTCCTCCTGCGCCGATGGAGACCGAGGTCATCAATATCGAGGATGAGGAGGGCGCGCAGGGCGGTGGCGATGACGTTCCCGTCGTCGTGGAGATGGTCGAGGCCACCGAGGAGGCGACCAAGGCCACCGAGCCGGCCGCGCAAGAGGACGCTCCGGCCGCTGACGCCGCGACCGGGGAGGGGGACGGCGACCGCACCGCCGACCCGGAGGTGGCGGGAGCACCGGATGCTACACCGGCCGCCGGCCCCTCCACCAGCGAGAAGCAGGCGTACTATCTTCGTGCCCCCAATGGCGTCTTTATCCAAGTGCCTTGGGGGTCTTCATCAAGAGCTCCCGCGGAGGGCGAGGCGTTTGACGGAGAAGTCCTCGCCTCCGCGGGTCTGACAGTCGTCGAGGCGCCCGGCGAAGGAGATGGGCCCGAGGAGGAGAAGCTTCTCCACCGACTCCTGGCCCTTTACCGGGCCAGGCAGGCGAAGCTTGCCTCCCGGGAAGCCCTTGCTGCCCAGGCCGCCGCCGAAATGGAGAAGCGTGCGGCGGAGCTCAGCGCTGCCCACAAGGCGGGCCTCCGCGAGGTGACGGAGGAGCGTGAGCGTCTCGCCGGCGAGTATCAGGAGTGGGTACTTGAGAAAGCCGAAGCCGACGAACAGCAACGGCTCGCCGGGGTAGAGATGTCCCGGCGAGAAGGAGAGCTCGCGCAGCGGAAGGTGGATCTCGACTCCCATGAGGAGGACCTTGCCGCTCGCGAGGCTGCCCTTGGCGGGGAGCTGAAGGAGGCGAAGGCCGCTGCTGCTGCCGCGGAAGACGCCAAGAAGGAGCTTGCCGCCAAGGTTGTTCAACTAGAAGCGGCGATGAAGGTGAGCACCGAGAAGGTTGCCGCGCTCATTAC
The DNA here is from genome assembly GCA_902687465.1 of Secale cereale. Taxonomy (NCBI): domain Eukaryota; kingdom Viridiplantae; phylum Streptophyta; class Magnoliopsida; order Poales; family Poaceae; genus Secale; species Secale cereale. Next base: position 667,516,618 of record LR738712.1, read on the forward strand.
TGAGCGCGAGAAGGACGCCCACACCAACGCGGAGCTCCAAGTGAATCTGTCCAAGAGGGGCGATGAGCTTAAGGCCGCCAAGGACTCCATCGAGGACTTGGAGCTGAAAGTCTCAACTCTGAGGGATTCAATTGACGCCGCCAAGCTTCGAGAAGATAAGCTGAAGGAGGAGCTCCGCAAGGAGCGGGCCTTGGTAGACAGCACCAACAAGGCATCCGAGCTCTTCCGCAAGAACATTGAGCTGTGGACCGAAGAGCTGGTTTCTTCGGCATCCATCATTGACCAGGAGTTGCTTGCCTTGAAGGTCGAACACCTTATCTACTCGCCGGATCCAGATCTCCCGCACAGCGCCAAGCTCAGCCTCTTCTTCAGAGGCGTCGCTCCGGCCCTCGCAGGTCTCCGGAACCGCATCCCCGCGCAGCTGGCCGAGGAGTCGCGCCGTCTCTGCGCAGGAACTCTGGAGCGGGTCTTGACGAAGATTGTGTTCCGCAACCCGGGGATCAACCTCACGAACGTTCTTCGCAGCTTGCCGGCGGATGCAAACACGGAGGCCCTGAAGGAGCAGGTCGGCCACATCATCGCCAAGGTGGCAAAGCTCGGCAGGAAGGAGGGCGACCGTGTAGACTAGGGCCCCATCTATCTTTATCTTTTCGTTGCTGCACATTATGTTACGAACTCATTAGTCCATTGCGACAAGTTGTCCTTGTAAGATATTTGCTTTACTTCAATCAATCAGTGCAATGTTATCTTCCTTGTTCCAATCTTTGACTTTGTATGTTTTTCACCCTACGCTCCCGGGGAGCTTGCCGGAAAGGGGCCCTTGCCGCGAGCGCTGAGTGCTGGACTCTGAGCGGCCTGCTGGCCAAGGTCCTTGCCGGCAAGCAACCTTGCCGCAGCAGGTCGCAACGCACTTAGCTTGCTGAGTGTACTCGGAAACGAAGCAAGGGCGCGACACTTGTCGCAGCTCACTTAAATCGTTGAGTGGACTCGAAGACAAGATAAGGGTGCGGCAAGCTACGGATAGGTTCCTCTGCGCACAGGTTTTCCATACAAAGTGTGATCGTTCAAGGAAGACAACCAAAAATTTAAAATTTGAACTGGTCAAATTCTAACAACTTATCTTTCATATGCTGCTTGCTCATGTTGTTTGCTTTCCGGTAAGGCTCTTCTTACTTGAACGGCACTTAGTTCCTCCTCCATCCCCCCCGGCAAACTTGTGCGCGAGGAACGTTCCTTCTGCTTAAGAGAAAAAGGAAAAGGAGAGGGAAACAAGCATGTCGCCTTTCGGCGTAATAGTGCTTACCGAGTATCTTAGTGTTGCATCAAATGCCAAATAAAACATGCGAAAAGCAAAGAGAAGCATGCGAAAGGCAATCGATGCGAAAACACGAAGTCTTTACTGATGCACGGGGTCTGCGCCCGGCTTTGTACAAAGGGTTACATGCAACAGCGGCAAGGCTTGTACAAAAGGTGGTTGCCGGAGCGGATCACGGCAACCGCGCCTTATGGGTGAAACTTGCGAAGATGCTCTATGTTCCAGGAGTTGCTCACCGGTAAGCCTTCTTCGGTCTCGAGGCGGACAGCGCCGGGCCTCGTAACTTGTCTCACCCGATAAGGGCCTTCCCACTTCGGCGTCAACTTGTTGGAATTCTTGGCGGACTGAACACGCCGAAGAACAAGGTCGCCTTCCTCGAGACTCCTGGCCTTGACTTTGCGGCTATGGTAGCGGCGCAAAGCTTGCTGGTATCGAGCAGCTCGTACAGCAGCCTGGAGACGTCCCTCCTCAAGGAGCAATGCGTCATCTTGCCGCAGTTGCTCTTGCTCGAGCTCATCATAAGCGAGCACTCGAGGAGATCCGTATACGAGTTCCGTGGGGATAACTGCTTCTGCCCCGTAGACTAGGGCAAAGGGGGTCTGTCCGGTGGCTCGACTTGGTGTCGTTCTGATTGACCAAAGAGCCGCCGGGAGCTCCTCTATCCAATTCCTTCCGCACTTGCGCAGCCTGTCAAAGGTCCTTGTCTTGAGTCCGCGCAGCACTTCAGCATTTGCCCTCTCCGCTTGGCCGTTGCTCCTCGGATGAGCAACAGAAGCGAAACAGACCTTGGCGCCAAGGTCTTGGACGTACTGCATGAAGGTGCGACTAGTGAATTGCGTACCGTTGTCGGTGATGATCCTGTTAGGAATCCCGAAACGGCAAACAATCGACCTGAAGAACCTGACTGCTGACTGTGCCGTCACCTTTCTCACTGGCTCCACTTCTGGCCACTTTGTGAACTTGTCGATTGCAACGTACAAGTACTCAAAGCCCCCGACAGCGCGAGGGAAAGGGCCGAGGATATCGAGCCCCCAGACCGAGAAGGGCCATGACAAAGGGATTGTTTGGAGAGCTTGGGCTGGCTGATGTATTTGCTTTGCATGGAACTGGCACGCTTCACACTTGGTTACTAGTGCAGTTGCATCTTGGAGGGCTTCTTGCCAAAAGAACCCTTGCCGGAAAGCTTTCCCGGCAAGTGCTCTTGCGCCAATGTGGTGGCCGCATATGCCTCCGTGTATTTCCGCCAACAGCTTCTGTCCATCTTCCCTGGAGATGCACTTCAACCTGACTCCATTGAGTCTTCTTCTGTACAGCTCGTTATCCACAAACTGATACATACTTGACTGCCTGGTTATCTTCTCTATCTCTTGAGGGTCGTCGGGAAGTTCTCCAGTTTGTAGAAAGCGGACGATCTGCTGTGCCCATGCCGGAGCTCGGGGCTCGACGGCAAGGACTAAAGGCTCGAGGGCCGCTGCGGGAACCCCAGCTTCTACGGCAAAGACCTCTGGTCCTGTCGGAGCTGACGGTCCCCCGGCAAGCTCGCCGGGGCGAGGCTTGTCGGGAACACTTGCTTCAACTGCACAAGCCCGAGGGCTTGCAGGAGCAAACTGTTCCTCAGCGTTGTCGTTGATCCTGGGGACCTTGGCGGCGGTTTCTGGAAGATCCGCCGGCAAGTAGTCGCCGGAGACCAACTTTCTCTTCTTGGACTGCCCAATTGATGGTGTAACTGATGGTCGAGTCAGCTTGAGCAAAAAGGTCCCTGGTTCCATAGGTAACTTCATTGCGGCGCACTTTGAAAGGCCATCTGCAATTTCATTTGCAGATCTCGGGATGGGGTTTGTGGCCGCCGGTGAAGGCGCCAACAAACTGATGGCAGAGGTCGGCCCAAGAAGAGATAGAGCCTTCCGGCAAGTGCATGAGCCACGAACGGACGTTCGGCTTCAGCACGAGCGGGAAGTAGTTGGCTAGGATCTTCTCGTCGCGCCCCCCGGCAGCTTGCACTGCTATGGTGTAGACGCTGAGAAACTCCGAGGGGTGCGTCTTGCCGTCGTACTTCTCCGGTACGTCGGGCTTAAAGTTCTTCATGCTGGGCCACTGGACGCGCCGCAGCTCGCGGGTGAACGCAGGGCAGCCTGCCGCGTACGGCAAGTCGCCTGGTTCACCGGGCGCGGGTGCGTCGACAGCGTTCCCAGCTCTCTTGTCGGATTGTCGCCGAGCTTCTCGGCGGCGCTCGATCGTGGTCCGAGCGTCTTCATCTCGCCGGTCGTCGAGGACCTGGCGCTGGTCCCGACGGGCCCGCGGGTCCGACGAGGCTGTGGAGCCGTCGTCGGGGTTGTTCCGGCGGGGCGGCGTCTTCTGCTTCTGCGGCGGGGAGTGCACGCTTGTCGCACCCCCGGCAGTCTTGTCGCCGATAGCCTTCGTCTTCTCGGCCTGCCGCGGCCGTGAGGCCGACGGCTGTTGCGGGGAGTCGTTGTTGGCGAAGTCTATCAGGCTCCGGATAGTGGCCCTCCATTCCTCGGCCTTGTCGGCCGCTGGAGGAAAATCGAGGAGCAGCTGCGCCCTTGCGAGCGCTTCTGCCGGAGTAGTGGGGAACGCGGGCGAGCGGTGCGAGGAGCGGGATACGCTCGGACTTCTAACGACGTTAGAAGGAGCGGGGTCCCGCGCCGGCGCCTTCGCTTTGCTTGTGCCCGGACGGGGGTCCGGGGCGTCCCGCGAACCTCCGGTATGGCCTTGTCCCAGCAAGCGGATACCACCTCCCGTGGTATGGCGCTGCGGGGTCGTCGTATGCTGCGATGGACGTGGTGCGTCCACGGAGACCGAGGTCCGGTCGTCCGTCCTGTTCTTGGATCTGGTGGCACCGTGAGTGTCCTCGCCGGCAACCACCCTTCCGACGGCGTCTCCCCCGCCCACCGTTGGCTCTGGTGGCGGCGGGTGAGACGCAGACGGGCCTCCGACCTCCGAAGGCTTCTTCTTCGGGGCCATGGAGTTGTTGCTGATGAAGTTGTTGATGAAGCTGGAGAGGTTGATGAAGATTGCGCCCGCGCGAACGCCGGATCAGGTTCGCACAACCTCGACGCCCCCTACCTGGCGCGCCAAAGATGTCGGGGGAAACTGTCCACCACGAACACCTATGGGACCGGAGCCCCTTGTCTGTGCGGTACGAGGGCGGAGGGAGCACGAAGAGCAGATCGAGGCAGACGCGCGGGCAGTTTTTACCCAGGTTCGGGCCGCACGGATGCGTAAAACCCTACTCCTGCTTGGTTGTGTATTGAGTTTGGGCGCTCGGAGCTTGAAGAAGCAGCTACACGAGCGTGAGAATGATCTAGGTTTCTAACTGAACCGAACCGAACCGAACCCCCTCCACGTTGTGCATGGGCCTCCTTTTATAGTGCAAGGGGTCACCGACAGGTGTCAACGTAGGAGAAAGGGGTAAAAATGTAAAATAGGTGGTAGTTGTAACAGTGCGGGAACAGTGGAGCTACAGTACAGAACAGTGGTCTATACCTACTTTAACAGTGGGGGACAAGGGCATTTAATGCCCGTCGCCGTCGACCCCAAAAGCTCCCGCCGTTGCGTCTCCGTCTGCCACGGCGATGGATCTTCTGCCGTGGAGTGCCACCGTGTCCCCCAGGCTGCACAGCCATCCGCCACGCGTCCCTGGAGTGGCCCCAGGGCGACGCGTGGGCCGATGAGCTGGAGCGCGGGCACACAGCGCACCTCCCCCGGCAAGCACCTTGCCGGGGATCTCGACCTTGCCGGTCCCGGAAGCTTGCCGCTCCCCGAGCCCTTGCCGGGTCTTCTAAGATGAAATCTTCTATTCGTCCTGACAAGCTCCTCTGGCCAGGGCCTCGTGCTAGTTAAGCAATCTCGAGCCTGGGACGGCCTTCCCGGCAAGCTCCTCTTGCCGGGGTCTTGGTCTTCTGTCTTGTATACTTTGTTTTTGAATGGCTAGATAAGGGTCAGGAAGGTCTCCGACAAACGCGTGGTGAACCCTGCCGCGGGGAGCTGCCGCTGCCCGTGCACAAGTTGGGGTACTAGGGTACCCCTACCTTAGTACACCGACAAAAAGAATAGGGGGCAAAATGCTAGGTGGGAGATAACTCCAACATACTCAGAGAAGTTGGAGGAGTCAAAGAAGTGGGGTAGGAACTGCAAGGCACAAATGGCTGGTCCAGATCTTTATTAGGTTCAGAGTGCGGAAAATGCTTATGATGTAAATTTGGCACGAATGACATGTGGGTGTAGAGGATGGGACATGACAACAATCTCCTGCCACCATGTTGTGTCTGCCATATATAAATCAAAGCAGCATCCAGAGGATTTTGTCTCTGCATTTTTCAAGAAAGAAATGTACATGCCAACATACAATCCTATTATATTCCCAGTTCCTGGCCCTGATCTTTGGATAAAGACACAAATGAGATATCCCCCCTCTCGAGTTTTCTAGAAGAAGAAGGGAAGAAAGCAGACCAAGATAAGAAAGGGTCAGTTTGAGGTGCCCAAGCCCAAAAATACCTCTAGAGTTGGCACTATATCTGTCGGGGGAAACTGTCCGCCACGAACACCTATGGGACCGGAGCCCCTTGTCTGTGCGGTACGAGGGCGGAGGGAGCACGAAGAGCAGATCGAGGCAGACGCGCGGGCAGTTTTTACCCAGGTTCGGGCCGCACGGATGCGTAAAACCCTACTCCTGCTTGGTTGTGTATTGAGTTGAGCGCTCGGGAGCTTGAAGAAGCAGCTACACCGTGCGTGAGAGTAATCTAGGTTTCGAACCCCCTCCACGTTGTGCATGGGCCTCCTTTTATAGTGCAAGGGGTCACCGACAGGTGTCAACGTAGGAGAAAGGGGTAAAAATGTAAAAGAGGTGGTAGTTGTAATAGTGCGGGAACAGTGGAGCTACAGTACAGAACAGTGGTCTATACCTACTTTAATAGTGGGGGACAAGGGCATTTAATGCCCGTCGCCGTCGACCCCAAAAGCTCCCGCCGTTGCGTCTCCGTCTGCCACGGCGATGGATCCTCTGCCGTGGAGTGCCACCGTGTCCCCCAGGCTGCACAGCCATCCGCCACGCGTCCCTGGAGTGGCCCCAGGGCGACGCGTGGGCCGATGAGCTGGAGCGCGGGCACACAGCGCACCTCCCCCGGCAAGCACCTTGCCGGGGATCTCGACCTTGCCGGGCCCGGAAGCTTGCCGCTCCCCGAGCCCTTGCCGAGTCTTCTAAGATAAAATCTTCTATTCGTCCTGACAAGCTCCTCTTGCCAGGGCCTCGTGCTAGTTAAGCAATCTCGAGCCTGGGACGGCCTTCCCGGCAAGCTCGTCTTGCCGGGGTCTTGGTCTTCTGTCTTGTATACTTTGTTTTTGAATGGCTAGATAAGGGGCAGGAAGGTCTCCGGCAAGCGCGTGGTGAACCCTGCCGCGGGGAGCTGCCGCTGCCCGTGCACAAGTTGGGGTACTAGGGTACCCCTACCTTAGTACACCGACAGGAGCCCCCGGGCCTGGGCCACACACGGTGCCGAGCGCTGTTGGGCCAGGCCCAAAACAGTGCACGGGCACCCGCGGCCCGCGGCGCGCCGAATCCACTTCCATATCCGCCGCACCCCACGGCAACGGCACGCGTCGATTGCGGCGCCGTGGGATGGGACGTGCCCACGATTTCTTTAATGGGAAGGGCGAAACGCCCCCCACTCTCCCATAAAAGCAGAGAGAGCGGCGCGGTTCCCCTCCCTGCGCACTCATTGCCATCGTCTTCTTCCTTAGATTCCTCTGCGCTTTGCCTCTACTCCTCCGCCACCACCAAGCTCTTCGTCCCCTTCCTTTCGCCGCGTCCGCCATGGCCCCAAAGACCGACAAGGCGAAGTCGGAGAAGTCCAAGCGGGAGAAGTCAGATCAGGCGGCGAAGCTCGCCGCGTACCGGAAGGAGCACATTGTCTTCGCGCCGAAGCTCGGCGTGCGGGAGCTTTGGAACAAATATTATTTGTTCTGGGCCAAGGAGACCCCAGCGCACCCCCGCACGCGCGTCTACCCGGCCGTCGCCAAGGACCACTACCCCGGCGGGTATTACTTTTTCGCAGCCTTCTTCCACTGCGGTCTGTGCCCTCCATTCTCAAACTTTTTCTGCGATATCATGAATACTTATGGCCTCCACCTCCTCGACTTCACTCCCAACGCCATCCTCACCATGTCTGTTTTCGCACACATGTGCGAAAACTTCGTAGGAATCCAGCCCAACGTAGCTCTCTTTAGGCACTTTTTCATCCCCAGAGTAGAGGCCGACGCCCCCCTCTCCGGAGGAATCTCTTGGGTGTTTAGGCTGAATAAGAAATCAGCCTACTTGCCGGGGGAGCTCCGCGGCAAGTGGGAAGAGTGGCGTGCGGAGTGGTGCTGGGTCGTCGAGGAGCGGCCGCAACACTTCACCGCGCCGCGCACATCGCCCATCGTGCGCGGCAGGGATTGGAGTAATTTCGATTCCGACGATTCCAAGCTAGATATCGCTCTCGTCAGAATCCTTCGTCTTCGGATGGCGCCGCTGTCTGTCGCTGAAGTGGGCGCGGACTTTCTTCGTCGCCGGATCGCCCCCCTCCAAGACCGGAAAAGGCCGGCGTGGCAATACGGCGGCCCGGCAGACATCATGAGGCTGCGCCCCGGCCTCAATTTTAACTTCACAACACTCGAGCTGCGGGGTATGGTCAGGGAACTTTTCAAGTTCGACCCGGCACACCCCGAGTACTTCCGCGCTCCCCGGGGAGTGGTGCCGCTCTGCGCCAGCAGCGCCCGGGATCGCCTTGTCGCTATGATGCCCGCGTGCGACTCTCATGGATTGGAGCGCACGTGGATTGCGCCCAAGCCTATCGACGTCCTCGAGTTCTACGACAACCTTGCGGAGGTGTTGGAGAAGACGGACGATCTCAAGCTGCACACGCGGGCCACCACCGACCAAGAGATTGCTTACATGGCTTCTCGCGCTGAAGAAGTCGCCGCAGCCGCGGCGGCGGGGAACTTTGGATACACACCCGCGGAGGCAGAAGCCGCGGATGCCTCCAGCCAGGCGGATAAGGAGGAGATTCGCAGGCTGCTAGAGCTCCCTCCCGACGCGCTCGCCGGGGTCCCCTCGCTGAGGCACTCCGGGATCAATGGGATCGCGACGGAGGCCGCGGCAATGGAGGGCACAGCCGGAGGAAGCAGGGGTGCCGCGAGGAGCGAAGGCGCCGGACGAAGCGGGGCCACCAAGGGGAAGGGGCCTGCAGTGCAAGGCGCTGGGGCCAGCGAACTGGCCGAGGGAGAGGAGGGGGAGGAGGAAGACACCGGCGGATCCACCGAGCTCTACGCCGACGACCTCTCCTCGTCGGAAAGCTCCCCGCCCCCGGCGAGCCCGAGGCAGTCCCCATTGAAGCGTCTCCGCAAGGCGGCGACGGGGGAGCAGGCGCGAGCGCCCCGGCAACAGCCAGCTCGCCGGGCAGCTCCCCGGCCGAGCCAAGCCGTGCCAAAGGCGACCGGCGTGCCGGCCACGGCAGAGGCCCCGCGCGCGCGGACCACGACGGAGGCGTCCCGCAGGCCGGCACCGAGCCGGCAAGGATCTTCTCGGAGCGGAGCAGCTGCTCCGCCCACTTCTCGGGCGCCGGCCACCACAGGGGCTGGGCCTACGCAGCCCCCAGCCCCGGTGGCTCCGAAACGCGCGAGGGAATCTTCATCCTCCGCTCCTCGCGCCGACGCGCCCACCGTGGAGTTTGACTTCTCCGCGCTGAGCGAGGACGACGAGGAGGACCAAGAGTAAGGACCCGAGACCTTACTCCTTCTTGATTTTTATATCTCGATTGTTGCTGACGCTTGACTTTGCTTGTTGCTTGTGATTGCAGGACCTTGGAGCAGCGCGCGAAGAGGGTCAGGGTGTCCACAGTTGAGGTCGTAGAAGACCCATCCGTCGCGGAAGCCGGGATCGCACCGGAGCCGAGCTTGCCGGACCCGAGTGCCGCTCCGGGGAGTAGCCCCCAGCGCAGCCCCCAGCGTAAGTTAGAGGTTTACTGTTTTCGCTCGTCGGGGCGTGCTTAGGGCTTTGATCTCTCTTTCCCTTTTTTTTTTGAATGTCTTGGTTCTTCTATCTTCTCTTGTGCAGAGGTGGAGCCGCAGCGGGAAGAGCGCCCGGAGACCGTCGCCGAGGAGCCGCAGGCCCCGCCGTCCCCGGCAAGGCAAAACTCTCCGGCAAGGGAGAGCGCTCCGCCAAGGGCGGGTACTCCGCCAAAGCAGAGTACCCCGCCAAGGGCGAGCAGCCCGGCGAGGACGGCCACTCCGCCAAGGCCGAGCTCCCCGGCAAGGGAGCCCGCCGCAGAGGACGTCCGCCAAGGTACGTTCTGTACTTGGTTTTCTTGACTTTGCTTCTTTTTGGGTCTTTGCTTGATTTTGAACTTCTTTTTCTCCTTCTAGATCTTCCTCCTCCTCCTCCCGCGCCGATGGAGACCGAGGTCATCAATATCGAGGATGAGGAGGGCGCGCAGGGCGGCGGCGATGACGTTCCCGTCGTCGTGGAGATGGCCGAGGCCACCGAGGAGGCGACCGAGGCCACCGAGCCGGCCGCGCAGGAGGCCACTCCGGCCGCTGACGCCGCGACCGGGGAGGGGGACGGCGACCGCACCGCCGACCCGGAGGTGGCGGGAGCACCGGATGCTACGCCGGCCGCCGGCCCCTCCACCGGCGAGAAGCAGGCGTACTATCTTCGTGCCCCCAATGGCGTCTTTATCCAAGTGCCTTGGGGGTCTTCATCAAGAGCTCCCGCGGAGGGCGAGGCGTTTGACGGAGAAGTCCTCGCCTCCGCGGGTCTGACAGTCGTCGAGGCGCCCGGTGAAGGAGATGGGCCCGAGGAGGAAAAGCTTCTCCACCAACTCCTGGCCCTTTACCGGGCCAGGCAGGCGAAGCTTGCCTCCCGGGAAGCCCTTGCTGCCCAGGCCGCCGCCGAAATGGAGAAGCGTGCGGCGGAGCTCAGCGCTGCCCACAAGGCGGGCCTCCGCGAGGTGGCGGAGGAGCGCGAGCGTCTCGCCGGTGAATATCAAGAGTGGCTTTTGGAGAAAGCCGAGGCTGAAGAACAGCAACGGCTCGCCGGGGTGGAGATGTCCCGGCGAGAAGGAGAGATCGCGCAGCGGAAGGTGGATCTCGACTCCCATGAGGAGGACCTTGCCGCTCGCGAGGCTGCCCTTGGCGGGGAGCTGAAGGAGGCGAAAGCCGCTGCTGCTGCGGCGGAAGACGCCAAGAAGGAGCTTGCCGCCAAGGTTGAACGACTAGAAGCGGCGATGAAGGTGAGCACCGAGAAGGTTGCCGCGCTCATTACTGAGCGCGAGAAGGACGCCCACACCAACGCGGAGCTCCAAGTGAATCTGTCCAAGAGGGGCGATGAGCTTAAGGCCGCCAAGGACTCCATCGAGGACTTGGAGCTGAAAGTCTCAACTCTGAGGGATTCAATTGACGCCGCCAAGCTTCGAGAAGACAAGCTGAAGGAGGAGCTCCGCAAGGAGCGGACCTTGGTGGACAGCGCCAACAAGGCATCCGAGCTCTTCCGCAAGAACATTGAGCTGTGGACCGAAGAGCTGGTTTCTTCTGCATCCAACATTGACCAGGAGTTGCTTGCCTTGAAGGTCGAACATCTTATCTACTCGCCGGATCCAGACCTCCCGCACAGCGCCAAGCTCAGCCTCTTCTTCAGAGGCGTCGCTCCGGCCCTTGCAGGTCTCCGGAACCGCATCCCCGCGCAGCTGGCCGAGGAGTCGCGCCGTCTCTGCGCAGGAACTCTGGAGCGGGTCTTGACGAAGATCGTGTACCGCAATCCGGGGATCAACCTCAAGAACGTTCTTTGCAGCTTGCCGGCAGATGCAGACACGGAGGCCCTGAAGGAGCAGGTCAGCCATATCATCACCAAGGTGGCAAAGCTTGGCAGGAAGGAGGGCGACCGCGTAGACTAGGGCCCCATTTATCTTTATCTTTTCGTTGCTGCACATTATGTTACGAACTCATTAGTCCATTGCGACAAGTTGTCCTTGTAAGATATTTGCTTTACTTCAATCAATCAGTGCAATGTTATCTTCCTTGTTCCAATCTTTGACTTTGTATGTTCCTCACCCTACGCTCCCGGGGAGCTTGCCGGAAAGGGGCCCTTGCCGCGAGCGCTGAGCGCTGAGCAGCCTGCTGGCCAATGTCCTCGCCGGCAAGCAACCTCGCCGCAGCAAGTCGCAACGCACTTAGCTTGCTGAGTGTACTCGGAAACGAAGCAAGGGCGCGACACTTGTCGCAGCTCACTTAAATCGTTGAGTGGACTCGAAGACAAGATAAGGGTGCGGCAAGCCACGGGTAGGTTCCTCCGCGCACAGGTTTTCCATAAAAAGTGTGATTGTTCAAGGAAGACAACCAAAAATTAAAATTTGAACTGGTCAAATTCTAACAACTTATCTTTCACATGCTGCTTGCTCATGTTGTTTGCTTTCCGGTAAGGCTCTTCTTTCTTGAACGGCACTTAGTTCCTCCTCCACCTCCTTCCCCCCCGGCAAACTTGCGCGCGAGGAACGTTCCTTCTGCTTAAGAGAAAAAGGAAAAGGAGAGGGAAACAAGCATATTGCCTTTCGGCGTAATAGTGCTTACCGAATGTCTAAGTGTTGCATCAAATGCCAAATAAAACATGCGAATAGCAAAGAGAAGCATGCGAAAGGCAATCGATGCGAAAACACGAAATCTTTACTGATGCACGGGGTCTGCGCCCGGCTTTGTACAAAGGGTTACATGCAACAGCGGCAAGGCTTGTACAAAAGGTGGTTGCCGGAACGGATCACGGCAACCGCGCCTTAGGGGTGAAACTTGCGAAGATGCTCTATGTTCCAGGAGTTGCTCACCGGTAAGCCTTCTTCGGTCTCGAGGCGGACAGCGCCGGGCCTCGTAACTTGTCTCACCCGATAAGGGCCTTCCCACTTCGGCGTCAACTTGTTGGAATTCTTGGCGGACTGAACACGCCGAAGAACAAGGTCGCCTTCCTCGAGACTCCTGGCCTTGACTTTGCGGCTATGGTAGCGGCGCAAAGCTTGCTGGTATCGAGCAGCTCGTACAGCAGCCTGGAGACGTCCCTCCTCAAGGAGCAATGCGTCATCTTGCCGCAGTTGCTCTTGCTCTTCACCACGATGTCATCCATGTAGGCTTCTACATTCCTGTGGATCTGTGGCTCAAAAGCAGTGTACACTACCCTTGCAAAAGTGGAGCCTGCATTTTTCAGTCCAAATGGCATGCGGATAAAGCAATATGTGCCACATGGAGTGATAAATGCAGTCTTCTCTTCATCTTCCTTAGCCATGAAAATCTGGTGATAGCCTGAGTATGCATCAAGAAAACAGAGTAGCTCACATCCGGCAGTGGAGTCAACGATCTGGTCAATGCGCGGCAAAGGGAAGGGGTCCTTGGGACATGCTTTATTGACATCAGTGAAGTCTATACACAGTCTCCACTTCCCGTTGGCTTTGCGCACGACGACTGGGTTTGCCAACCACGTCGGATGGATCACACCTCTAACTAGGCCTGCTGCCTCTAGTTTCTTGATCTCCTCGTTGATGAACTCTTGGCGCTCCACGGCTTGCTTCCTTACTTTTTGCTTGATGGGCCGCGCATGAGGGCAGACAGCAAGCTTGTGCTCAATCACCTTCCTGGGAACACCGGGGATGTCAGATGGTTGCCAAGCAAACACATCGACATTCGCCCGCAGGAAGGCGACGAGCGCGCTTTCCTATTTGCTGTCAAGGGCGGCGCTGATGGTGAAGGTACCACCAGTGCCATCCTCCCTTGCGGACACCTTCTTGGTTGCCGGAGGAGCAGCCATTCCTTTCTTGCTCTTGCCGGTGGAGCTCGATGGAACGTCCTCGACGGCAGCGCAGCACTCCGAAGAGGTGCGGTTGCCGGAGTGTGTCCCAGAGCACTTGTCGGACTTGGTCTTCGTCTTCTTCCCCCCGGGAGCTTCAGCGGCAAGAGTATCCTTCTCGGCCGCAGCTGCCGCATCCCGGTAAATCTTGTCGGCGCAAATAAGCGCATCTTTCTTGTCGCTGTGGACAGTGATGACGCTTATCGGCCCCGGCATCTTCAGCACGTTGTAGGCATAGTGGGAAGCTGCCATGAACTTGGCGAGGGCGGGACGGCCGAGTATCCCATTGTAGGGCAATGGAATATCAGCAACGTCAAAGGTGATGCGCTCAGTTCTGAAGTTGAGCTCCCCGCCAAAGGTCACCGGCAGAGTAATCTTTCCCTTGGGCTTGCTCCTTCCCGGGTTGATTCCTTGGAATGAACCGGTCTCTTCGAGCTCGCCGTCTTGAATCTGGAGTTTCTTGATCACAGCAGAGGAGATCAAGTTCAGGCCGGCCCCGCCGTCAACCAACATTTTGGTGACCTTGAGGTTGCGGATGGTGGGTGAGACCAGCATCGGCAAGCACCCGACCGCCGTGGTGCGGTCAGGGTGATCCTCAAGGTCAAAAATGATGGGCGTGCTGGACCATTTGAGGAGCTTGCGCGACTCCACGGGCGGCTCCGCTGCATTTACCTCACGCACCCACTGTTTCAGCTGGCGGTGGGAGGTGTGCAGGGAGGCGCCACCGTCGACGCATAGGACTTCCGTGGCCTTCTGGAACTCCTGCTCGCTGTTCTCGTCGTCCTCCATGTCTTCATCGTCGTCTTCGTCGTTGTCGCGGCCCCGGGGAGGTCGATCTCCTTGCCGCTGCTTGGCCTTGCCGCGGCGTCCTCCCCGGCCATTGAATGGCCGCTTCTTGCTGGGCTCTTCCCCGCCACCTTGGGCCTTCTCCTTGTCGCGTCTCTCGTACTCAGCCTTTTGCTGCTCGACGAGGTACTCGACGCGCTTACAATTGGAGAGGTCGTGACCCTTGGTGCGGTGAATCTTACAGTATTGCTTGTCGGAGCTACCCGGCTTGGCGGCCGCCGCCGCAGGGGCAGGCTCCTTGCCGGAGCCGCCAGCCTGCGCTTGCTTGGCGGGGGCCTCCTTGCCGGACTTCTCGACGGCAAGCACTTCCTTCTTGCCCTTCTTCCTGTTGTTCCGCCGCCGGCTCTTCTTTGCCGGGGCGGTGTCGTCGCTGTCGCTTCCCCCTGCGCCAGCATCCTCCCCGGGGAGTTTCCTCCCCTCTTCTGCACGGGCGCACTTGTCGGCAAGAGCGTAGAGCTCGCTGACGTCCCTGATCTTGGTCATCGCCATCTCCTCACGCATGCGGCGGTTACGCACGTTCTGATGGAACGCGCTGATAACCGCAGCAGGGTGAACATCGGGGATGTTGTGCTGCACCCGGCTGAAACGTTGGATATACTTGCGCAGGGGTTCGCCTTCCTTCTGGGCCAAAATGTGGAGATCGCTCTCCTGACCATGGGGTTTGTGGCCGCCGGTGAAGGCGCCAACAAACTGATGGCAGAGGTCGGCCCAAGAAGAGATAGAGCCTTCCGGCAAGTGCATGAGCCACGAACGGACGTTCGGCTTCAGCACGAGCGGGAAGTAGTTGGCTAGGATCTTCTCGTCGCGCCCCCCCGGCAGCTTGCACTGCTATGGTGTAGACGCTGAGAAACTCCGAGGGGTGCGTCTTGCCGTCGTACTTCTCCGGTACGTCGGGCTTAAAGTTCTTCATGCTGGGCCACTGGACGCGCCGCAGCTCGCGGGTGAACGCAGGGCAGCCTGCCGCGTACGGCAAGTCGCCTGGTTCACCGGGCGCGGGTGCGTCGACAGCGTTCCCAGCTCTCTTGTCGGATTGTCGCCGAGCTTCTCGGCGGCGCTCGATCGTGGTCCGAGCGTCTTCATCTCGCCGGTCGTCGAGGACCTGGCGCTGGTCCCGACGGGCCCGCGGGTCCGACGAGGCTGTGGAGCCGTCGTCGGGGTCGTTCCGGCGGGGCGGCGTCTTCTGCTTCTGCGGCGGGGAGTGCACGCTTGTCGCACCCCCGGCAGTCTTGTCGCCGATAGCCTTCGTCTTCTCGGCCTGCCGTGGCCGCGAGGCCGACGGCTGCTGCGGAGAGTCGTTGTTGGCGAAGTCTATCAGGCTCCGGATAGTGGCCCTCCATTCCTCGGCCTTGTCTGCCGCTGGAGGAAAATCGAGGAGCAGCTGCGCCCTTGCGAGCGCTTCTGCCGGGGTAGTGGGGAACGCGGGCGAGCGGTGCGAGGAACGGGATACGCTCGGACTTCTAACGACGTTAGAAGGAGCGGGGTCCCGTGCCGGCGCCTTCGCTTTGCTTGTGCCCGGACGGGGGTCCGGGGCGTCCCGCGAACCTCCAGTATGGCCTTGTCCCAGCAAGCGGATACCACCTCCCGTGGCATGGCGCTGCGGGGTCGTCGTATGTTGCGATGGACGTGGCGCGTCCACGGAGACCGAGGTCCGGTCGTCCGTCCTGTTCTTGGATCTGGTGGCACCGTGAGTGTCCTCGCCGGCAACCACCCTTCCGACGGCGTCTCCCCCGCCCACCGTTGGCTCTGGTGGCGGCGGGTGAGACGCGGACGGGCCTCCGACCTCCGAAGGCTTCTTCTTCGGGGCCATGGAGTTGTCGCTGATGAAGTTGCTGATGAAGCTGGAGAGGTTGATGAAGATTGCGCCCGCGCGAACGCCGGATCAGGTTCACACAACCTCGACGCCCCCTACCTGGCGCGCCAAAGATGTCGGGGGAAACTGTCCACCACGAACACCTATGGGACCGGAGCCCCTTGTCTGTGCGGTACGAGGGCGGAGGGAGCACGAAGAGCAGATCGAGGCAGACGCGCGGGCAGTTTTTACCCAGGTTCGGGCCGCACGGATGCGTAAAACCCTACTCCTGCCTTAGGTTGTATTGAGTTCTTGAGCTCGGGAGCTTGAAGAGCTACAGTACTAGCTACACCGAGCAAGAGAGTTGTCTAGGTTTCGAACCCCCTATACGTTGTGCATGGGCCTCCTTTTATAGTGCAAGGGGTCACCGACAGGTGTCAACGTAAGAGAAAGGGGTAAAAATGTAAAATAGGCGGTAGTTGTAACAGTGCGGGAACAGTGGAGCTACAGTACAGAACAGTGGTCTATACCTACTTTAACAGTGGGGGACAAGGGCATTTAATGCCCGTCGCCGTCGACCCCAAAAGCTCCCGCCGTTGCGTCTCCGTCTGCCACGGCGATGGATCCTCTGCCGTGGAGTGCCACCGTGTCCCCCAGGCTGCACAGCCATCCGCCACGCGTCCCTGGAGTAGCCCCAGGGCGACGCGTGGGCCGATGAGCTGGAGCGCGGGCACACAGCGCACCTCCCCCGGCAAGCACCTTGCCGGGGATCTCGACCTTGCCGGGCCCGGAAGCTTGCCGCTCCCCGAGCCCTTGCCGGGTCTTCTAAGATGAAATCTTCTATTCGTCCTGACAAGCTCCTCTTGCCAGGGCCTCGTGCTAGTTAATCAATCTCGAGCCTGGGACGGCCTTCCCGGCAAGCTCCTCTTGCCGGGGTCTTGGTCTTCTGTCTTGTATACTTTGTTTTTGAATGGCTAGATAAGGGTCAGGAAGGTCTCCGGCAAGCGCGTGGTGAACCCTGCCGCGGGGAGCTGCCGCTGCCCGTGCACAAGTTGGGGTACTAGGGTACCCCTACCTTAGTACACCGACAATCCATCCTTCAACACATAACCAGTCTTTCTCGGAAACAGTTTACCTCGGACCTTCGAAACGCATCTACTATACAAGCTATGGCAATACTCCCGAACTACCTCCCCAGTACTGGGTGATGTCGGGGTTATCTTGCCACTAACCGCATAGGAGAGTTTTCGATGTCGGCCGTCTTAAGTATTCTAATACTGCTGCGATGGATTTGTGACGACGACACCTCGAAGCTCAACTCCCCGGGACACTGCCACAACCCCTAATGACAGGAGGCATCGAGAACAATGTTCTCGTCACAAAGACATCGAAACAATCCAAACAATACTCGCGAGATCCTAAAAAAAATTTGGTGCATTTTTGAAAGTAGAAGAGGCAAGAGTAATCGTCAAAAGTCCTCACCAGAGTGAAAAGAGGAGGAGCAAAAGAAATCCTACTCTCCGACATAAATATAGGACTCAAAACATTTTCAAGTGTGTGCCTAGACTCAACCATCAACGATTCGATCAATCAGTGGGGTCTTCTAGGTCGAAGAAGGCTCTGATACCAACTTGTAATGCCCAGGATGGGACTATACCTCCTACGTGTCGAGGCACGACTTAAAGGTATAAGCCCATTCTGGAATGATCTCAAGTTTGGTATCTTTGCACGACTCATGTAAAAGAGGGATTAAATTGCAAAAGGAGATAGTTGGCTTACACTCGCCACTTCACACAATGCATTACATAAGCAAAACATCATTCAAAACATCACAACCCGACTACGGGTGAAAATCCAAAAGAAAGATACCAAACCAACATAAAACCACAGGCCTAGATCGAATCCTAGTAGAAACCACTACTGATCGTCGAAAACGTCACAAGCAAACGGCCACGCTCTTCATTGAACTCCCGGAAGTACTGATCCATCTCCTGCTTCAAACTCGGCTGAACTTGCATCTGGTGTGGTGAAGTAACTGTGAGCCACAGAGGACTCAGCAATCCCGTTCCCGGGTAACACGACTATTTAAGCCTTGGGTGTGGATAAGGCTGAAGAAAGAATAAGAGTCTGCAGCAGCACTAGCACTAACTTACGTAAAAGAGAGCGAGAAGAGAAGTGCCTCGGTCGAGAGATGATCACTAAGTGATCCTAAACTAATCAAGTCAAACATAACCCCACCGTGTTCATCTCCCGAATCCCTTTCGGAAAATGACAGTCACGGTACACACGCTGGTAGTGTATTGGAACATGGTGTCAAGTTTTCTACAACCGGATATTAACAAGCTCCCATCTGCCACATAACCGCGGGCACGGCTTTCGAAAGTTCAAACCCTGCAGGGGTGTTCCAACTTGGCCCATGACAAGCCCACGATCCGCGGAGTCGCAACTCCAAAGGTGGGAAGACCCGAGTATTCTCGGAATCCCGTGCTCAAGATACTCTGAACTAAGGTAAGGCTAATCCAGCAAATCCTCCCGGCGTGCCGACACCCTGATAGTAGCCGCGCGTATCTAGTCTCAGGCCACGACCGGATGGGCGATGCTACAGGTTTTTACCAGACCTTGAGTTTCCTCGAGGTGGCCCTGCAGGACCCCCAGTTCGGACCAACACTCATGTGGAGCACTGGCCCGGGGTTGTTGATTAAAATAAAAAGGGATAGCTAGTCCCTATGCAAGTTTTATTAGTTATTAGGCGAATAGTATCAATGTTGGGACTTGCTGGAAAAGACTTAGCACTTAGCGGTTTATCGAGGGGGCCCCATAACCCCAACCGTGTGAGGAACGCATAATCAAGGAACATAACACCGGTTTATACGGTTCCTAGAGGCATGAGTGGAACAAATCACCAAGCAAAAGGCTTAGCCTTCCACCCATTGCCAATATATAGATGATTTCTTTTAAGCATTTATATAGTGTGATATAACCCAACAAACTTCAACATGAAGCAAGCATCTTCAACTTCACCTGCAACTAGCAACGCTATAAGAGGGGCTGAGCGAAGCCTACGTATAGCCAATCAATGGTTTGCATAGGTAGGGTGGTTAGACAGGTTCATGGTTACAATAGGAGGCTGACAGGAAAACATGGGCATCGAGGCAATATACTATAGAGCGATACTTCTAGCAATAGGCAAAAATAGTAATGGTATCCGGGTTCGGTCATCTTGCCTGGGATTCCACAAGGGAGAAGAACGGATCCATGAAGTAGACGGAGCAACATAGACGAGCGAATCCTCACAACTCCGGAACGAAACCGAAGCTAACAAGAGAAGCAACCAGAAAGAAGCAAACAACACAGTAAACACACAAGCATAAACATGGCATACGATGCACATCCAAGTACGATGCATGTCCGGTTTAATGATGCATGGCATGGCAATGTGCACAAACAAGTACTACAAGTTAAGTGGAGCTCAATATGCCACGAGTTGCATATTGACGAAATACCACATTTTAATTATTTAGTTGACTCTCGTTATTTACAAGACGAGATTAAATGTTTTTAACATAGCAAGAGGTGAAGCATAAACAAACTACCTATTTTGGCATGTTTTAAAGAGGCCGGAAATAACAACAACAATTCCGAAAAATCCCCATGAGCATATTTAGTAATTTAAGCAAACAACAATTCACACATATCTTAATGTTGTTATCATGATGCGGATGTCATGATCAAGTTTTATGCAATTTTATTAAAGAGTTAACAAAAGGGATATGAAGTATTGTCACCGTGGTGGAAGGAAAGGGTGCCACGGCAACGATCCGAAAATGATGCAACGCAACATCTCGGTTCCGGTAACTTGTTGGGAGACCGGAGCAAAAGCAAAGGTGGAGTGAGCAAGCGGAACAAGATGAAAGGTGGGGTGATCCCGTCGCCGGGTTCCCACGAGTTAGCGACGAGGCAACCGAGGAGCTTGTCAAAAGATGATTCAGGCACGAAGCACACAAGTGGAGCAAACATTCATACAACACATGCAACCATTCTTGGGTCATCGACTCGGGGTTATACCTTCGGAACATTCGTTCTCGTAGCGGGTTCAAGATCGTAGAGGAAGTAGTGGAAGTAGAGGAAGTAGTCGTTCACGTTTCCGAAGAGGTACTTGTCGCGGCATCGGACGTCTTCGGGGCGACGGTAGTGGTACACGGTTCGTCGGCGACGGTAGTGGAAGTAGCCGAACTTCGTTTCGTAGATGTACTTGACGGGTCCGATGGCTTCGGGCGTAGTGGTACTTGGGGTCATCGGACTTGCCGGTCTCGATTCTCGCAACGTTAGGGGTACACGTTGTCAGTCCGATCTCGGTGTAGATGTACACGTTCGAAGATGAACTTGGCGAATCCGAGAGGAACTTGGCGGTCTCGGGGTCGTAGTTGAACTCGGTCGTCGTGGTACTTGCGTCGTAGAGTAACTTGCCGGTCCTGAGGTTCCAATCGCAGCACACAAAAGAGCAAACAAAAACAGCAGCATGGGGCACTCAAGTGGAGCTCGCAGCTGCCGACGAGGAACGGCAGAGGAACGGAGGCTGCATCGGGGCGACGAGGCCATGGCAGCGGCATGGCGAGCTTGGGGTCGGCGACATCAGGTAGGGCCGCAGTGGTGGTGAGGAGCTTCAGCGGCGGAGGCGCCGGTCATGGGGACGAGGCACGCGCGCGGGCCGGTCCTGGAGCAGAGGCGGGGAGATGGGGGCGCGACGCGCTGGTCGAGGGGAGGACGACCGGGGCGGCGACGTGACCTTGGCGAGCGGGATGGAGGCTGCAGGGGGCGGCTGCTGTGGCCTGGCGCGCCGGTGGCCGAAGGGACAGGGCGCCCTAGCGACGGAGCAGCCAGGCGCGGCTGGAGGACGGAGGGAGGCGAGGTGCTAGCCTTGGCGCAGGAGGAGGAGGCCGGGCGCGTCGGGCTGGAGAAGGGAGCCGCAGGCTCGGCGCTCGGGTCATCGGATCGAGCGGGGCGAGGGAGAAGGGAGCGGTCGGGGAACCGAGAGGTGCCGGCGATGGCTCGACCGAGCGAGAGAAAAGGAGTGGCGGCGGAAAGGGGAAGAGCGAGGGGACGAGGGGTGCGGAGGCACGAGGGAAGGAGAGGGAGGAGCGACGTGTCGCTAGGGCTAGGGTTTGGGAGAGAGGGAGAGAGGCTGCGGGCTTGGAGGGGAATGGGCGCTGAGGCCCAGATGGCCAGGAGGTGCGGTGGCCTGATGGGCCAAAGGAGGGAGGCGGCTGTTAGGCCAGCTGCGGCTAGGCCCTTGTCTCTCTTTTATTTTCCCTTTTAGCAGAAAACAACTAAGAGAAGAAAAGAATGAGGAGGGGGGTTAGGGCAAAACACAAGAGGTTATTTTTCTCGGGCATCATAAAATGAGCACGGTCCGAGAAAAATAGAAAAAGGCATGAACGAGATATAATTCAAACTTATTTGAATTTAATTCAAAAGAGTTTGAACTAAGACTTGATTATTGAAGTGTCCAAAAATGTTGAGGATTTTTGGTGGAGTCTCGATAAAAGGAAAAAGAATTATAGACAAGGTAGGAGGGAAACTTGAAGAAGAAAAGGCATGGGGAAAAATATGCAAGTGTGTTGCGGTTAATTCCAAACAATGGAATATTTATTATAATAGCTCCCTAATTATTGGGACGATATGTTATAAAGAGAAGCCAAACTTCCCTCGATTTAAATGGACCGAAGGTCCACACAATTTATTTAGGTTGAGATGCAAAATAAATATGACATGATGGCATGATGACAATGCAATGCAAAAATAAATAACACAAGCACAAAAGAAATACACGGGAAAACCCGGAACATCTGGAATCTTCTGGAATCTTCTGGGATCTTCTGGGACGTCGGTCTTCGGGCGTCACATCTTGACTGGGCCTTTGGGTTAATAGGTTAGTCCCAAAAATAATATAAAAGTGTATAATAAAGCCCAGTAAACATCCAAATCATCATATATAATAGCATGGAACAATAAAAAATTATAGATACGTTGGAGACGTATCAGCGTGGTCTCCTACTGGATTGATACCTTGGTTCTCAAAAAATGAGGGAAATACTTACGCTACTGTGTTGCATCACCATTTCCTCTTTGAGGGAATACAACGCAAGCGCGATGAGACAATTTTAGGTGTCGGTCACTGCGTGGCTATCTCACACGAGAAGCTTGGCCGGGGTTTGGTTAAGGTCTGGTGGGTTGGTTTACCTATGTTTTTGACCTGGCCACAATAGGATTAGCCAATGGTCAGCCTAGCTCTGATACCAAGTTTGTTAGGGCCGGATTTCCGGGATATAAATTTCCCAAAAGCGGCCCTTGTGCTCACCAGCCCCAGGATTACTGTTAGCTGATGAGGCACCAACTTGTTACAGAAAACTCCAAGCAAATACAAGATATGTAGTACAAGACCATTCTGGCCTGTGAGTACAACACAAGGTTTCTAGTGGCTGGTGGCGGAAGCGGTTTGTGGTTCATCGGTGACTATGGGACTCCATTTCCCACAGGAACAGCTGACCAGGATAACTCCTATCTTCGCGAGGTTGCTATCTCCCTTTTGCGTAGGTTCCGGGGCTGTCATCGCGTCGTTCCTTCCCACGCAAGGAATCTGGCCAAGACAATAGCCAGGGACAAGCCAGTGAGTACTTTGAATGTACTCGCAAACATTATGAACATGGGTGAGATCTAATCATGCTCGAGAATAATTGATGATCGCTATGATAATAATGATATGACAGTCCAAAAATTCAAGTAAGCCATTTGTATAAAAATGCATATGCAATCAGGGAGGGATAATAAAATAAATAGCGATCGTGCCACAGTCGGGCGTCTGAGCGACACCACATAGAGGCCTTATAAATAAAAGAAGTAACAAGCATGCCACAGTCGGGCGTCTGAGCGACACCACAGAAAGGGCTCATAAGGAAAATAAATAACAAGCATGCCACAGTCGGGCGTCTGAGCGACACCACAGAAAGGGCTCATAAGGAAAATAAATAACAAGCATGCCACAGTCGGGCGTCTGGGCGACACCACATAAAGGTCTTATAGGTAAATAAATAACAAGCATGCCACAGTCGGGCATCTGAGCGACACCACAGAAAGGGCTTATAAATAAAAGAAGTAACAGGCATGCCACAGTCGGGCGTCTGAGCGACACCACAGAAAGGGCTTATAAGGAAAATAGATAACAAGCATGCCATAGTCGGGCGTCTGAGCGACACCTCAAAAAGGGCTTATAAGGATAAAATAAATAATAGACAGTGGGCATCTAGGGGGTAGAACCGTCCCAGGGTTACTCATTAATTCAAAGAATACAAATGGTTAGTCCACAATAATAATCATATTCACCATATGTCTCAGGTCATAATCAATGTTCTGGTTTCGTAGTTTCTCCTCCGAAGACCGACACTAAGAACGACACTCGACCCATCCCAGACTGTAGTCCTTAACCATCGACACGGCTATTCGAATAGGTTTAGTATCTCTGCAGAGGGTGTACTCTTTACCCACGAGTAACGGATTCTATCGTGGAATTAGCACGGCAGATGTCCGGTTTAACGGACTTAGTTAAGGAACCATCGCACGGGTTAGCTTAAAGGGGTTAAAAGCACACAAAGGACACATAGATTTTATACTAGTTCGGCCCCTTCGAGGAAGGTAAAAGCCTACGTCTAGTTTGGTTTGGTATTTCTTGGGCGTCGATGAATAGGGAGCGGATTGCTTGCCTGTGTCTCGATGGGTTGTTTCCTGTCCTTGAACCGTCACCGGGTCGTCCCTTTATATAGAGGCGACGCCCGGTCCGGTTTACAGAGTCCCGAGGCCGGCTCAAATTTGTGTCCGCCTCAGTCTCTGCTCTTTCTTCCTTGTCTCTCAAGTTACATGACCAGGCGGTTTACAAACTGTAACTATATACATGGGCCCTAAGCCTTCATGGGTCGTAACCTTTAATGGGTTTTACAATTACACAACTATATTATCATAATCCGGTTTACACTAGCCGGTTTACACCTGTTAATAATATCCCTGACATTAGGCCCCAGAATGATTTGAACTTGTTCACATCAGTCTTCCCAGTCTTGCATAATCTTCTTTCTTGTATCTTCTTAGTTTTGTTAACCGACGATGATGTCATCCTTGGAAATCACTTAATTCGATCGTGACATCACTTCCGCATTTATCGCGCGCAGCTATTTTTTACCTTTGTTTAAAGGCTATCCAGAGAATCGAGGCGACAGGGAATCTTTATCCAATCTTTCACTTCCTCAAATCCAGCGCTTGCCGTTTCGTCTCTCCCCCTTTATAAATACCGCCGCATCTCTTCTCCAGCTCCTTCCGCTCATCTTCTTCCTCAGTCGCCGCACCCGAGCTTCCGCCGTCATCCGTCGAGCTCGTCATTGTCAACAAGTCCGGCCGCTGCATCAACCTGAATGCGACCAGATAACCCGCCGCCCGTCATTTCTTTCTGTCTCGGGTACTTCTTTTTCCCTTGCCGTAGATCCATAGCTTAGGGTTCTTCAGTGCCTCCGCCATTAGACCTCAAAAGCTTCGGCTGTTCATCCTATACACCATGCCCGTAGTTTTAACCTTGGATTTATCTTTGAAACTTGCTTCCGCTCCGCTGCCTTATGCTTAGATTTTGGCATTAGATTCAATCCTTAGATTCATCCGCTCTGTATAAGACCCCCGTAGTTCTTCTGTAATAGACCTGCATAGTTTTCTCTTTTTCTTACCGCTCAGATCTGTTTTACCTTAGCTTTCTGTAGAAACTTGTTTCTTCATCCCTGTAGATCTGTAAGATACTCGCCGGTTTAGTCAGTCATATATTGCTTCTGTAATGCATCGACAATGAGCACGACGGTTTAGCTTCTCTCTTTTGTTATCATGAACCGGTAGTAGCTCGTTTCCTGCTTACTCTTGGGTTAATAATGTCATTAGTCCCTTGTCTAAACCATCGTTGTGATTTTGCATATGTGATCCGGTTTACGCCTTTACTTGAATAATCCGGATTTTATACTTCACCCTTTCAGCACTTTCCTTCTGCTACTATGTCTGCCAAGCAGTTTGTTTCTTGCGACTGGGTCCCTTCCATCATTACGGAAGAAGACTTAGTTAATGCTGTTGCAATTGGTACTCTGGGCCCTCAAGCAGATCTAAAATGGCGGCCCCCAGGAAATGATTGCCCTCCTACTCCCAAAGAAGGAGAAGTTATTGTCTTCTTTGACCACATGGCCCGAGGTTTTACTCCTCCCGGTTCAAAATTCTTCCGGGACGTGCTTGCCGCTTTTCAACTTCACCCTCGGGACATAGGTCCAAATTCCATTTCAAACATCTGCGATTTCCAAGTTTTCTCAGAGGTGTATCTTCAAGAGGAGCCATCAGTCGACTTGTTCCGGGATTTTTTCCATTTGAACCGGCGAACAGAGTTTACTAGCGGACCTCATGAAGAACTGGGTGGGGTCAGCATTCAAAAGAGAAGAGATGCAGTCTTTCCTCACGCCGCTCTCCATACACACCCCAAGGATTGGAACAAGTCTTGGTTCTATTGCCACGACACTTCACCTGAAGGAGAGAACCCACTGCCGGGTTATCGCGAACATCGTCTTCCTGAAGATTACCCTCTGCCGCAGCGTCTCAGCTCCTCAGAACGGCCCTGGTTTGCTTCCCAACTCGCCAAGCTCAAGGCCTTTATGGCCAATGGATTAACCGGAGTTGATTTTATGCGTTGCTGGCTTGCCTGGAGTATCCTCCCTATGAGCCCGCGCTCCAGTTTGATGTGTAAATATTCCGGAAAGCCGGAAGATCCTCAACGGTTTACCGACATAGTACTTTCTGAAACGGAAGTTATTGAATCTGCCAAGAAAATGCTCAACGTTTCTTTGGAAGAATGTAGCCAAACCGGATTGGCTCCATACTATAAGAAGAACAAACTTCCTGCGGTAAGTCTTAATCTCTTCTGTATGTTTTTAATCCGTTCATTTAAATCGTCTTCCAATTATCTCTCATCTTTTGCACAGGCCGATGATCCTTTCTGGAAAAGGAAACCTCGGGATAAGGCAGGCAAACAGCCGCGTCGGAAAACGTTCGTAGTTAACAAGAGAAAGGCGGCTGCAGGCTCCAGTTCTCACGTTGAAGAGGATGATCCGGATTCTAACGTATGAATCAATCCTGACATGCTTCATTATTCTTTTTATCCCGGTTTATGTTAATAGTGTCTTTTTCACAGGATTTGGCTGAAGGGGATAAAGCGGCAAAAACTGAGGTAATCACTCTTTCTTCAGATTCAGAACCTCCTCCACCAAAGATTCGTCGGGTAGTCCGGAAATATCAGTTTTCTCATCCTTATGCTCAACTGGACCCCAATTTTATTTTGAAGAAACGGCAACATGAAGCTCGCCGGGCTACACGCCATAGTGGCCTTGTGGTCGAGTCTTCCGGAATATCTCTTATTTCGGCTCGGAGGCGCCGCTCTGAGGTTATACTTTCTCCAACTCTTCTTCATCCCAAGGCCGGGCTTATACGCAAACCACTTAAACCGTCTGATCCTAATTATCAGGAGACTCCTTTATCGTCTTCTGGTGAATTAACTGCCACACAGGTCCCAGCCCTGAAAACTGTCCCGGGGTAAGTCCTTCATCTTATCCGATTTATGATTGCATTTGCTTTTGTGACTCTGATTTATTTTCCAATTCCTTTCAGCAAGCCTAAGCCTAGCAAAAAGGCAAAGGCCAGCAAAACGGCTGCTGAGACTGCCACTGATGATCCGACGGTTGATCCAGATACAACCATCCCTCCGGAAAGTGAGCCTACAGTTCAGCTTGAAGATCCTGCTCCCATGGATCACACTTATGCCACTGCTCCTAAGAATCCCAACACTGAAAATGTCCATGAACCGGCGAGTCCTGCCCGGGCCAACCCTCCTCGGACTAGCCCGGCTCCCGCTAGTCCGGTTCATAGTGCCACTCCACCACCGGCAGCTGCTCCTTCTCCGGATGTTCAAATAACCGGTACAGCTTACACCGCTCCTGCTGAGCCCACTGTTTTAGCCAAGCATACAGCTAAAGCGGAGAAACTCCAGCAAGAGAAGGGCAAATGGAGTACAGACTTGTCTAGTTTCGCCGAGCTGAGTGCCCAGGAGCTCTATTCCGGGTATTTGAACCGGCTTCATACCAGTCGGGATTATGAAGCGGGCTTGGTCAACATGATGAAGGACAAGTACGAGGTATTTTACTTGTCTTTTGCTTTTTGCCTTTGTTGTATTTATGTCTATATCATGGTAGCCCCCAAGTTCCGGTTTAGCTATGTTAGAAGGTGAACCGGTACTTTCAAATGTGAGCAAATAATCTTACATTAGCCCCCAAGTGCCAGGGGCATAACCCGGTTTATGTGCCTGGACTTGTCTGAATCTATCTTTTGATGTTTCAACTGCCCATTAGCCCCCAAGTGTCAAGTAGACAACTTGTATGTGTGCTTGAGACTTGTCTTTAATTGTCACTCTTTAATACTTCAATCGTCCATTAGCCCCCAAGTGTCAAGTGGATAACTTGGTTATGTACTTGAGACTTGTCTGAACTTATGTTATTTATTCCACTTGATTTCCCTTGCAGGCTGATTTTAACCGGAGGGCTGAAGAAATAACTGAACTCCGGAACAGACTTGCTGAAGCTGAATCTGCTGCTGCCAAGGACAAAAAAGATTTGGCGCTGACCTTAACCACTGCTGACCAGTTGAAGAAGTATTTTGAATCGGAACGGGCAACCTGGGAGGTGCAGAAAAATGCTCTTGAAAAGAGAGCAAAAGACGTTGAGGAAGCTCTTAATCCGGTGACCGAAGAGTTGACCGGTTTAAAAAGGCAAATAGAACTTATGACTTCTGCCGTCTTCGGTAAATACTTAATCTGCACATGCTTTCATTTCTGCAACCTTTAATCCGTTCCGGTTTAATTGTGACCATCATATGCAGGACGGCGCGTCACCCATCTTGGGGATGATCTCCGAAAAAAACACAAGGCCTCTTATACTCTGGTTGAGCAGCTGTATTCCGGCGCTTAGCGGATTATAAGTGCAATGCCTTTCAATAAACCGGCCCCTACGACCATCCAAGGCACTCTGGAGAAGTTGTCTATCTTGCCTGCACGCTTGGAAGAGGTGAAGAAGTCTGCTGCCCGAGCCGGTTCTCTCGTAGCGCTCACCAGAGCCAAAGCGTGGGTTCCAGACTTTGATCCGGAAGAAGCTCTGAACGGGTATCCCAGTACCAAAGAAGATGGATCGGCCTTTACTGGTAAAGACCTTCATGCTTTGACGAAGGAGATGCGTCCTCTTGCCAGCAAACTTGCTGTTGAATCAGATTTGACCAGGTATCATCCGGCGTATGATTTACAGAATGACAGCGTGGATCGACCGGTTTATGATACCGTGAATCTAATCCCACCAGTGCGCCCCCACACTTTCGCCCCAGATGTTGATCCGTCTGATCTTATTACGGAAGAGATGTACTTCCGTGGTTTAACAAAAATCGACTGGTGCGTCCCTAACTTTCAGCCGCTTCAAGAAGACGAAGAAGCTCCGGAACAAGTTGATCCTCAGCCGTCGCAGCAGGAGGAAGCATAGGCCACTCAGTTTATCTTTGTAGCTGCAGTATTATTTTGCCAAAAAACTTTAATCCGTTCAGGCTTGCGGTGCCTTGTAATAGGATAGCATAAAACATTGTTCGTCTTGATCCGGATGTCCCAACTTTTTGCTTTGACGTTTGCCAATTTGAATTTTGTCTGATATGGTTTATCATGCGTACTATCTATTTCTACATAGATAACACTTAAAAGATGTCCTAGCGGTTTACCGCTGGACCGATTAAATTGCTCACAAAATATATCAAACAAGTGTTTGCTTGTACCAGAAATAACTTCATACCTGCAATTAAGTATGCTTGATATTCTTAATCCAGCGAACTTTGCAGTTTTCTGAGGGAGCCTTTGTGATAGACCCAATAATAATTCCGGGTTTATAGAAGCTACCGGTTTAGATAATGCTGGAACTGTCTAGACTTTTGAACATATGTGGTCAACTTTGGAGTTGTCCCACTCCGGATCAAAGAACCATAAAACACAAATACAAAAAATACAAGTTTGCAAATAAAACCATGTAGTCGAGGCTTTTTGCGAGCTGCCAGGCTCCAAATCGAGACTTCTGATTCGAATACGATCAGTAAACCGGACCATAGGGGCTAAGCTAGGATTCGAATACGATCCTAACCCCCTACTGGCCTTGAAATTTTAGCCAAGCAATGGATTCGAATACGATCCATTGAGCTTCTGATTCGAATACGATCAGTAAACCGGACCATAGGGGCTAAGCTAGGATTCGAATACGATCCTAACCCCCCACTGGCCTTGAAATTATAGCCAAGCAATGGATTCGAATACGATCCATTGAGCTTAAGATTCGAATACGATCATACAAACCGGACCATAGGGGCTAAGCTAGGATTCGAATACGATCCTAACCCCCTACTGGCCTTGAAATTATAGCCAAGCAATGGATTCGAATACGATCCATTGAGCTTATGATTCAAATACGATCATACAAATCGGACCATAGGGGCTAAGCTAGGATTCGAATACGATCCTAACCCCCTACTGGCCTTTGCCATGTTCTCTTTGGTTCGAATACGACCTATGTTTGAACAGAAATGGCTATGTTCTCTTTGGTTCGAATACGACCTATGTTTGAACAGGAAGCCCTTTAGTGATTGCAGCAGCAGAGTACATATATGGGGGCTACCATGAACTGTGATGGTTCCTTTGTGACCCGGCATCTTGAGCTGTAGATAAACATAACATGGCCTGGCCATAAACTTGGCGTAAACCGGTCTTCCAAACAGAGCATGATAGGGGCTCCGGATCTTGACAACTTCAAAGGTTATCATCTCCGACCTGGAATCCTGTTCATCTCCAAAGGTAACTTCTAAGTCAATTTTCCCAACTGGGTAAGCTGATTTACCTGGCACCACTCCGTGGAACACCGTGTTTGACTGTCTTAGCTTCTTATCCGTCAGCCCCATGCGATGGAAAGTCTCATAATATAAGATATTTATGTTGCCGCCGCCGTCCATGAGGACTTTGGTAAATTTGTAGCCACCAACCTGTGGTGCCACCACTAAAGCCAATTGGCCCGGATTATCAACTCGCGGCGGATGATCCTCTCGGCTCCACACGATAGGTTGCTCCGACCAGCGCAGGAACTATGGTGTTGCCGGTTCAACCGCATCGACTGCCCGTTTTAAGATTTTCTGATCCCGTTTGCACAAACTCGTGGTGAACACATGATACTGCCCGCTACTCAGCTCCTTCGGATTACTCTGATATCCGGACTGCTGTTGCTGCTGATTGCCTTGGTTATTGTGATTACCCTGGCCCTGCTGTTGGTTGTTTTGGTTATTGTAACCACCCTGACCATGCTGCTGATTGCCTTGGTTACTGTAACCGCCCTGACCATACTGATTATTGCCTTGGTTATTATAACCACTGTTGTTGCCATGATATCCTGATCCGGAGCCGTTCCCCTGGTGACCCGGACCGTAAAACCCGGGGCCTGATCCGCCGTCAGGTGGCCTGTTGTTAGATCTGAACCGGCTCATGGCTTCCATCATGGCCTTGCATTCTCCTATGGTGTGTTTAGCTGGATGTTCCTTTGATCCGTGTTTCGGGCAGGGCTCATTCAACTCTTGCTCCCAGCTAACGGCCCCTCCGCCGGTTTGTAGAGGTGGTTTACCCTTATTGCGCTGAAAGCCCCCTTGAACTTGGGTATTGGCCACGAAATCAGAGCCACCCTCCGCCTTTCGTTTGCCTAAGAAGCTTGTTCCGACCGGATTAGCCTGCGCCAGTTTACCGGGCTTATTGGCTTTTCCAGTTTTATCTCCATCCGCTTCTGGATACTTAGTGTTGTCGGAGTCCCCGTACTTCACCAGAGCGCTCATGAGAGTTCCCATGTCATTACAATCCCGTTTGAGCCGTCCCAGCTTTAACTTCAGAGACTCAAACCGGCAATTGTTTTCCAGTGTCACTATTTCCATACTGGGATTGATACCGTTCGAAGAGTGCAAGATTTCTGATACTCGCCGCACCCATGCACTTGTAGGCTCCTGGTCTCCTTGTATACAGGCTGCCAGATCCACCACTGACATTGGCTGCTTGCATGTATCCTTGAAATTTTTGATAAACTGGCGGCGTAACTCTCCCCATGATCCGATGGAATTAGGTGGTAAGCCCTTCAGCCAGGTCCGGGCTATACCCTCAAGCATCATGGTAAAGTACTTCGCGCAAGCCGCTTCATCCATGTCCAGCATCTCCATAGCCATCTCGTAACTCTCAACCCAAGCCTCTGGAGCTAAATCTGTTGTGTAATTAGGCACTTTCCGTGGACCCTTGAAATCCTTGGGTAACTTCACGCTCCGTAGAGCGGGGACAAGACACTGCACCCCAAAGGAACTCGTCGTGACTCTTGTTTCTGTTGTGGTTGTGTGAACCGGCGTCGTTTGGCGGACCTCCTCGCGGGCCGCAGATCTAACCCGGTTTGCCTCCTGAGCTAGCGCCTCTGCGCCCGCCGGATTATCCTGTCTGTGACGGTGCCGCCTCCGTTCACTACTGGACACCTCCGGTTCTTCCCAATGCCTAGTATAACTCCGGCTATGGCGGGGTGTTGAATGAAGCCTCTCCCTGCTATAAGAATACGCTTGCTGTTGTGTCAACGCCGTGTTAAGCAGATCCTTGACCCGTCGTGCCTCCATAACCACGGGGGACGTCCCCTCAATGGGTAAAGCGGCCAGGCGTGAAGCGGCAGCAACAATATTATCCAAAGGGTTTGAGTAATGACCCGGAGGAGTGGGGAGGTGAGGTGTGGACGTAATACGGCGATCTTGCTCCTCAGTGGGCTGTCGGACCGGTACACCCCTCACCGGGGCCGTCCTTCGGCTTACCTCCGGATCATTGCTAGCTCCCGCTCCTGGCGTCCCGAAGAGATTCATCGCCTCATAGACCGGCAGTAAACGAGACTGGTGCCTTCTATCCCTTACTCCTTGCACAGAGGCTTGATCCATCCTTAACTGAAAAGCCTGAGAATCCAGCTCTGCCTGTCTTGTTGCTATCATAGCTTTCTCTGCCATCAGATCCTCTCTTGCTTGCTCGATCCGGCCCCTCAGCTGCTGGATTTCTGCATCGTGTTGCGCCTTGTCTGCGGGAGCCACCACTGCTACTGCTCGTGCTGTTAACTCCTCTACCAAGGTTGATAGAGCGTCAACGGCCGAGGGAGCTTGCCCGCTCCCCCTGCTCCGGCTGTGAACGCCCCGGTCACCGTGGGCTGTGATGTAGGCTATGATCCGGCCATAAAGACAGCCACCCGGTTTGGCAGATCAAAGGGGTCCGGAATACTATCTCCATCGGACGCACCCTCAGATCGGCCGTCCCGCAACAGATACAAGGTTTCAGTCTCTCCGGATGATGATTCATCGTCGGAATAGACAATTGTCTCGCTACCATAATCCGATCCGTCCTCGGCTTGGACTCCGTGAATCGCTCCGACGAAGACGCGCTTCATGGCAGGCTGAATCCGGGCCAATCTCGCACGCTGAGCCGGCTCGACGATGTTGGGGAAGACGTCCGGCTCAGGTCCCGGTTCACAAATCTTGCCGATGAAGACGTGGATGCCACCGAAGGGAACCTGGTACCCGTATTCGATTGAATCGGCCTCCGATCCCCAACCTGCGTCGTCGATGTAGATCCGGCCGCGGCGACTCTTGGTCATCCGGCCGACCGCGTAGCCCCTGAGCCCTTCAAAGCTGCCCTTCGAGAACTCGAAACCATCGTGCGGAGGCCCCACAGTGGGCGCCAACTGTCGTGGAATTAGCACGGCATATGTCCGGTTTAATGGACTTAGTTGAGGAACCATCGCACGGGTTAGCTTAAAGGGGTTAAAAGCACACAAAGGACACAGAGGTTTTATACTAGTTCGGCCCCTTCGAGGAAGGTAAAAGCCTACATCTAGTTTGGTTTGGTATTGCTTGGGCGTCGATGAACAGGGAGCGGATTGCTTGCCTGTGTCTCGACGGGTTGTTTCCTGTCCTTGAACCGTCGCCGGGTCATCCCTTTATATAGAGGCGACGCCCGGTCCGGTTTACAGAGTCCCGAGGCCGGCTCATATTTGTGTCCGCCTCGGTCTCTGCTCTTTCTTCCTTGTCTCTCAAGTTACATGACCAGGCGGTTTACAAACCGTAACTCTATACATGGGCCCTAAGCCTTCATGGGCCGTAACCTCTACTGGGTTTTACAATTACACAACTATATTATCATAATCCGGTTTACACTAGCCGGTTTACACCTGCTAATAATATCCCTGACAGATTCCTTTAGTCCATCGGAACTAATTCCGTCTACGGTCTTTTAGTCGAAAATGCGCCTGACTTGCACACACCAGTTTAACTTACCGGTGTCTGGAATCACCCACGACACTTTTTAAGCAAACTCTGAGTGGGGAGGCTACAACCTCGCATAGCATTTCTATCGCGCGCTCTAAGGGGTGCCCCCCTCTCGGTCCCAACCGGAAACACCCATGCCCCGGACCCGGTGGCATGCCTACCGGATGCAGCCGGTATCTTCCACCATGGCCTCTCTGTACGGTGTGTGCTAGGACAAGGGTTGACACTTACTGAACCGTACCCTACCTGTGGCAGGGACAATTGGTAGCACAAAACAAGTATGGGGGTTACTGGAACAAGACTCGATCTATGGTCGACTCAGGAGGTTCAAGCTTCACTGGTATGATTAGTCATAACTAACATAACCCACATCAACGGTCGGAATCACCACCCGTCATGCCTCACCAAGCCATACCGGACTCCACCGTCCTGACGGGGAGCTAGTGACGAGCTCGCGTCTACACAAGAACAAGACTTTCACGACTTTCTTCCGTTAGGCATGAAAGGCATACTAAGGGGTCACCGTCATGCATACTCATTTTTCACAGCAAGGGGTTTACCTCATGCACTCATGGGTATGATCATATATCACATATGAAATAAAATGAATGCGTTCATATCGTTGCATTCGTATCGACAACAACCACATGCATTATACCAGGGTTCAAAAGTGCTTGCCTTCAAGTAGAGGGGAGGAGAAATGCATTCCAAAACTTTTTGGAAGTTTTCTCCCTCTTCAAAATCCTAATTGAAAGAATACGAAATCAATACATAGACTCAAGGCAGCACAAAAAAGTTGCTTGGAAAATTTTGAAATAAATATGAAAATATACTAGGCAATATTTGGGAAACAACAGAAAAAGAATCAAGTCATTTGGACTAATAATTAAAAAGATATAGCCGGTCAAAGTTTAGTCAAATTTGTTTTTAGAATAAAAGAGAAATAGGGAAAACGTTTCGATTAGAAATACGCTTTCGCGGTAGGGGAGACGTACTCGGGGTTTGGCGCCTCCACTTATGCCTGCGAGGGCTGGCGCTGGCTCACTGGCAGAGGGCCCAGGGGGCCCACTGGTCAGGTTTGACCAGTCGCCCCGCCTCCTTCTTCCTCTGGCCGAACCGAGGCGGGGCTCCGGCGATCAACGCCAGCGAACGGCGGCTCCTCGAGGGCACCTGATGGCAGGGATGGATCCGCCAGACTGGGGCGGTCCTCCCGGTGGTCGAGGGGACGAAGGGGGTGGAGGAAAACACCGGCGACGAGCTTCGCGGCGGACGGCGGCCTCGGGATGAATTGGGGCTTCGCGTTACGGTGGTTCCCGAGCCGGTTTGAGGTGATGGGTGGCTCCGCAGGGTCATGGGGGGTCGAATGGTGGTGCTAGCTGGACGGGAGGGGCTCGGGTTGCGATGGATTGGACCGGAGGGCGGCGGCGGCTGTACTCGCCAGAGATGGAGAAGAAAACCTCTCCTAGACG
Organism: Secale cereale; assembly: GCA_902687465.1. Taxonomy (NCBI): domain Eukaryota; kingdom Viridiplantae; phylum Streptophyta; class Magnoliopsida; order Poales; family Poaceae; genus Secale; species Secale cereale. Next base: position 667,551,408 of record LR738712.1, read on the forward strand.
ATTGACTGCTACGGGGGTGTTCTGCGGGGTGGTGATACGTCCAAAACGTATCTATAATTTATGCTTGCTCAATGCCACTTTTGGGTGATATTGTTATGATATTCATACACTTCCATACACTTTTGATCATATTTGGACTAACTTACTAATCCAGTGCACCCCAGTGCCAGTTTCTGTTTTCGGTTGTTTTTGTATTTCAGGTTTTCACGTTTCGAGAACTGCCCAGAAAAATCCAGAAAAAATATATAAAAAATCAGCGATCCGGGAACGACACTGCCTCCGAAGGGCAGCCTGGCGGGGGCACAGGGGCTCTAGGCGCCCACAACCCCCCCCCCCCTGGGCCGCGCCGGGGGGCGCCTCGGCCCCCGAGAGTCCCCCGGTGCCCTACTTTGGCATATATTTAAAGGGTTCCCCGTAACCCTTGAAACATGACTTCTTTTCGCGATCCCATCTCTGTTCCGCCGCCGCCGCCGCTTCCAAGATCGGGAGCACCAGGAGAACTCTTCCCGGCACCCTGCCGGAGGGGAGGATCACCACCGGGAGCTTCTCCACCACCATGGACGCCTCCCGGATGACTCGTGGGTAGTCTCCCTTGGACCATGAGTCCATGACCAGTAGCTATGTGATGTTCTCCTCCCGTTCTTGTGCTTCACTAGTTAGTCCTCGTGAGCTGCCCTACATGATCGAGGCACCTATGTAATCCTTATGCTGTTGCTATGTTGAGTTTGCTGGGATCCGATGGATTATGAGATTATGTTCAGATTGATCTTGAATAATATATTTGATTCACCTCTTTTATATTTATGTTCATAAGTAATTCTTGCATGTTCTCCGTTGTTATTTATTGTTTTGGCCAAGTAGTAGGTAGTGACTCCAAGAGGGAACGTTATGCTCGATTGTGGGTTCATGCCCCTCGATGACTAGCTTGAGTGACAGAAACATGAGTCTAGGGGATGTGTTGTTGCCACAAGGGGGAAAACAACGGTGCTTGTGCCCGCGGGTGCAAGGATTGTTTACTTTACGCAAAGTTCTTTTAATGCAGTTATCTGTTGCATTGAGTTTACACTATGGGTGGGACTCGCAACTTAATACCAGCGAGATGTTCTGGATAGATATCTCAAGGTGGATGATTAGTAGTAGATATTGATGGATTTCGGTCTACTTACTTTGGCGTACCGCCCATGCTTTGAACCTCAACCTTTCTTGCAATGTAGTCAGCATTGGTTTGCGTTCGTGGTCCTGTCAATTGCCCAGCTGTAATTTGTTTACCTCACATAGCTGTTTTATCGTCTTTTGGGAGAGAGACATCACTAGTGAACATCATGAGACTCCGGTCCATATTACCATCATTGATCACATCCACTATTTAATTTTCGCTATTTTATTTACTATTGCTAAACACTATCTATCACTACTATCATATTGCTTTTAACCCTTTGTGAACTGCAAGGCCGGAGAGATTGACAACCTCTCTGTACTCGTTGGGAGCAAAGTTATTTGTATTTGTGTGCAGGTCCACGTTGATTGCTAATTGCGCCGTTAGCAGTTGACACCTACCTGTTGAACCTAGGAGTCTCTGGGGATTCGACCCTTGGCATCTTTGCTAAGGGAAAACACTTCTACTTACTGCATCTTACACCTTCCACTTGGGGTAACCAACGAGGGGTTCGAGGCCCATCAAGGAGTATTTTGTGGCGCCGTTGCCGGTGACTCCACTCTTCAGGATAGGGGAGTTGCATGCTATCTTTTACCTTTGCTTTTTAGTCTTGTTAGTTTACTTTTCATTTTTGCTTTAGTTCCTTTTATCGAAAATCACAAAAACAGTTATCTTGCTTGCTTGCTACTATGGGTTCCACCGAGAACACCAAGTTGTGTGACTTCACTAGTCACAACAACGACGACTTTATCAGCACACCTATCACTACACCTGCCACTTCAGCACCTTCATATGAAATTAAACCTGCTTTACTTAACTTAGTCATGAGAGAACAATTCTCCGGTGCTGGAGATGATGATGCTTTACACTTGAACAACTTTGTAGAACTTTGTGATATGCAAAAGTACCAAGAAATAGATGGGAATATTGTTAAGCTTAAGCCTTTTCCTTTCTCCTTGAGAGGAGGAGCTAAAATTTGGTTTCAGTCTTTGCCTAGAAATAGCATAGATTCATGGGACAAGTGCAAAGATGCTTTTATCGGAAAATACTATCCACCTGCTAAAATTATCCAACTTAGAAGTAACATCATGAATTTTAAACAATTGGATAATGAACACGTTGCCCAAGCTTGGGAACGTATGAAGTCTCTTATTAGGAACTGCCCTACTCACGGTTTGACAACTTGGATGGTTATCCAAACTTTTTATGCAGGCTTAAACTTTACCTCGCGGAACTTGTTAGATTCGGCCGCGGGAGGAACTTTTATGTCAACTACACTTGGTGCTACCACAAAGCTTCTCGATGAGATGATGACCAACTATTCCCAATGCCACACCGAACGCGCTCCAACAGGTAGGAAGGTAAACTTTGTCGAGGAGATTTCCTCCCTCAATGAAAAAGTTGACTTGATTATGTCTCTACTTTCGAAGCAATCTACTGTTGATCCTCGTGATGTTCCTTTAAATTCTTTGATTGCTCAAGAACAAGTAGATGTTAACTTCATCTCTAGAAATAATTTTAACAACAATGCTTATAGGAGTAACTTTGGTAACAATTCTAGACCGTTCCCCTCTAACTCTTATGGGAACAACAATGCTTATCCTAGTACCAAGAACTCCAATACTGAACTAGAGACCATGCTTAGAGATTTCATCACTACCCAAAAAGCCTTTAATAAGAATGTAGAAGAGAAACTACATAAACTAGATGATCTTTCTTTTAAGGTAGACCACTTAGCCAATGAGGTAAAATTGCTAAAAATTGAAACTTCTCCACTTAAGGAGAGGGAAGTCATCCCTATTAATGCTACTCAAGTGCAAATCAATGAAAACATTAGGATGATGGCTAAGCTTAAAGAGAGATGGGCTAGAGAAAGGGAGGAAGAGGAAAGAATTAAGAGCCTTCCTACCCACCACACTGTTGCTACTATCCAAGTTATTGAGGATGTTCACACTCTTAGCACCCAATGTACTCCTGGTCCCAATGGACCTATTAATGGTGATGCTATAGAAACTACCAAACAGGTGAGCCTTAAGGACACCACTACCACTTTACTTGATGCTCGTGACCTTGATTTTGATAATTGCACTCTTACATAAGTTATTGATTTCCTTCACTAAATGTCTAGAGATCCCCGCACTAGCACGGTTAACCTTGCCTTCACAGAGCATATCACTAATGCTCTCATCAAAGCTAGGGAGGAGAAACTTAGAGTAGAAGCCTCCATACCTAGAAAGCTAGAAGATGGTTGGGATCATATGATAAAAATTTATTTGAATGACTTCTCTTGTTATGCATTATGTGATGTTGGTGCTAGTACCTCTGTTATGCCCAAAAGGATATATGATATGCTTAAATTAAAACCTTATGATTCTTGTTCTTTTGGTGTTCGTCTCATTGATTCTTCCATAAAGAAACCTTTGGGGAGGATCGACGATGTTCTTATTGTTGTCAATGATAATTATGTGCCCGTTGATTGTACTGTTATGGATATTGAATGTGATCCTTCATGTCCAATTATTTTGGGACGTCCCTTTTTGCGCACCGTTGGTGCTGTCATTGACATGAAAGAGGGTAATATAAAATTTCAGTTTCCTCTCAAGAAAGGGATGGAACACTTCCCTCGTAAGAAGGTCAAGTTACCTTTTGAGTTCGTTGTACGGGCTAGCTATTCTTTTACTCTTGATAAAACTTGATCTATGCATTATGCCTAGCTTAAAGGCATAAAAGAAAGCGCTTTTGGGAGGCAGCCCACATGAATAATTTTTTTGCTTTTGTTGTGTCTTGATGTTGTTTACTGCTTTAGCATCATCATTGTATCTTTGCTTTTCATATTTGTGCCAAGTATAGCCTCTGATTGCTAGAAAGTTCAAAAGTTGTGAGGTGTTGTCCAGGAAACAGATTCTGTCCTTGGATAGACAAATTCGTATAAAATCACCAGATCATCTTTTTGGTCTGAATTTTTTCGACAGAGTTCTCTATATAATTGTCTTTCGTGCGTCAGTTCTGAGTTTTTTGATTTGAGTTGCACAAGTATCCCGAACAGGTCAATTACTGCCTGCTGTTCTGTTTTTCACAGATTCTGTCCTGTTTTGCCTTACCTTCACTTTGCAAATTGAGAACTTGTTTTTTCTTTGCAAAAACCTTTTGGCAATCTCGAGAAACAGTAGAAATTCAAGAATATCCTTATTTCCAGCAAGGTATAATTATTTTATTAAGGGTACTAACCTCGCTAATCAGATTATGATGAGTTGTGTATGAAGGGAGCTTTCAAGTGTGCGAGGGAAGATGATAAAAAGATTCAGGAGTGTCAAGCACTCAAGCTTGGGGATGCCCCCGTGCACCCCCAAGAAATATTCAAGGAGACTCAAGCGTCTAATCTTGGGGATGCCCCCCGTGCATCCCCTTCTCCATCAACATTATCAGTTCGTCTTTCGTTTCGCTATATTTTTATCACTTCATGTGTTATGTTCTATGCTTGGAGCGTCTTGCTTTTAGTTTTCTTTTTAGTTTTTCATAACGAGTCGGAACTCAGCATTCCTTTATGTGGGAGAGAAACACGCTCCACCTCTACCTAGAACATTACATAGAATTTTCATGTCTATCTATGCTGTGTGTGTTCTTTGTCTTTAAATAGCTACTATCGTGCTTTGCTCTTAGTATTCATGCTTATCTTTTCAAGAGCTTTTATTTAGTTGGTTGCTTGAACTCTCTTTAATTACCATGCTCACCTTATTAAGAGAGTTTGCTTCCGTTGCATGGGTTAATGTGTCTATGATAAAGATGCTACTTTCATGATGATGCTTAGTAGTTCAGGTTTTCTTATGGTTAATCTCAGATAGCTGGGGGGTTCCCAATGTGTTATTGGAGTACCAACTTGGTTTGTTTGCCTATGATGTGGTATGGTTTAGTAATATCTTCCTTCGGGAATTTATTTTGATTGACTTGGCGTATGCTCACGCATATTCAAGACTGTAAAGGAAGTCTCTCAAGCCTTGATGATCTTTTGTTTCTAAGTAGCGATATAACTACCATGCCTGATTCAATATTGCTTTGTCGCTCTGCATGATTATGACCGTCATTGCTCTCTTAGTTGGTCGCTCCCAGTCTTTTGCTAACCTCCACCTGCACTAAGCAAACCAACCATGCAATACATAGCTCATGGGAAAGTAGCCTAAAAACTATTGTGGTAAAGAATATGTTGCTTGTGTATCTTATTTCTTATGAGTTGCTTGCTGAGCGGTAACCATGTTTCTCGGGACGCCATCAACTGTCATACTTTTGTTGAATATCATGTGAGTTGCTATGCATGTTCGTCTTGTCTGAAGTAAGGGTGATTTACCGTGGGTTGAATTAATATGCATATTGTTAGAGAAGAACATTGGGCCGCCAACCAAAGCCATGCATCATGGTGGAAGTTTTAGCTTGGACCTTAATCCTCAATCTCTCATGAGAATATGCTTATGCATTAAAGAGGAGTCCATCATCTATTTTCTATGTTGTCCCGGTATGGATGTCCTCAAGTTGAGATCTATCAAAAATGAGAAATCAAATGCGATCTATCTCCTTGGACCTTTGTACAGGTGGCATAGAGGTACCCCTTTGTGACACTTGGTTAAAACATATGCAATGCAATGATAACCCATGGGGATCCGAGCTAATTAGGACAAGGAGCGAGCACTATTGGTATTCGACGCATGAGGCTTGCGACTTATAAGATGTTTTATACATGACACATATGAAGTACTACTACCGTTGACACAATTGCTTCCATGTTTCAAAATAAAAAGCTCTAGCACTTCAAGCACCAACTACTGAGAGCATGATTGTCATTCTGAGTGTAATGTGCATTGTCCCAAAGTAGCATTGTCTTTTGCATGATTGTGATGTCGTTTATTCTGAAATGATTGTATCTAGTCATCACTTAAACCTTGAAGGTGCCCCTGCACTTATGTTTTGCATCACTAAAGGGGGCAAGCTAGATATCACTTGATCATATCTGCACATCATGTTCGTTGCAAATCTTTTTGATGTTTCAGTTTCATGTTGTAAAACTTTCAGTCATTTGTGATTTTCTCTTGAGAAAACTTAGTTACTTTAGAATCATTGTCTCAGTAAGCTTTTGTCATATGACTATGAGAAAGTCTTATATGGTTAATAGCATGTCACCACAGAAATTATTCTTGTTATCATTTACCTACTCGAGTACGAGCAGGAATTAAGCTTGGGGATGTTGATACGTCCAAAACGTATCTATAATTTCTGCTTGCTCCATGCCACTTTTGGGTGATATTGCTATGATATTCATACACTTCCATACACTTTTGATCATATTTGGACTAACTTACTAATCCAGTGCACCCCAGTGCCAGTTTCTGTTTTCGGCTGTTTTTGTATTTCAGGTTTTCACCTTTCGAGAACTGCCCAGAAAAATCCAGAAAAAAATATAAAAAAAATCAGCGATCCGGGAACGACACTGCCTCCGAAGGGAAGCCTGGGGGGGCACAGGGGCTCCAGGCGCCCTGTGGGCGCCCCCCCCCCCTGGGCCGCGCCGGGGGGGCGCCTCGGCCCCCCGAGAGTCCCCCGGTGCCCTACTTTGGCATATATTTAAAGGGTTCCCCGTAACCCTTGAAACAGGACTTCTTTTCGCGATCCCATCTATGTTCCGCCGCCGCCGCCGCTTCCAAGATCGGGAGCACCAGGAGAACTCTTCCCGGCACCCTGTCGAAGGGGAGGATCACCACCGGGAGCTTCTCCACACCCATGGATGCCTCCCGGATGACTCGTGAGTAGTCTCCCTTGGACCATGAGTCCATGACCAGTAGCTATGTGATGTTCTCCTCCCGTTCTTGTGCTTCACTAATTAGTCCTCGTGAGCTGCCCTACATGATCGAGGCACCTATGTAATCCTTATGATGTTGCTATGTTGAGTTTGCTGGGATCCGATGGATTATGAGATTATGTTCAGATTGATCTTGAGTAATATATTTGATTCACCTCTTTTATATTTTAGTTCATAAGTAATTCTTGCATGTTCTCCGTTGTTATTTATTGCTTTGGCCAAGTAGTAGGTAGTGACTCCAAGAGGGAACGTTATGCTCGATTGTGGGTTCATGCCCCTCGATGACTAGCTTGAGTGACAGAAACATGAGTCTAGGGGATGTGCTGTTGCCACAAGGGGGAAAACAACGGTGCTTGTGCCCGCGGGTGCAAGGATTGTTTACTTTACGCAAATTTCTTTTAATGCAGTTGTCTGTTGCTTTGAGTTTACACTATGGGTGGGACTCGCAACTTAATACCAGCGAGATGTTCTGGATAGATATCTCAAGGTGGATGATTAGTAGTAGATATTGATGGATTTCGGTCTACTTACTTTGGCGTACCGCCCATGCTTTGAACCTCAACCTTTCTTGCAATGTAGTCAGCATTGGTTTGCGTTCGTGGTCCTGTCAATTGCCCAGCTGTAATTTGTTTACCTCACATAGCTGTTTTATCGTCTTTTGGGAGAGAGACATCACTAGTGAACATCATGAGACTCCGGTCCATATTACCATCATTGATCACATCCACTATTTACTTTTCGCTATTTTATTTACTATTGCAAAACACTATCTATCACTACTATCATATTGCTTTTAACCCTTTGTGAACTGCAAGGCCGGAGAGATTGACAACCTCTCTGTACTCGTTGGGAGCAAAGTTATTTGTATCTGTGTGCAGGTCCACGTTGATTGCTAATTGCACCGTTAGCACTTGACACCTACCTGTTGAACCTAGGAGTCTCTGGGGATTCGATCCTTGGCATCTTTGCTAAGAGAAAACACTTCTACTTACTGCATCTTACACCTTCCACTTGGGGTAACCAACGAGGGGTTCGAGGCCCATCAGGTGGCTAGTGGTCGCCTGAGGTTGCGGAGAGGCTTGGGGCATCCTTAAATAGGTGATCAAGGTCGGTTCGACGATGGCCGAGGATAAGGATTCCGGCGACCAATGTTCTGTAGCTTAGGGTGACGTGGCGGCGACGTGCGCTAGGGGACGAGCTCTCGGACGATCTGGAGGTGCTCCAGGGGGTAGGTAGCGAGCGCTGGTGGCTCGGGCGGCGCTGTCCACGGCAGGAGCTGTTGTGGCTGCCCGCTAGCCGCCGCGGCCGACCTGACGGCGGCCCTGTGGAGCTCAAGAGCTGTCTCTGCGGTGAGGGAAAGGGCGGGCGTGCTGGCGGTGCGAGGGGAGTGGCCAGAACGGGCGCAGGTTGTCGGTAGAGGGACGCGACGGCTCGGTGCGCGCGCGTGCAAACCGTGCGCTCTGGGCGCGCCCAAAGCACGCACGTGAGCCGTTCGACGAAAAGCCAGAGCATGCCACGGAGCTTGGATGAAGCTGGAAGTTAACAAGACTAGGTTAGAGGCTTAAGGGAGATTAGTGGACATGTCAGTGTGCACAGAGGGGCAAGGTCACAGTGCAAGGCAAAGATCATGCCAAAACTGGCCATGCGCATCAGGTGTTTGACAAAATGCTAGAGACAACTAGGCAACTCTTGGGGTGGCCAAATTCTCCAGATCAGTGTCTCCTTGGATGAGTAAGAGGGTGGTGAGGTTAGTTTATCAAAAGCAAAAACTTGTTGGTGCAAGTTTTTGCAAAACTTCTGTTCTAGGAAGAAGGTAAAAGGCATTGTTTCATGAACCAAAAATCTTCCAATGGGTCCACTCTTCTGGACTTAAGGGTTTTGCAAGATGGGCAATAAGCAGGAGGAAGCTCAAGGGCACTAGAGAAAATTAAACTAGGGTTGCAGTAGAAAAAGCCAAACTGGACCGGAGAGCAAAAGGGGTTGATTCACTCAAATATTCCAAAGGACTACTCTGGGTTTTTGCATAAAGTTGAATAATATACTCCTATGAACATCCCATAATTTCGGTGGAAGCATTAAAGAAATATTTAATGGGGTTGTAGTGGAAAATTGCCCACTGGACCAGATTTGAAAACCTAGTGTGGAACTCAAAATATTAAATGAATGAAATATATTCTTGCAAAAAAGTGATCTAACAACATCACATGACATCTCCAATTTTTGGTTGGAATTTTAGATAAACCTATCAAAGGGTTGTAGTTCAATTGGGGCCCTAAAACCAAGGGAAACCATTTTTAGGGGAGACAAGATTAGGGAGACAATTATATAAATAAATTCCATTGATATAAGAAAAGTTTTTATTGAGAGAATAAGAGAGTCTAAAATAATTGGAAATTTTTCACTTGCGGTAAAAACTCCAACATAAAAGGAAAAGAAAGGTCCTGAAATCAAAAGGAGAACCTAGCAAAAATGCAAAATTTTAATTTCCTGACAAAATTTTAATTAATAAAACATGGTTAAATTTTTGGGGTGTTACAACACTACCCCCCTTAAGAAAAATCTCTTCCTCGAGATTTGCTAAGGGCTGTAACGAAAATAATAACTACTATCACAAAGCAATATCACACGAATAACCATCCTACTCAAGTAGTAAAATATGGCTACGGTGAGTGGGCAACTATCTTGTCGATTCTGCTCTATGGGGTCGGGGTCAATGTTACAGGTACACATATCCCGTATCACCGTGGGTATCGTCGGGGTGGTTTTTGGTAGCTACGCTCAGAATTAAAATGCAATCATAAACCAACATACTTGTGCGTGGCTACTAATATGAAATAAACTGGGGTGCACGAGCAGACCGTATTGAAATATAGCGATCCAAGATCACACAATGACAGGGCGTGGACATACTAAGACTCGGCGCTACTCGAGCGATTTAGTCTACCTCGTTTATATCTAAGCGGGTGTGCCTTGTGGACGTGGAGGCTTCTCCATTGGCCTCACCATCGGGGTTAGCTGGAGGGGGTTGAGGGACTGCAGGGTCGGGGTAGTGATGATGACCATTGCGGGGGTTGTTGGCCACAATCCCGCTGGAGCGTGTTCCCAGGAGGCGACGAATAACTTCTGGGGACACCAAAGCATCTTGATCAATGGCTGGGGCATACCTCAGGGTCTCGATCGGTTGTCCAAACAGCACGACTGGGTTGTCGACGTCGGGCTCATCTCCTCCTCTTGCCGGGGCTCGACGAAGCAGTTCCCCACGAGCTGCGATCAGATCAAGAGTGATTTGATCGAACAGTTCCTCTAGCACACTAACATAGCGTACCAGGTGCAATAATGCAGGATCTGTCTCGTGGTCTCCGCTCGCAACTCGGGGAAACCTACCATACCCGTCACGGCTGGGGTAGTAGTAGAATGAGCGACAGTTGACTCTGGGTGACAAGTGCCGAAGTTGAACTATAGCCTCTCGAGCGGCTTGTTGGAGGGCTTGTGGCTCAAAGGAAGTTGTCCTTCCGGTGAACCTGTAGGGGCGTTCTGGCGATAGACCCCTACCATAGACGTGTACGGTGGCCCAGAATTGACGGTTCTATTGGTACACAACATATTCTGGGGGCTCTTCTAATGCAAAGGCACGGCGGGTGAGGTTTGCTAGCACGGTCACAAAACCTCCAAGATTGGTTGCTGTGGTTTCATTGTGAACAATGGGCCAGGCATCTTGGCTTTGTTTGGGATAGAGGCTGTGTTGGGCTGGGTGGAGGCTAGCGTGCCCTTTTATAGAAAAAGGGGACGCGGTCTTCCTTCGCACGCTTGCTAATGAGACAATTTTAGGTGTCGGTCACTGTGTGGCTATATCACACGAGAAGCTTGGCCGGGGTTTGTTTAAGGTCTGGTGGGTTGGTTTACCTAGGTTTTTGACCTGGCCAAGATAGGATTAGCCAATGGTCAGCCTGGCTCTGATACCAAGTTTGTCAGGACCGGATTTTCGGGATATAAATTTCCCAAAAGCGGCCCTTGTGCTCACCAGCCCCAGGATTACTGTTAGCTGATGAGGCAGCAACTTGTTACATAAAACTCCAAGCAAATACAAGATATGTAGTACAAGACCATTCTGGCCTGTGAGTACAACACAAGGTTTCTAGTGGCTGGTGGCGGAAGCAGTTTGTGGTTCATCGGTGACTATGGGACTCCATTTCCCACAGGAACAGCAGACCAGGATAACTCCTATCTTCTCGAGGTTGCTATCTCCCTTTTGTGTAGGTTCCGGGGCTGTCATCACATCGTTCCTTCCCACGCAAGGAATATGGCCAAGACAATAGCCATGGACAAGCGAGTGAGTACTTTGAATGTACTCACAAACATTATGAACATGGGTGAGATCTAATCATGCTCGAGAATAATTGATGATCGCTATGATAATAATGATATGACAGTCCCAAAATTCAAGTAAGCCATTTGTATAAAAATGCATATGCAATCAGGGAGGGATAATAAAATAAATAGCGATCATGCCACAGTCGGGCGTCTGAGCCACACCACAGAGAGGGCTTATAAATAAAAGAAGTAACAAGCATGCCACAGTGGGGCGTTTGAGCGACACCACAGAAAGGGCTCATAAGGAAAATAAATAACAAGCATGCCACAGTCGGGCGTCTGAGCGACACCACAGAAAGGGCTCATAAGGAAAATAAATAACAAGCATGCCACAGTCGGGCGTCTGGGCGACACCACATAAAGGGATTATAGGTAAATAAATAACAAGCATGCCACAGTCGGGCATCTGAGCAACACCACAGAAAGGGCTTATAAATAAAAGAAGTAACAGGCATGCCACAGTCGGGCGTCTGAGCGACACCACAGAAAGGGCTTATAAGGAAAATAGATAACAAGCATGCCATAGTCGGGCGTCTGAGCGACACCTCAAAAAGGGCTTATAAGGATAAAATAAATAATAGACAGTGGGCATCCAGGAGGTAGAACCGTCCCAGGGATACTCATTAATTCAAAGAATACAAATGGTTAGTCCACAATAATAATCATATTCACCATATGTCTTAGGTCATAATCAATGTTCTGGTTTAGTAGTTTCTCCTCCGAAGACCGACACTCGACCCATCCCAGACTGTAGTCCTTAACCATGGACACGGCTATTCGAATAGGTTTAGTATCTCTGCAGAGGGTGTACTCTTTACCCATGAGTAACAGATTCCTTTAGTCCATCGGAACTAATTCCGTCTACGGTCTTTTAGTCGAAAACCCGCCTGACTTGCACACACCAGTTTAAGTTACCAGTGTCTGGAATCACCCATGACACTTGTTAAGCAAACTCTGAGTGGGGAGGCTACAACCTCGCGTAGCATGGGATCAAATTTCTATCGCACGCTCTAAGGGGTGTGAAAGTGCAGTATATCGACTAGAGGGGGGGTGAATAGGCGATTTTTATGAAATGCTTCAAAACATGGTAGTTTCGAAGACAAACGATAAGCTCAAGCATATTAGTATGCAGCGGAAAGTGGACTACACTAGATAAGCCATAGTCATGTATTCAATGAAGTGAAAGCATGAAGACTAATAGCAACTAGGCAGTAGTGATCATAAAGGAAGAAGGAATGAAGCCAATCACAACAAGTAGATACTCAGTGAAGACAATCAGATAAGGCAAGCATGCAATGTCTTCACAACATAGAGTAGTAAGTAAAGGGAAGGAAAGGATAGAACCAGTTGCTCGGGGAAGACAGTGATTAGTTAGACCAGTTCCAGTTGTTGTGACAAATGTACGTCTGGTTAGGGAGGCTGAGATTTAACTCTGAAGACCGTGTCTTCACCGTGTTCCCCTTGAGCTAAGGACACCTAGTCCTCGCCTAATCACTCTGGTAAGTCTTCAAGGTAGACTTCCAAACCTTCACAGACTTCGTTCACCGGCAATCCACAATGACTCTTGGATGCTCAGAACACGACACCTAACCGGCTGGAGGAAACACAGTCCTCATGTGTAATAAGTCTTCAGGTCACACAGACAGAAAGACTTCAGTGATGCCTAACACTCTTTGGCTCTGGGTGTATGGGCTTTGTCCTCGCAAGGATCTCTCTCTCAAATGCTTCGGAGGTGGGTTGCTCTCAAACGACAAAAGCCGTGCAATAACTCTGAGCAGCCACCAATTTATGGTGTAGGGGGTGGGCTATTTATAGCCACTGGGCAACCCGACCTGATTTATCCGAAGTGACCCTAGGTCACTAAGGAACTGACACGTGTTCCAACGGTCAGATTTCAAACACACACGGCAACTTTACTTGAGCTCCAAGTAAAGCTGACTGATCCGCCTCTGGATAAGATTTGCTCTCATAGTCTTCGCTCGAAGACATAGGATTTGGTTGAGCATCACTTCAGTCACTCTGACTTAGTTCACTTGGACCCAACTTAACAGTACGGTGGTTCCTATGACTCAACAAAGAAGAAAAGGAAACAACAAAACATCTACGTCTTCGCTCTCCATAGTCTTCACACAATGTCTTCTCATGTCATAGTCTTCAATATGATTATCTTCATATACCACCACTAATATCAATGTCTTCATACATTTTTAGGGGTCATCTCCGGTAGTTTAACCGAATCAATGAGGGACTACTACCTGTGTTATCCTGCAATTCTCACAAACACATTAGTCCCTCAACCAGGTTTGTCATCAATACTCCAAAACCACTAGGGGTGGCACTAGATGCACTTACAATCTCCCCCTTTTTGGTCATTGATGACAAACTGGTTGAAGTTTTCAACGGGGATAAAGATGTGTAAAATTGTGAAGGATAAAGGTATTGTCTTCGTAAGTAGCAAAAGGCTCCCTCTGAAGATGTGCATATAGTTGATTTGCCTTTGAATCCAAATGCACATGGCAGGTTGTACTTGTGGAGATCCTCTTCAACTTATGAAGACCATTCATCATGCATAATTGATATGTCGAAGATAATGACATGCATAATGAAAAATGGACGTCTGCCATAATGACTAAGTGCGGAATATAAGGTAGCAGATGCGGAATTTATCATCGCATTACAGAGTAGCATAAAAATGTAGCAGACGACCATCAATTTAAGTGTTACAACTCAAAGAACCAAATGTAGCAAAACGAGAGTTGTAAAAACTAGGTAAATTATAAAGCACCCACCCATATGGACCCGCTTGAAGACTATCAACTCATATGCTTCTCCCCCTGTGCAATTGACAGCCAGGTTCATAGAGATCTCTTGGAGTGGGCAGGCCTATAAGCTCAATGAGATCAAAGGCTTTAGCTTCATGATGCACATTGCCTGTCATCCACTCAGGGACCCATGTCTTTGGATCCCTGTTGTAGCCTCGGATGTGGAGTGTTGCATAGAATTGCAGAAGCGGCTCCTCATTCCAATGCTCTTTATCTATGACAAAATTGAGTAGGCCAGCATCACGGAAGCAGTCAAGAGATTCTTCTAAGCAGGGCAGACCAGCAATAGCTTCAGTGTCAAGACGCATATGAGGGAAAATGTGCCCTTGATCATAGAGTACTCTTGAGTAGTAGTTGCGTTGTTGATGGCTCCAGAACATGTCTGATGATATTCTTGGCTTGGAATGTGGGTTCTTGGCGATGTCAAAGAAGGTGTTGTGCGCAGTGAAGCTATTGGCATTGAATGACCCTGAAGAGGTTGCAATACCTGGAAGCCTTGGCAGTCTTGGATTAGGCTTCCGAACTTGGGGCCTGTGCACAACATGATGATCAAACTAAGGACCAGCAGCACGCGGTTCAGTGGTAGGTGGCGGAATCAGAATGGGCCACCGAACAGTAACAAGCTGATCATCCTTGTTGTATGCTTGCTCAATGGTATGGGGACAAGGAGGCGGAACAGGAGCAGAGGCATTATCTTCAAGCTGCAGATTTGCTTCAGGTGCAGCATTGGCGTCAGACGCAGCACTGGCTTCAGGCACACCACTGGCTTCAGGTGCAGTTACTTCAGGCACAGTAGTGTCTTCAGGTGCCACATTAGCTTCAACCATGACCACGTCATTGGCTTCAGTGTTGGCGGTGGCATCCTCTGAATTTGTTGCCTCCACATCAGGAGCTGGATGGTCGGACACGTTCTCCTCGAGAACAGGGGGTGCGGCAGTACTTTCTTCTTCAACTTGGGGTTGTTCATCTTCTTGTTGGGGTGGTTCTTCTTCGGCTGATGCACCCGGAATATCTTCGGCCGCTTTGGCTTCAGATTCTGAGGGGTTTCTAGTAGGAGCAGCATCAGGTGCAGATGGTTGCTCTACTCCTTCTGGAACACTTGGGGTAGCGACTTGAGGCCTTGGTCCTTTGCGAAGCCTGCGAAAAGCTGGCGACGCCTGAGGAGATGGAGGTTGTTGGGCCTCAAAGTCTTCATCTTCAAGCACCATACTTTTGTCTTGAGTTTGCTGGGGAGTGGCTTGTGTATCCTGTGGGTGATCAGCCCATGAGTCATCCTGAGCAATTGGCGTCAATGGACAACCAATGCTGATGCGTTCGCTGTTCGTGAGACCAGGCAAAGAGTCAATGTTGTATTTGATCTGAGGAAGGACTTCATCATCTTCAACATTGTCTTGAGGACCAATGTCTTCAGCTGTGGTGGGGTCGAGAGCTGGAATGTCTTCGGCCTCCGTGGGAGCAGGCTCATGAACAGTCAGTCTTCGTTCTCTCTGGGCAGATGCAGGGCGAGCAACTGAGATTGGCTCGACAAAGATAGGCTCTTTGGAAGCAGCCTTATCCTTCTTGGTTTTGCGCTTCTTGGTGGGTGGAGCTTCATCGGTAGATTGCTTACGCTTGTGAGCTTCAGCTTCAGCCACCTTAGTCTTCTTGAGCTTCGAAGCGGTTGCGGTTGCCTTAGGCTTCGTGCCAGTCATGCTAGCAGGGAAGACTATGCGAGGCATTTCCTGCCCAGATTCTTCAGCTTCGGGCACAGGCTGCTTCTTCTTCTTCTTGGTATCCATCCTTGGATCAATGCCAGGACGCCCAAGTGCATTGCCCTTTTCAGCTTCATTGAATGCTTGCACGCATTTTGCATCCAAGTCCTTGATTCTCTCACAAGAACCTTTAGCTTCTTCACGCCGCTGGCGAAAGGCTTCCTTGAGCTCGTGCATCATAACTTTGAAGTTTTGAATTTCTTGCACGCTGAGCTTGTCCACATGCTTCTTGAACTAAGCCTTTTCATAGTCTATCTTTTGCTTCAGCTCAACAATTCTCTGAGCCAGAGCCAGCTCAGAAGCAATGGCACCATGGAAGGAGACGCTGAGGCCAACTGGAAGTTGAAGATCGTCGAAGCTCAGGTTGGGTGTATCAAACCATTTATCAATGAAGTTATTGAGCACTTCAACGTCAAAGAGCGGCAAATCATTGAAGATTTCAGCATCTTGCTTGCTCTTGATCAATAGCTCCAGAGCATCATCTCCAAGATCTTCATCACTTGAGAGATCAAGGGCATCATTTGCAGTCTTCAGTACTGCATCAGGAGTGAGAGCTGGACTGGGGTTGCGTGTTGGCTTCCTCTTCAGCTGTCTGCTCTTGGAGATACGAGAGTGTTCCTCAGATTGCACACTTGGTGCAGGTGGAGCAGTGGCCAAGGGCTTCACTCTAGATGCCTTTGGAGGAGTAGTCTTCGAAGCCTTTGATTTCTTCTTCTGGGGCTTCGGCGTTGCAGGTGCTTCTTCAGAGTCAGCATCTGCCTCAGGCTGATCCACGTCTGCCCCTTGAACCCTTATGTGACTAATGAGGCCCTCTAGGTTGTAGAAGGGCCCAACCAGATTCGGTTCAGCTTCGCGCGTGCCATCAGCGCGGGGCGCAGAGGGGGCAGGATTGAAGTCTAATCCCCAAAGCTTCTTGTTCTCTTTGGCCGAGTTCTTGGCAAATTGAAGATTTCGCTTGAACAAATTGTCGTCGCGACACCAGAGCAAAGAGCTTGGATCAGCATCAGCAAGCTGAGGCCCTCTGACCATGCAAGGGTAGAAGCCTTGAGCAATGGCTTCAGCACGAGTCTTGGGGGGGAGATTCTTATAAGTGATATCTCCCCATGCATGCTTGATGCCGTTTTTCTCAGCATACTCTTGGGTCACGGACCTATACTTGAACCACTGTTCGACCCAGTATCTTCGAATCCATTGGATTCATGTCTTCCTCTGATTGTAATCCTCCTCTGGATCAGTCTTGTATATCTCACTGAGATCAGGAGGCAAATCAATGGAGGTGTTGCCATGGCGCTGTCTGCCACCCTTTCTTACTGTCTTGTCAGTTGCCATTTGCTTCAACCTGAAGGGCTTCAAATTGAATGGCTTCAAAACAGGGAAATGCTTCGGTCTGCCGGTTAGACAGGAACTGTCTTCAGGGGAATGAATGTGACGCTGCAAAAACTCTGCAAATGAATGCAGCCTATGAGAACCAAAAGATTCTCCCACGGACATGTACCTGTGACAGCATTAGAGATGCGAGGGAAGGGGAAGAGGTCATATGCATTCTCAGAAGTTTTGAAGATTAAAACAGTTTTGAAGACTTTGACCTCATAGTGCGAAGACATTCACTCATGGGAGTTGGTTCCAGATTTGTACGAATCCACGAATAAGTACAAGTGAGGAATCTAATTATGGTTGAAGCATATGTGAATGTACTAGGCAAGATATGAGATGCAGAAAGGATAGATCTATATATCTAAGTAGGCAGAACCTCTTGTGGTAAAGTAGATGAATCTTTATGGATCTAGAAGATGGTAAAAAGAAAGTTTTATTTACCACACGACGAACTGCTTAGACGGAGAGGAGTTGGATGCCCAGCAGTTCGATCTTCCGTGCCCTAACTTGGCGACAAAGGACAGCTACGGCGACGGCGGAGTAGAAGATGTCCGCAGCCGCGTGAGGACGGCGTCGACAAAGTTGCGGCAGCGAAGCGCTTCATCGCCGGCGTCGTCGAAAGCTAGCGGAGGCGCTAGGGTTGGTCGAGGTGGAGAGGTGGTAGAAGAAACTTTTGACCGTGATGGGACTTGCATTTATAGGCATGGGAGACGGCACATCATAATTACTCAGGTGCCCCTGACGGTTCATGTACGAGTGACACGTGGCGGTCATGTAATGCATTGGGAGTTGTCCCACGATCCCACGTACACCACGACTGTCGGAGTGGTCGTTTCGGCTTCTCCGGGTTTCAGGCATAACGGATGGAGCATTAAAATCAGATTTAAAGTTTGTCTCCGTATCTTCTGCTGACAAGGACGCAGAGAAGATATTCGACTGTTTCAACAGAATGCATATGATTTTGATAGACAGAGTGTGAGATGAGAAAGCATAGAGAGGTTAGGGTCCGATCGCATTCACTTAGTCCAAAAGATTCAAATACGAAGACATAGCTATAAGTGAATGCTGTTGAGGACACAACACAACTCTCTCTCTCTCTCTCTCTCTCTCTCTCTCTCTCTCTATATATATATATATATATATATATATATATATATATATATATATATATATATATATATATATATATATATATATATATATATATATATATATGTCCTATATGAAGACAAACCAAGTGCGAAGACTTTGCAAATGTAACGCCACGAGAAACGCTTCAAACAAGAATTTGGTGGTGGCGTTACCCACCATATAGGAAGTATTAGACCCAGACACGGCGCACAATTATCGTGGCGCTCCGAAGTCAAATTCCAGGTTAATGTATTCACACTTGGAATGTATGTCTTCATTGATTGAAGGTATACTTTACTTCGTGTGTTGCACATCTAAGTCATCAATATGAATAAGTGTTAGGACGTGTGCCTGATTACAGGACATTTGAGGATTCTAAGATATTTAGCTCACACCGCAACTTGCAAAACCTTTTCTCATCCAAGGGCTTTGTGAAGATATCTGCCAGTTGCTCTTCAGTGTTGACGTGTATGATATCAATATCTTCCTTCATAACATGATCTCTGAGAAAGTGATGACGAATTTCATTGTGCTTTGTCTTCGAGTGCTGAACTGGGTTGTTGGCAATCTTGATGGCGCTTTCATTATCACTGTAGAGTGGCACATGCTTCAGATGGACTCCATAGTCCTTGAGTGTTTGCTTCATCCAGAGAAGCTGAGCGCAGCAAGATCCAGCAGCAATGTATTCAGATTCAGCAGTGGAGAGTGATACACAGTTCTGCTTCTTTGAGGACCAACAGACAAGTGATCGTCCTAGAAAGTGACATGTGCCTGGTGTGGACTTGCGATCAACTTTGTCACCAGCATAATCAGCATCTGAAAATCCTACTAGATCAAACTCTGAGCCCTTTGGATACCATATTCCTAGTGTTGGGGTGTAAGCCAAATATCGAAGTATTTGCTTCACAGCTAAGTGATGCGACTCCTTTGGTGCCGCTTGATATCGAGCACACATGCAAACACTAAGCATAATATCTTGCCTAGATGCACATAAATAAAGTAAAGAACCAATCATGGAGCAGTATACCTGTTGATCAAACTCTTTACCATTGGCGTCGGGACCCAGATGATGTTTAGCAAGCATTGGTGTTGAGTACCCTTTGCAGTCTTGCATTCCAAACTTCTTCAGGCAGTCTTTAAGGTACTTCTCTTGAGATATGAAGATGTCGTTGCTTTGCTGACGAATTTGAAGACCAAGGAAGAACTTCAGCTCACTCATCATGGACATTTGATATTGCTCTTGCATTATGTGACCAAACTCATCACTGTATTTCTTGTCCGTGCATCCGAAGATAATGTCATCCACATAGATTTGGCAGACAAATAGCTCATCATCATATGTCTTCGTGAAGAGAGTGGGATCTAGGGATCCAGGTTTGAAGCCTTTGCTCTTCAGGAAGTCTTTGAGAGTGTCATACCAAGCACGAGGCGCTTGTTTGAGGCCATACAGTGCCTTGTTGAGCTTGTATACCATATCAGGACATTTTGTATCTTCAAAGCCAGGTGGTTGTGCAACATACACTTCTTCTTCAATTCATCCATTGAGAAAGGCACTATTTACATCCATTTGATACAGAAGTATGTTGTGATGATTTGCATAGGCTAGCAGTATACGAATAGCTTCAAGCCTAGCGACATGAGCAAATGTTTCATCGAAGTCAATCCCTTCAACTTGAGTGTATCCTTGAGCAACGAGACGAAATTTGTTTCTAACCACTTGACCATGCTCATCTTGCTTGTCGCGATAGATCCACTTTGTGCCTATTATGTTGTGCTTTCGAGGATCAGGACGCTTGACAAGTTCCCACACATTGTTCAGCTCAAACTGTTGAAGCTCTTCTTGCATTGCTTGAATCCATTCAGGCTCCATAAAAGCTTTAGCAACTTTCTTGGGTTCAGATATTGAGACAAAGCAAAGTGCCCACAGAAATTTGCAAGCTGTGTTGCTCTTGCGTGAGTGAGTGGACCAGGAGCATTTATCCTATCAATTATCTTATCAACTTGTACTTCATTTGCAACACGAGGATGAGCTGGACGAAGATTTTGCTCTTGCTGTGCATTGTCTACATCAGGAGTATTGTCTTCAGGCTGAGCATTGTCGTCAGGTTGATTTGGAGAAGAGATGATGAGTTCCTCGTCAGGTTGTGCTTCAGAAGGCATGATCTCACCAGTTCCAATTAGCTTGATAGAATCATTTGGTGAAGCTTCATCTAGCACATTTGGTAGGGACTCTCTTTGTGATCCATTTGACTCATCAAACCTCACATCCACAGTTTCAACAGTTTTATAGAGAAAAATGTTGAAGACTCTATAGGAGTGTGAGTCATTTCCATATCCGAGCATGAAGCCTTCATGAGCTTTGGGTGCAAATTTTGACTTATGATGAGGATCCTTGATCCAGCACTTAGCTCCAATTACTCTAAAGTAGCTTACATTTGGCTTCTTTCCAGTGAGGAGTTCATAGGATGTTTTATTCAGAAGCTTGTGAAGATAAACACGGTTGATGATATGGCATGCAGCGTCAATAGCTTCGGGCCAGAATCTTCTTGGTGTTTTGTACTCATCGAGCATCGTTCGAGCCATCTCAATTAGAGTTATGTTCTTGCGCTCAACGATCCCATTTTGCTGAGGTGTATACGGGGCTGAGAATTCATGAGTGATTCCCATCTCATCCAAATAAAGATCGAGGCCAGTGTTCTTGAATTCAGTGCCATTGTCACTTCTGATATGCTTGATCTTGATGCCATAGTTGTTCATGGCACGGTTGGCGAAGCGTCTGAAGACATCTTGCACTTCAGTCTTGTAGAGTATTATGTGCACCCATGTGTATCTTGAATAATCATCAACAATGACGAAGCCATAGAGACGGGCTATGGTAGAGAATGTGGAGTAGTGAGTAGGGCCAAATAAGTCCATGTGAAGCAGCTCGAAGGGTTTAGATGTCGTCATGATTGTCTTCGAGGGGTGCTTGGCTCTAGTCATCTTCCCAGCTTCACAGGCACCACATAGATGATCTTTCTTGAACTTGACTTCCTCGATGCCTATTACATGCTTCTTCTTTGCGAGAGTGTGCAAGTTCCTCATGCCAGCATGTCCTAGCCTTCGATGCCAGAGCCAGCACTCTGAAGCTTTTGCTAGTAGACATACGTCCATTTGCGGTCCAGCTGAGAAATCTACCATATACAGATCACCTTTTCTGTATCCTTCAAATACTAGACCCAACACTTTGCTTTTACCAGTATCAGCAAATGTGATGTGACTCTTGTTGGATGGACGTAAAGTTCAGTCCATGAGAAGATGTCGATCACCGGTCATATGGTTTGTGCATCCGCTATCCATAATCCATTCTGAGGACTTAGGTGTCTCCCCCTACAATGACGTTAGGAGGATAGGCTTCACCAAAAGCCATTGTGAAGCATAAACATTTGATGCATAAGTGGATTACGAAAGCTTAAATGAAAGTTAGGACTGATGAGATGTTCAACTAGTGACTTATGAATAGTATGAGCAGTAAGTTATTCTAGGCATTTGATCTTGTGCCCAACAAGTGTTTTAGGTCCCCCAGCAATAGCATCAGAAGCCTTTGATCATAGGCTGGAGACCTTTCCCTGCAAGAGAAAGTTAGTTCGTCTTAACCACCCACATCTTCAGGGGTGGCTTAGAAGCAATGAGTCTTAGAGCAGCATCTGAGAATTTTGGCTTTGGGGCCCTAGCAAATAGTCTTGCGGGAGGAGAATAATACTCATAAGAATAGGCAGAAAAATTCTTGGATTTATGAACATAGCGGTTTGATGAAACACGCTCATATTCATGAGTCTGAGTATGGTTTACCTGCAAAACATTCGCGTTAGGGTGACTCAGATGAGTCCTTTGGTTGTATGAAGCCTTAGGACCATATGAAGACTTTGGTCTGGGATTTGTCTTCATCCCAGGGGGTGTCATGATAGTATTTGCTGGAAGCTTCTCAAGACAACCTTTGGGTACCCAGATCTTCTTCATAGGTGGTCCATTCCTGCAGTTAGTACCAATATACCTGGCAAACACTTCACCATTTTGATTCTTAAACAGTTTATAGTTTGCATCAAAGGATTCATCAATGATAACAGGATTAGCACAAGTGAAGCCAGATAAGGTAGATGGATCCACTGAAGGTCCCTTTGCAGCAACCCATGTGGTTTTGGGATACTGCTCAGGCTTCTAGTACGAACCATCAACATTCATTTTCCTGTCGAACCCAACACCCTCTTTCCTAGGGTTTCGGTTCAGTATCTGCTTTTTGAGGACATCACATAGAGTTTGATGCCCATTGAGGCCTTTGTACATCCCTGTTTCAACCAAAGTCTTCAACCTAGCATTTTCATCAGCAATAGTAGTGGTTTCCTCAGCAGAGGGGTTAGTTACCACATCAATAGTTGAAGATATTGCAACATGGCAGCAGTAGAGCATTCAGCAACAGATGTAGCATTATCACGTTCAATGCATTTTAGACATGGTGGTTCAAACTATTCGTGAGAAGCACTAACATGTTGAGAAAGTAATGAATCATGCTTCTTCTGAAGATCTTCATAACATCCTCTTAACTTTTCATGATCGGATAAGAGAGTGTTATGAAGACTTTGAAGCGTAGTTAACTTAGCCTGAAGCCTCTGAAGACATTCAGCTATGTTTTTTGACTGATCCATTTCTTCACCCAACATATCATTGCACTTTTTAAGCATTTTTTGAGCCTTTTCCAGAGCAATCTGTTGTTTAGTGGCAAGGGAAGCAAGCTTGACATAGCTGGGTCCAAACTCATCACCAGATTCATCATCACTAGATTCAAATGAATAGCATTCGGTTACCTTGGCACATTTTGCCATAAGACATGGTGCAGAAGATGATGGTTCTGGATCAAAAGTCATCGTCTTGAGGGATTCCTTGAATTTCTCAAACCCAGAATCATCACGAGTTCGATGACCTTCATAGACTTTAGAGAGACGGTCCCAGATAAGCTTCGCATGATCAAGATGCATGATGTTCCTGAACTGATCTTGAGACAGACAGGAGCAGATGACGTCCTTCGCTGTGAGATTGAGAAGGGAGAACTTGCGAATGTCATCAGCTTCTGCCCTCTTGCATAGATCGGTAAGACCAATCTCAGTGACGGTCCACACCTCACTTTTAATCGCCATGAGACGTTTCTTCATCATGGCCTTCCACTTGGGATACTCATGACCGTAAAACATAGGGCAAGACACTGTCTTCATTCCTGCGGTCGACATAGCTAAAACTCCAGGTGGTTAAATCGAATCACACAGAACAAGGGAGTACCTTGCTCTGATATCAATTGAAAGTGCAGTATATCGACTAGAGGGGGGTGAATAGGCGATTTTTATGAAATGCTTCAAAACATGGTAGTTTCAAGGACAAACGATAAGCTCAAGCCTATTAGTATGTAGCGGAAAGTGGACTACACTAGATAAGCCATAGTCATGTATTCAATGAAGTGAAAGCATGAAGACTAATAGCAACTAGGCAGTAGTGATCATAAAGGAAGAAGGAATGAAGCCAATCACAACAAGTAGATACTCAGTGAAGACAATCAGATAAGGCAAGCATCCAATGGCTTCACAACATAGAGTAGTAAGTAAAGGAAAGGAAAGGATAGAACCAGTTGCTCAGGGGAGACAGTGATTTGTTAGACCTGTTCCAGTTGCTGTGACAACTGTACGTCTGGTTAGGGAGGCTGAGATTTAACTCTGAAGACCATGTCTTCACCTTGTTCCCCTTGAGCTAAGGACACCTAGTCCTCGCCCAATCACTCTGGTAAGTCTTCAAGGAAGACTTCCAAACCTTCACAGACTTCGTTCACCGGCAATCCACAATGACTCTTGGATGCTCAGAACGCGACGCCTAACCGGCTGGAGGAAACACAGTCCTCAAGTGTAATAAGTCTCCAGGTCACACAGACAGACAGACTTCAGTGATGCCTAACACTCTTTGGCTCTGGGTGTTTGGGCTTTGTCCTCGCAAGGATCTCTCTCTCAAATGCTTCGGAGGTGGGTTGCTCTCAAACGACAAAAGCCGTGCAATAACTCTAAGCAGCCACCAATTTATGGTGTAGGGGGTGGGCTATTTATAGCCACTGGGCAACCCGACCTGATTTGTCCGAAGTGACCCTAGGTCACTAAGGAACTGACACGTGTTCCAACGGTTAGATTTCAAACACACACGGCAACTTTACTTGAGCTCCAAGTAAAGCTGACTCATCCGCCTCTGGATAAGATTTGCTCTCATAGTCTTCGCTCGAAGACATAGGATTTGGTTGAGCATCACTTCAGTCAGTCTGACTTAGTTCACTTGGACCCCACTTAACAGTACGGTGGTTCCTATGACTCAACAAAGAAGAAAAGGAAACAATGAAACATCTACGTCTTCGCTCTCCATAGTCTTCACACAATGTCTTCTCATGTCATAGTCTTCAATATGATTATCTTCATATACCACCACTGATATCAATGTCTTCATACATTTTTAGGGGTCATCTCCGGTAGTTTAACCGAATCAATGAGGGACGACTACCTGTGTTATCCTGCAATTCTCACAAACACATTAGTCCCTCAACCAGGTTTGTCGTCAATACTCCAAAACCACTAGGGGTGGCACTAGATGCACTTACAGGGTGCCCCCCTCTCGGTCCCAACCGGAAACACCCATGCCCCCGGAACCGGTGGCATGCCTACCGGATGCAGCCGGTATCTTCTACCATGGCCTCTATGTACGGTGTGTGCTAGGACAGGGGTTGACACTTACTGAACCGTACCCTACCTGTGGCAGGGACAAGTGGTAGCACAAAACAAGTATGGGGGTTACTGGAACAAGACTCGATCTATGGTCAACTTAGGAGGTTCAAGCTTCACTAGTATGATTAGTCATAACTAACATAACCCACATCAACGGTCGGAATCACCACCTGTCATGCCTCACCAAGCCATACCAGACTCCACCGTTCTGATGGGGAGCTAGTGGCGAGCTCGCGTCTACACAAGACCGTGACTTTCATGACTTTCTTCTGTTAGGCATGAAAGGCATACTAACGGGATCACCGTCATGCATACTCATTTTTCACAGCAAGGGGTTTACCTCATGCACTCATGGGTATGATTGATACGTCCAAAATACATCACTATTTTATATCATAATTCATCCTTATTCATTGATATATTTCACATTACGATGATGTTCTTATGTTGTTTTGGCCTATTTTACACAGTTTGCAACATTCTGGTGCCGAAGCAGCAGACGCAGGATCCAGCGGTAAAAAGTGGACGCTGAGTTGCTGAAGAAGAATACCTCCAAATTACCTGAAAATTGACGGAGGGTATTTTCCAGAAGGATCACGAAGATACGCAAAAGAGCAACCAGAGGGGGGCCACAGGGTGCCCAGGCGGCCACCTGGCGCGGCCCCCACCCTGGCCGTGCCGGGAGGGCGACTGGAGCCCCTGGCCCACTCCAGGCTGCCCCCTTTGGCCTATATACTCCTCATCATCCAAAAACCCTAAAAAAGGGAGTTTTGACGGAGTTCCGCCGCCGCTCCGTGGCGGAAACCTACAGAGAAGAAAAAGCCATCTCCGGCGGGCAGATTCCGCCGGGGAGATCACCTCCGGGAAGGGGAGATCATCGCCATCATCACGGGCATCATCGAGATCATCATCAACATCATCCCCAACATCAGCACCATCTCCATCTTCATCCAATCTCATCTCACAATTGCAACTTGTGTTGTAATCCGTACTATCTATCCTCTCTACTCTATCGGTGTTGATTACTACTTTGTGGTGAATGTTATTGAGTTTTGTTTGAGAAATATTATTCTGTCCATATTGTTTATCATCCATCTATCTCCACTGATCATGGTCTCTTTTATGTCTTGTGAGTAGTTACTTTAGTTCTTGAGGACATGGGAAAAGTCTTGTTGTTAGTAGTCATATGATGTTGAAGTAATATGTGTTGTTTGATACTTAAGTTGTGTTGTTATTTTCCTAGTGGTGTTGTGTGAGTCAAACACTCAACACTTCGCCTTATTAAGGACCTAGGGGAATACATTGTGTACAAAGAATGCTTAAGTGGGTTGCCGGAGTGACAGAAACCTGAACCCCAGTTCGCACGCTTTTGCACAAGGGAACAATGGATCATCGATCGTATTGCTATGATTAGGCTTTTGCCTTAAATACTATCTTGTATTTGCGGATGCTTGCAAGGTGTTTAATCATAAGAGTGCACTCATCTTAGTCTAGAGGGTGTACTAGCATAGATCCACCCACTCAACACTTATCAAGACATCACATAGTACCGATACGGAATATGGCGAAAGCACATGACTACCTCTCCCGTGTGTCCTCAAGAACACTTTAGCCTTTATAAGTTCAGTTGCTAGGCCTCTCCTTTGCTCAGAAAGGATTGGGCCACTTGTTACTCTCCAGTGCCTTTTACTTTGCTCGCTTTTACTTTCCTGTTGCTTATATCAAGAAAACCCCTAAAAAGTTATCTTTCAGTGCTTGCAGTTATTCCTTGCTCAGAAACACTTATCAATACCTTCTGCTCCTCGTTGGGTTCGACACTCTTACTTATCGAAAACGCTGCAATAGATCCCTTACGGTTGTGGGTCATCAAGTACCGTTTTCTGGCGCTGTTGCCGGGGATTGTAGCGCTATTGGTAAGTGAAGCTGGTAAGGAAGTTTTTATATTTCTGTTTTTATTTTGCTGTTGCTGCTCTTTGTCCTTATGGACAACCTTGCTATTGGATCGTTTCTTGTGGGAAGACGCCCCACACTTGTGGTGGTTGCTCCTCCCCCTACTGAAATTGTGCCCTATAAAATACCAGCTGGTATTATCGATTATGTTTTGGCTAATCGTTATGCAGGAGACAAACATCCCGGTGAACACTTGCTATATCTGTCACAACTATGTTCATTATTTAAGCTTGCTGGTGTATCAATGGAGTTTGTCATGAGGAAATTGTTCTCTGTATCGCTTATAGATAAAGCTTCAGGTTGGTATAAGCTTCTCGATAACTCACACTTGCTTGATTGGCAAGAGCTTATGTCTCTCTTTTATACCAAGTTTTATCCTCTTCATGAAATTCATCGAGACAGGAACTATATCTATAACTTTAGGTCTCGTGACGGAGAAAGCATTGCTCAAGCTTGGGGGAGATTGAAGTCCCTAATGCTCAAATGTCCTATTCATGAGCTCCCCAAGAAAATTATACTTACAAATTTTTATGCCAGGCTTTCTCGTGAGGATAAGGAGATGTTGGATGCCTCCTCTAGTGGGGTATTTCAGACAAAGAGCGTTGAAGAAAGGTGGGATCTCATTGAAAGGATCCAGAGGAATACCGAAGATTGGGAAATCGATAAAGGTATTGAACCCGCTATAAATTATGAGCATGATTATATTGAGAGCTATGTGAAAATTGATTACTTCAATACCTTTTGCTCTAAGATTGGTCTTGATTCCCATCTAATGTTTGATTCTGTAAGGATTTTGCCTCTCACGTTGATTCTTTTAAAAAGAAGAGAGATCAGCATCATGAACCTTTCAAAGAGTTACCTGTTGATATTCATGTTGCTGACCCTATTTTGCCTGCAGTTATATATGAAAAGCCTCCTTTTCCCGAAAGGATAAGGGAGCACTCTCTTGTGACAGGCATAATAAATAAAAGTGAGAGAATAATTGATGAGCCTGAGACCAGATCAAGGTCGATCCTCAAGTTGCATTGGTTAAAGACCTTGTTACTAATGATGTTTTGGATTCCAATGTAAATTTTTGTGCTGTTTCCACTAACCTTGTCACAGCCAAGAATAAAGGCCCAATTTCAGGTACTCCAGTAGTATCTGTTAAAATAGGAGATCACAATTATTATGGGCTATGCGATTTGGGATCGAGTGCTAGTGCTATCCCCTATTCACTTTATCAAGAGATCATCAGTGAGATTTCACCTTGTGAACTTGAAGAAGTTGATGTTACCATTCATCTTGCAAACAGAGCAACTATCTCTCCTATCGGAATTGTGAGAGACGTTGAAGTCCTATGTGGAAAGGTAAAATACCCTACCGACTTTCTAGTACTTGGTTCAGTGAGGGACAATTTTTGTCCTATTATTTTTGGTAGACCTTTTCTCAGAACTTGTGGAGCTATAATAGATTGCAAGAAAGGTAAAGTTTCTGTTGAATTCAATGGTGAGCCATATGAATTTAACTTTTCTAAGTTCTCTAAGCAGCCTCGTGGTACCGATTTACCTAGTGATGATAAAATTATTGAAAGTATTGCTTCTATTGCTATTCCCCCTAATGATCCTTTGCAGCAATATATGGAGGACCACGAGAATGATTTGCATATGCAGGAAAGAAATGAACTAGATGAAATATTCTTGAGACAACCTACTATCCTGAAGCACAACCTTCCGGTTGAACCTTTGGTAATTTTATCAAAACCAAAAGAAGACCCGGTGTTCGATCTTAAACCTCTTCCCGATATGCTCAAGTATGCTTATTTAGATGAAAAGAAAGTATATCCTGTTATTATCAACTCTAACCTTTCAGGATATGAAGAAGAACGACTATTGGAAGTACTTCGTAAACACCGAGGTGCAATTGGCTATACCCTTGATGACCTTAAGGGGATTAGTCCATCTATCTGTCAACATACTATCAACCTTGAGCCCGATGCTAAACCAGTTGTTGTTCATCAACGATGGTAGAACCCGAAGATGATGGATGTTGTAAGAACTGAGATTCTCAAGCTTCTAGCCGTAGGTATTATCTACCCTATAGCTGATAGTAAGTGGGTAAGCCCGGTACATTGTGTTCCTAAGAAAGGAGGTACAACTGTGGTTCCTAATGATAAGAATGAACTAATACCTCAGAGAATTATTATTGGATATAGAATGTGTATTGATTACAGGAAGCTGAACAAGGCAACCAGGAAGGATCACTACCCGTTGCCATTCATCGACCAAATGCTTGAAAGGTTATCCAAAAATACCCACTTTTGTTACCTCGATGGTTATTCTGGCTTCTCTCAAATTCATGTTAACACTGCTGATCAAGAGAAGACCACTTTTACTTGTCCCTTTGGTACTTATGCTTACAGGCGTATGCCTTTTGGTTTATGTAGTGCCCCTGCTACTTTTCAAAGGTGTATGTCTGCTATCTTTCATGGTTTCTGTGAGGAGATTGTGGAAGTCTTCATGGACGATTTCTCCGTCTATGGAACTTCCTTTGACCATTGTCTCCACAACCTTAATAAAGTTTTGCAGAGATGTGAGGAGACAAATCTGGTACTCAACTGGGAGAAGTGCCACTTCATGGTTAACGAAGGAATTGTTCTTGGTCACAAGATTTCCAAAAGGGGAATTGAGGTGGACAAGGCCAAGATCGAAGCAATTGAGAGGATGCCCTATCCAAGGGACATCAAAGGTATTCACAGTTTTCTCGGTCATGCTGGTTTCTATAGAAGATTTATTAAAGACTTTTCTAAGACTTCGAGACCCCTCACTAATCTTCTCCAGAAGGGCGTTCCTTTTGTATTTGATGAAGATTGTAAGGAGGCTTTTGAAGTTCTTAAGAAAGCTTTAATAACCGCTCCTATAGTACAACCACCTGACTGGAATTTACCTTTCGAGATTATGTGTGATGCTAGTGATTTTGCTGTTGGAGCTGTTTTAGGGCAAAGGGTCGATAAGAAATTGAATGTTATACATTATGCTAGTAAAACCCTTGATAGTGCTCAAAAGAATTATGCTACTACTGAGAAGGAATTCTTAGCTGTAGTGTTTGCTTGTGAGAAGTTTAGGCAGTATATTGTTGATTCCAAAGTTATTATTCATACTGACCATGCTGCCATTAAGTACCTTATGACAAAGAAGGATGCCAAGCCAAGACTTATTAGATGGGTACTCCTTCTTCAAGAATTTGATTTGCAGATTGTTGATAGGAAAGGAGAAGACAATCCGGTGGCGGACAATCTTTCAAGGATGGAAGATATACCGCATGATCCCATCCCAGTCAACGACAGTTTTCCAGACGAGTAACTTGCCGTTGTAAAAGTACAATCTCTTTCCGATCCTTGGTTTGCAGATTATGCTAATTTTATCGTTGCGAAGTATTTGCCTCCAGGTTTAACATTTCAGCAAAGGAAGAAGTTCTTTCATGATTTGAGGCACTACTTTTGGGATGACCCACATCTTTTCAAAGAAGGTCCAGACGGGATCGTGAGAAGATGCATACCGGAACATGAGCAGAAGGACATTCTCAGACAATGTCATGATAGTCCCTATGGAGGACATCATGCCGGTGAGAGGACCGCGCATAAGGTTCTCCAATCAGGTTTTTATTGGCCTACTCTCTTTAAGGATGCTAGAAATTATGTTTTAGCCTGTGATAAATGTCAGAGAGTTGGTAACATTAGTAGAAGGAATGAGATGCCTATGAATTACTCACTAGTGATTGAACCTTTTGATTGCTGGGGTTTTGATTTTATGGGTCCTTTTCCTTCTTCGCACAAGTACACTCACATTTTAGTAGCTGTTGATTATGTGACCAAGTGGGTTGAAGCAATCCCCACTGAAAGTGCTGATCACAAGATATCTTTGAAAATGCTCAAAGATGTGATTTTCCCTAGGTTTGGTGTACCTAGGTATCTCATGACTGATGGAGGATCACACTTCACGCATGGAGCTTTTAGAAAAGCTTTAGCCAAGTACGATGTCAATCATAGAATTGCTTCACCGTACCATCCTCAAACTAGTGGGCAAGTTGAGCTCACCAATAGAGAGATCAAGTTGATCTTGCAGAAGACAGTTAATAGAAATAGAAAGGACTGGTCAAATAAGTTAGGAGATGCTTTGTGGGCGTATAGAACTGCTTACAAAAACCCCATGGGCATGTCCCCCTATAAGATGGTTTATGGCAAGGCTTGCCACATGCCATTAGAATTAGAGCACAAAGCTTTCTGGGCTGTCAGAGAGCTTAATGCTGACCCAAAGTTAGCTGGTGAGAAGCGTCTCATGAACTTGACTTCTCAAGATGAGTGGAGAAGTGAAGCTTACGAGAGCGCTAAAATGTTCAAGGAAAAGGTAAAGAAGTGGCATGATAGGAGGATTCTGAAACGTGAATTTAATGTTGGTGATAAAGTTTTGTTGTTTAGATCCCGTTTCAGGTTTTCTCCAGGCAAACTACTTTCCAGGTGGGAAGGGCCATTTCATATTGAAGAAGTCTATCGGTCTGGTGCAATCAAGATTAACAATTTTGAAGGCACCAAACCTCAAGTTGTGAATGGGCAAAGACTTAAGCATTACATAGCAGGAGACCCTGTCAATGTTGATGTGAATATGATATACACAACAACTCACGAAGAACATGTTGCAGCCATGTTTCAGACACCAGCAGAAGCAGAATAAGAAAAGGTATGTATTACGGTAAGGAAACATCGCGAACCGCCATAAAAGTTCCATATTATGAGTTTTTGCAAAATTAGGAAAATTCTAAGCCTAGGCGGAGCCAGAGACAAGCTCCAGGGGGCCCAGGCGCCCCCCCTGGCGCGGCCTACCTCCTGGCCGCGCTGGGAGGCCGCCTGGGCACCCAGGAGTCCGTCTCCGACCCCACTTTAGCTTGTTACCTTCCTTTCTGTGCAGAAATTTTTTGCTATATATTTGCCCGGATTGTTCCGGCAACGTATCTCGCGATTTCGTGTGTTTTCTTTTCGATCTGTTTCTGCCAGGGTAAAAAAAAGTTATTGCTAGAGATGTCTTCTTGTGGCTCGAGCGGAGAGGACTTCTTGGGATGGCATCTACGTCAAGTCTAGAAGGATCTTAATCAAGGGAAGCACGTTGACTCGGCTACCGAAGAAGAGATTGCCGCAAGACAAGCGGAGATGGAGCGCTCCGTGAGGGAGGAAGTCAAGACTATCACTGCCCAACAACAAGGAGGCCCAAGCAATCCCATCATGGTGGGATCTGTCCGACCTCATTATGATCTTTCTCTTAACCTTTCAGGGCCCTCTACTTCACTTGAAGATCAACGTACGCTCTCCACCATCTCCGAGGCTTATCGCATCACCAATCAGCTGTGCGAAGATTTCCGTGTACTGAAGGTACAAGTGGAGATCTTGGAGAAGGAAAACCAAACCCTTCGCCGTGTCATAAGAGATTTGAAGAATCAACGTCAACAAGAATGATGAGTGAAATCTCCTTGGGTAATGGCATTCCCTTGGCTTGTTCCAAGCTTGGGGGAGTGCCCGGTATCTTTATCTTTATCTTTTGTCTTTTAGAGTCAAGTAGAGTCGTATCATGTCTAGGGAGGTTATTTTATGAAATAGGTGTGTGCATTGAGGTCTATCACCCCTTCTGTGGAGAGATTGTATCCGTGAGTGTGGAGTCGTCTATGATGGAATATTAATGAGAAGTCTAATGGTTCCTTTGCTGCACTCGGTATTCTCTTCACGCAATCGACCTTATATGATGATTCTTATGGGGAGTATTGACCTTATATCAGGTATGGCTTTGAAAACTTTATTTAATCTTGGCAAACATAGCTTTGGTCATAACAACAAGCATGATTTTCTTAAAGTAGCGACATAGCCAAAACCTTTATGTTATTATGCTTGAAGTGTTATGCTGACAAGGAAGAGAACTTGATGTGTTATGCTTATTTTAATGTTTATGCTTTATATTGATTTGCATCTTAGTCATCATCAATTGTTTGTTCTCTCAAAGCCTTTGCTAGCCTAAACTCTGTACTAAGCGGAATTCTGCTTGTGCATCCATACCCTTAAACCAATACCTTCCATATGAGTCCACCATACCTTCCTATTCGTGGTATTCCACTACCACCTCCTAAAGTATAGAATTTGTGTGTTATCCTTAAATGTTCAAAATCTTCTATTTGTGCCCCTGTTTTAGCTCATGAGGAAGTAGTAGTTAATTCATGATCTTTATAAGTTGGACAAGTTTTACCCCGGGATTGCATGCCTAATCTACAAACCCCTAATACGAGGAGGAACTGGCATGAGTGTGCCCGGCTCATAAAAGATAATACAGCAAACAAACCCTCCTTCACGCTTTGTTCATGAGAAATCAGAAAACTTTTGGCAGTGATAAACAAAGGAGATTAAGGGGATGTGATCGTACCTGTGCGAGAGCCGTTCCTCGAAACTTGTCCAGCTCGAGAAGTAATTGAGTTATCTATTAGCATTCGTTGACAAATCATGCACCTCTCAAAACTTGTTTTCATTCTGTTTGATTTAAGGATAGCACATGAGTTTTCCCTACTTCCCTAGAGCAGGGCCTATCTCTTAATTTTAGGTTGAGTCAGTTATTCCTACTTCCTTCTATTCTTAAAGAGAGCAGACATTTGATGTTCACGAGGATTCATTCATATAAATTTGCATTAAGATTTGTCATATCATATTCTTGTTGACATTATCATTTGATAAGTAAATTGTTTGTCTAGCCCATCTAAAGCAAACATGTTCCTTTGTGTTAACACTTTCACTTCTTGCCTAATAATATGTTCTTTCAAAAGCTTCAATTAATCTCATCAAAACATAAAGAGAAAGAGCAAAAGTAAAAGCTATTAGTTGTTCTTTGACCAAAGGACATGTTTGCCATGATTTGATGAGTTTCCTTAGCCCTACTTTCGATTATAAGTGTTACCACTCTTTTATAAGGGCCTTATGAGTTGAAGATTGTTGTTGAGGATATTTGAGTTTGGTGAAGAGACTGTGATGCTTCTTGTCCGTAATCTATTTATCGACACTTCACTCTCTAAACTTGAGGACAGGTTTACTGAGCTCAGTATTCGCTTGGGGACAAGCGAGGTTTAAGCTTGGGGGTGTTGATACGTCCAAAATGCATCACTATTTTATATCGTAATTCATCCTTATTCATTGATATATTTCACATTACGATGATGTTCTTATGTTGTTTTGGCCTATTTTACACAGTTTGCAACTTTCTGGTGCCGAAGCAGCAGACGCAGGATCCAGCGGTAAAAAGTGGACGTTGAGTTGCTGAAGAAGAATACCTCCAAATTACCTGAAAATCGACGGAGGGTATTTTCCAGAAGGATCACGAAGATACGCAAAAGAGCAACCAGAGGGGGGCCACAGGGTGCCCAGGCGGCCACCTGGCGCGGCCCCCACCCTGGCCGCGCCGGGAGGGCGCCTGGAGCCCCTGGCCCACTCCAGGCTGCCCCCTTTGGCCTATATACTCCTCGTCATCCAAAAACCCTAAAAAAGGGAGTTTTGACGGAGTTCCGCCGCCGCTCCGTGGCGGAAACCTACAGAGAAGAAAAAGCCATCTCCGGCGGGCAGATTCCGCCGGGGAGATCACCTCCCGGAAGGGGAGATCATCGCCATTGTCACGGGCATCATCGAGATCATCATCAACATCATCCCCAACATCAGCACCATCTCCATCTTCATCCAATATCATCTCACAATTGCAACTTGTGTTGTAATCTGTACTATATATCCTCTCTACTCTATCGGTGTTGATTACTACTTTGTGGTGAATGTTATTGAGTTTTGTTGGAGAAATATTATTGTGTCCAGATTGTTTATCATCCATCTATCTCCACTGATCATGATCTCTTTTATGTCTTGTGAGTAGTTACTTTAGTTCTTGAGGACATGGGAAAAGTCTTGTTGTTAGTAGTCATATGATGTTGAAGTAATATGTGTTGTTTGATACTTAAGTTGTGTTGTTGTTTTCCTAGTGGTGTTGTGTGAGTCGAACACTCAAC
The DNA here is from genome assembly GCA_902687465.1 of Secale cereale. Taxonomy (NCBI): domain Eukaryota; kingdom Viridiplantae; phylum Streptophyta; class Magnoliopsida; order Poales; family Poaceae; genus Secale; species Secale cereale. The sequence goes on from LR738712.1 coordinate 667,586,639, forward strand.
ACTTCGCCTTATTAAGGACCTAGGGGAATACATTGTGTACAAAGAATGCTTACGGTGGGTTGCCGGAGTGACAGAAACCTGAACCCCAGTTCGCACGCTTTTGCACAAGGGAACAATGGATCATCGATCGTATTGCTATGGTTAGGCTTTTGCCTTAAATACTATCTTGTATTTGCGGATGCTTGCAAGGTGTTTAATCATAAGAATGCACTCATCTTAGTCTAGAGGGTGTACTAGCATAGATCCACCCACTCAACACATATCAACACATCACATAGTACCGATACGGAATATGGCGAAAGCACATGACTACCTCTCCCGTGTGTCCTCAAGAACACTTTAGCCTTTATAAGTTCAGTTGCTAGGCCTCTCCTTTGCTCAGAAAGGATTGGGCCACTTGTTACTCTCCAGTGCCTTTTACTTTGCTCGCTTTTACTTTCCTGTTGCTTATACAAAGAAAACCCCTAAAAAGTTATCTTTCAGTGCTTGCAGTTATTCCTTGCTCAGAATCACTTATCAATACCTTCTGCTCCTCGTTGGGTTCGACACTCTTACTTATCGAAAACGCTGCAATAGATCCCTTACGGTTGTGGGTCATCAATGATCATATATCACATATGAAATAAAAATGAATGCGTTCATATCGTTGCATTCGTATCGACAACAACCACATGCATTAGACCAGGGTTCAAAAGTGCTTGCCTTCAAGTAGAGGGGAGGAGAAATGCATTCCAAAACTTTTTGGAAATTTTCTCCCTCTTCAAAATCCTAATTGAAAGAATACGAAATCAATACATAGACTCAAGGCAGCACAAAAAAGTTGCTTGAATTTTTTTGAAATAAATTTGAAAATAAACTAGGCAATATTTGGGAAACAATAGAAAAAGAATCAATTCATTTGGATTAATATTTAAAAAGATATAGCCAGTCAAAGTTTAGTCAAATATGTTTTTAGAATAAAATAGAAATAGGGAAAACGTTTCGATTAGAAATACGCTTTCGGGGTAGGGGAGACGTACTCGGGGTTTGGCGCCTCCACTTATGCCCGTGTGGGCTGGTGCAGGCTTGCGGACAGAGGGCCCAGGGGGGCCACTGGTCAGGTTTGACCAGTCGCCCCCGCCTCCTTCTTCCTCTGGCCGAACCGAGGCGAGGCTCCGGCGATCAATGCTGGCGAACGGCGGCTCCTCGAGGGCACCTGATGGCAGGGACGGATCCGCCAGACTGGGGCGGTCCTCCCGGTGGTCGAGGGGACGACGGGGGTGGAGAAAACACCGACGACGAGCTTCGCGGCGGATGGCGGCCTCGGGGTGATTTGGGGCTTCACGTTACGGTGGTTCCCGAGCGGGTTTGAGGTGATGGGTGGCTCCGCAAGGTCATGGGGGTCGAATGGTGGTGCTGGCTGGACGGGAGGGGCTCGGGTTGCGACGGATTGGACCGGAGGGCGGCGGCAGCTGTACTCACCGGAGATGGAGAAGAAAACCTCCCCTAGACGATTGGCTGCTACGGGGGTGTTCTGCGGGGTGGCTAGTGGTCGCCTGAGGCTGCGGAGAGGCTCGGGCATCCTTAAATAGGTGATCGAGGTCGGTTGGACGATGGCCGAGGATAAGGATGCCGGCGACCGACGTTTTGTAGCTTAGGGCGACGTGGCGGCGACGTGCGCTAGGGGACGAGCTCTCGGATGATCTGGAGCTTCTCCAGGGGGAGGTGGCGAGCGTTGGTGGCTTGGGCGGCGCTGTCCACGGCAGGAGCTGCTGTGGCTGCCCACTAGTTGCCGCGGCCGACCTGACGGCGGCCCTGTGGAGCTCCAGAGCTGTCTCTGCGGCGAGGGAAAGGGCGGGCATGCTGGCGGTGCGAGGGGAGCGGCCAGAACGGGCGCGGGGTGTCGGCAGAGGGACGCGGCGGCTCGGTGCGCGCGTGTGCAAAACGTGCGCTCTGGGTGCACCCAGAGCACGCACGTGAGCCGTTCGACGAAAAGCCAGAGCATGCCACAGAGCTTGGATGAAGCTGGAAGTTAACTGGACTAGGTTAGAGGCTTAAGGGAGATTAGTGGACATGTCAGTGTGCATAGAGGGGCAAGGTCACACTTCAAGGCAAAGATCATGCCAAACTGGCCATGCGCATCAGGTGTTTGAAAAAATGCTAGAGACAACTAGGCCACTCTTGGGGAGGCCAAATTCTCCAGATCAGTGTCTCCTTGGATGAGTAAGAGGGTGGTGAGGTTAGTTTATCAAAAGCAAAAACTTGTTGGTGCAAGTTTTTGCAAAACTTCAGTTCTAGGCAGAAGGTAAAAGGCATTGTTTCATGAACCAAAAATCTTCCAATGGGTCCACTCTTCTGGACTTAAGGGTTTTGCAAGATGGGCTATAAGCAGGAGGAAGCTCAAGGGCACTAGAGCAAATTAAACTAGGGTTGCAGTAGAAAAAGCCAAACTGGACCTGAGAGCAAAAGGGGTTGATTCACTCAAATATTCCAAAGGACTACTCTAGGTGTTTGCATAAAGTTGAATAATATACTCCTATGAACATCCCATAAGTTTGGTGGAAGCATTAAAGAAATATTTAATGGGGTTGTAGTGCAAAATTGCCCACTAGACCAGATTTGAAAACCTAGTGTGGAACTCAAAATATTAAATGAATGAAATATATTCTTGCATAAAAGTGATCTAACAACATCACATGACATCTCCAATTTTTGGTTGGAATTTTAGATAAACCTATCAAAGGGTTGTAGTTCAATTGGGGCCCTAAAACCAAGGGAAACCATTTTTAGGGGAGAGAAGATTAGGGAGACAATTATATAAATAAATTCCACTGATATAAGAAAAGTTTTTATTGAGAGAATAAGAGAGTCTAACAATAATTGGAAAGTTTTTCACTTGCGGTAAAAACTCCAACATAAAAGGAAAAGAAAGGTCCTGAAATCAAAAGGAGAACCTAGCAAAATGCAAAATTTTAATTTCCTGACAAAAAATTAATTAATAAAACATGGTTAAATTTTTGGGGTGTTACATAAGCCAACGGCCAGACTCAGATCAAATATCCAAACTCGTTAAGCGTGTTATTATGATATAATCGCGGACAACGACCAGGGCCAGGCCCACCTGTCTCCTATGTGTCTCAACCTGCCCTGTCGCTCTGCCACAATGATCCACACAGAGGGCCGTCGGGACAAAGGTCCTTTCAGCCAACAATCTGTGAATCACTCGCGGGTACTCTACGAGCCGACCCGACTTTAGTCACACATGTATCATGTATAATATATATATAGTATATACCCGTGCAAACCCAAAGTGATCACGACCCGATAGAATAGTAGGGCAAACGGACAAGGGTGTAGGGCCACTAATGGAATACTAGCATCCTATACTAAGCATTTAGGATTGCAAATAAGGTATCAACAATTGTACCAACAATGACATGCTATGCAGCAGAATAGGATTATCAAAAGCAGTAACATGCTACACTACTCTAATGAAAGCAGTAGACAGAAGAATAGGCGATATCGGGTTGATCAGGGGGGCTTGCCTGGCTGCTCAGACGAGAAGGAGGAGGAGTCATCGATGTAGTCGATCACCGAGGTAGCATCAGTCTCGCGGTCTACCGGAGAGAAGAGGGGGAAGAAACAATAAATACAAAGCATACAGATGCAACAAATAAGCACGACAAGTCAACACATAGTACTAGGGTGCTCTAACACGGTGCTACACAATACTCGCGAAGAGGGATAACATCCGAGAAAGCATTCCCGGTGTTAGGCATTTTTGGACAGGCGAACCGGAGGGAGGGGGGTTGTTCCATGTTTGGTATGATAGAGATGTGTGGCGGACGAATGGACGGCGTACTCGGATTCGTCTCGCAATTCTCAGCAACTTTCATACATAAAACTTTTTCATCCGAGTTATAGATTATTTTATATGATTTTCTAAAGTTTAACAATATTCTGAAATTATTATTAATTCGAAAATAAATGAAAAAATGCTACGTGTACCCAGCACAGGGTACACAAAAGCGCACCCAGTGGCTGACAGGTGGGCTAGGGGGGTCCCAGTTGACCAGTCAACTTTTGACTGGTCAACAGGGGGTGGGCCCACCTATCATTGACACATCTGACTAATTACAGATTAGTTAGGTTAACTAAATAATTAGTTTAACTAAAACAACTTAATTAAGTTAAGTTAATTAATTAATTATTATTTTTTACATTATATTTTAAAAAAAATTCCGTTATATTTTTTTTTTAAAGGTGAATGGACCCCACTGCTTAGTGGCCCATTAGGTCACTGGAGCGGGCGGTTAACGGGGCGGGCGCGGGTGCCTGGGCGTGGGCACCCACCCAAGCGACCACCAGAGAGGGGATGCGCCAGGGTGCCGGCGGTGACCGCGGGGCAGAACGGCGGCTCGCGAGCGCCAAAGGCGTCTGGAGGCGCACCCGCGCGTGGAAGGGGGCGAGCGGGGCAGAGTGTGCGGTGGTGGTGATGCGCGGGGAGCGGCGGGGCGCGGACGGGGTTGCTCGCTGGGGTGAGCCCGAGCGACGGCGCGCTGGGTGCCGGAGGTTGGAGCGCGCGACCGTGGGGTGGGGAGCGCAGCCGGGCGTAGCAGCCGGCTGGACTGGGCGGCGCGGCGGTGGCGAAGCGTCGCTGTGTGAGGCCGCGGCGGAGGGGATCCGGGGAGCCGGGCGCGGCGGCGAGTGACAGAGACGGCCGGCGGTGAGCGGCGGGGGGAGCAGCGGTGAGCGGCGCATGCGGACGACCGGGCACAGCAGGGCGACGCGGGAGAGCGCACGGGAATGCGGTTACGTGCGCGGCGATGAGGTAGGCAGTTGCGGAGGAGCAACTTGGTAATAGCAGCAGCGTGGAGCTCGAGCCTGAGCTCGAGATCGAAACGGAGAAGGGAACCAAAGGAGATGCTGAGCCGGCCCTGCAGGTGAGCTAAGTAGGCTCGGGGAAGGCACCGGAGTAGCAGAACGACGGCGAGGTAGTGGCGGGGCCGACGGGAAGAAGACGATGCGGTGGCGTTGACGTAGGCGCGATCTGGGCCAATCCGACCTCGTAGACGACGTAGTAGGACGCGGAGGAGCTCTTGGACGTCCTCCCGCACGCCGGAGATGCCAGCGGCCGTGACAACGACGACGGGGCAGCGGTCACTGCGGGATCCCACGAGCTTGATTCGATCCAGAGGGAAGGGGGTTCGATGGGGATCGAGGGGGGAATGATTGAGACGGGGGCTAGCGTTTTTATGGACGCCTTTATAAGCCGGGGGAGGTGACGTTGTGGCCATCCGGCCATGGCGCGGTCGGATGTTTGCCACACCATGGCCTCTGCCTCCCTCTGTACAGAGGTTGAGGAAAGGCCCTGGTGGTGGGCTGAGCCTGGTACAGTAGGAGCGATGGGCTAAGTGCACAGGGGAGTTTTCCCTTGTCCCTTTCCTTTTTTTAGTTATGTTTCCTTTAATCTTTTCTATTGCATTTTCTCTTAGCTACCAAATGTATTTATTAAAATGTAGGACTTGGCCACATAAAAACCTTGCATTATCTAGGACAACCACAAAACGTTTGGCAGGCTTTTGAGTATATTTTTTTATTTTTCATAAATGGAAAGGCATTTAAATATGTTGTTCTAGCACTGTTTAAATTAGTTTAGGGCATTAACCACTTAATAAAAATACTGGTTCACCACCATAATTAGTTGTGGAATATATGCCACAAGATGAACATTTTTGATTTCATGTCTGACAAATGTGCATTTTTGACTTTAGATTGGATTTGAAATTGAATTGTGATTTGGATCAAGTGAAGATTAGCAACAGTAATGTGATGACATGGCACCATTAACAGGGGATTACTGTAGCATGACACTAGGGGTGTTACAGTGCCCTCCTGCCCTCCTCCCTCGTCTCCAACTGCCAAAGTGGCCACCGAATACCAGGGAGGGGGGGATTGGTGGAAACACGGGTTCGAAGATCGAACTTTCTTACATCTAATAGATTTTATTTTCTTATATCTCATATTTTGTTTTTTCTTTCTGTTTTTATATAATTTGTTAACCCACTTTCTAATAATTATGCAAATCAATTTTCAAAATTATGCGTTGCTATATAATAAAATGTCACCAAAAGTGTTTACACGGGAAAAACAAAATGTTCAAATGTTTGAAAATACTGGTCTGATATATGTAGAAAATGTTCAGGTATGTTTTCAAATATTCTCCCAACATTGTAGCTAAGCTAAGTTCTTTGTTCTGGTTTTCAACTATTTATAGCAAGGCTCTCCTCATGTTTTCTTTTGGTTTCCTGGTTTTCTTATTTCTATTATTCTTTTTTCCTTGGGTCTACGAGGTTTTTTTTTCCTTTTTTAGGAAACATTTTTTACATGTTTAACATTTTTCCAATACATGATTAACAGGTTTTGAAATGTATGTTCTGATGCCTACTTTTCTACATAGATATTGTGCATATATCTAAAATATTTTTATTATCTATGTTTAATATTTTTAGTAATGTTAAACTTGGCGTGAGTGTAGAATAATTTATTCTACACACCAGCAACACTACATTCAAGATGTAGTAACATAGTAAAAAAACTATAGCAATTTTTCTAAAAAATAGTAAATTACAAACTTGGATATTATAAAAATATTTTCATAATTACTACATCATGTACACTATTATACTAAATTTTGTATATGGCATTACTAGGGGGTGTAGAATAAGCTATTCTACACTCACACTTAAAATAGCGCTATACATGATTAACATTTTTCTCAGATACTTGTTTTGAACAATTTATAATACATGTTGATTTTTTTGTATGAACCGAAACTTATTTTTTAATATGTGAACATCGATATACAATGGAACGCAGAACATTTTTTATAGCACTTTCATTTTTTATGGAGCAAACATTTTCTTAAAGGTTATGCACACAATTTTTTACACTACACTTGCATTTTTAATGTGTGTTAAACACATTTTAAAAAACCAACTAGTTTGTATAAAAAGTGCATTCCCCGATTTGAAGCGCCGTGCTACTGGGCAGACCCATATAGAGGCCTCTTCGGCCATTATAGCTATTTTTCTAAATGATTTAACTTATTCATTAACTCTATAAATTATATCAGATCAAAGAAACCAAATTACACATAGATAAGAAAGATTTCTAATAGAACAAAAAGTTACATCCAAATTCTTTGACATTGCTGCCTCTTGCTTCAAATTTTGTATTATGACTTCAACAGGAGCCTGAGTGAAAAGTTGTAGAATACCAAACTTGCACAAGCTGCACTAACCTAATAGATATTTTAAGGCCGCATGAGCCACCTATCCCAACAGATGAGAACCTAAGATCGTTGAACGTACTGCGGCTGACTGCGAATTCCACAGAGTGTCTGCAGGAGGCCGTCAAAACTAGGATGGTCTTCACCTGACAAAGCAGATACCCTAGCCGAAGATGGCAGGAATTGTTCTTGAGCTATGTAAACATTTCAAGAACTGATGTTGTTCCGTTCTCGCGAGGATATTTATCACCCACGCATATGAGAATACTGTTAGTAATAAGATCCATTTATAAGTATATGGACATCTGAGAATACTGCTGCTAAAGGCAGTGTTGTTAGACAGACAGCTCAACAGCCGACTAGAAGAACCATTTATAAGTATATGAACATATATCTAGTTGCATGAACAACTTAAAATACTTGAACTCTTGTTTGGACGGAAACATGAACATTTTTTCTAAAATATTTAAAAAATTTGTCAATAAAAATACACAAACTTTTTAATAAATAAATAGATATGTATGTACTACTGAAAAATATGAGATGAAGATTATTTTTAATAAATGCAACCAGTTCTATTTTGTATGTGAACATTTTTTTTATTTTTCTCACTTTTCCCAATTATTTTAATCATTTATTATTTTTAATTGTATTTTAATCATTTATTCAAGAACTTAAACTTGTTTAAAAAATGCATTCCTCGAAATATATGTTAAGAAAATGAGTTAAAGGTCGTGCTACTGGGCCGACCAATATAGAGGCCTCTTCAGCTGTTATAACCATATTTGTAAATGATATAACCTTACTAGATCATTGATAGCGCGCGTTGCCGCGCCTGTCTATTTGCGCAATAAATATATGATTACATGAAACATGTTAAATTTTACACAAACATAAACGTCTATAACTCGGTAATCATGAGAAATATCATATGTATAAATGGACATGTAACATATACATATATAGTGTACCAACGAAATCTTCTCTGATTGTGAATATTGAATCTGAGTGCCCAAAGTCTTTTGTTACCCTGTGATCGTAGAACAATTGTTCTACGGTATATTTTTACATTAATAATAAATTATGTACAGTTGCAGTTAAAATAAATAGGGGCCTTTAGCCAATACCAATTCTACGAAAAACATCATAGATAATTACAGGTTCTTTTCAATCAAGACCGAATCTTGTGTGTCTTTCCTTGCTTGCACTACTGCAAGATGCTGCTAACGCGACACTACGATCAGAGACCCTTCGACGAAATTGTGTGCTATGCCATAATCACAAATGGGGGTGTAAAAAACCCGTCAAAAAAGATGCAAAACATTTGCGATGGAGGATGCATCAAGCACGATTCAGATTTTAGTTGCGTGTGCGATGCAGGGATACAGTTTAGTTCGATTAACTATTTGCGATGAGGAGGAACAAAAGAAACGGGTAGCCAGATGAAGGTATGTACGATATACAGCATACAGTTCACTCGGATGAACTGTTTTTGATTAGGCAACACAAAAGAAACGGTCAGCCAGATCAAGGTGTGTGGGATATATGGCATGTGGTTCACTCGGATGAACTGTTTGCGTTGAGAGATGAGAACAGAAATGGTTCAACTTAACAAGATGTGTGTGATACACAAAAAATAGGTCCGAAATCAGAAATGTGTGCGAAGACCGATAACAACACAAACGATCACTGCTAACAAGCCGTGTGTGTTGCAAGCAAACGATTACTGATATACAATTGTGAGTGATTGATGAAAACGTCACCGACGGGTTCCATGGTTTAGTCCGTGTGCGATGTGATTTTCTTTGTCCGCACAACATCTACGCTCTGTCTATACAGAGCATCAACATATATACTTAAAAAGACAGCATTGCATAACCAAATTAAGCATACAATTACACCAGTGACTACACACATAACATTTCCACACAACAAAGTAAGCAATTACATGCATATTAAAGTAGGAGAAACGAGGATCTAATCGTCTACTTATTGTTGCGATGACGGTTGCCATTGCTCTGCTTCCGGCTGAATCCCTGGCCGTTTTGGGGAAGGAGGCACTTCCTCATGTCAACGATCCAGATGTACATGTCATAGCTCGTGTATGCCTCCTTGGCCGCGTACACAACGTGAGCTTCATCGAATTTCTCCATCCAGGCCGAGTGTCAGGCACGCTTGTCCTTGTTGCACGAATCCTTCATGTATCTATAGTAGGGGTCGATGATGGCCTCGACATGGTGAACCAGTGAGTCCTTCTCACGCTCCTTGCTGCCCCAGATCTTGTATTGGCCCCGGATCTCAACAAGATTCTGGCAGGCGATGCCCAAATTCTCGAGCGCCTTTACATCGTTGGTGATGTCCACCATAGCAAACATGTAGTGGGGGCTGTTGACAAATCTAGCGAAACGCTCACAAGGCCTTGTGGCCAGGCAATAGTGGTAGACGAGGACGTGGTGGTGCACGCACATCTAGGCGACGACGACCTTCGGATGAGACCCGGAACGAGCGCGGGTGTACTCGAGGTCGAACCCGACCACCTTGTACTTCTCCTCGACAAGCAACAGCTCCATGATGTGGATGGAGTGCTCCACCCAGACCGGGTTGTTGGTGTACACCACCAAGAGGTCCATGAACCTTCTGTGGGTTTCCACCACGGCACGCATGGTGAACTGCTACTCGTCATCGGCAGCCGCTCAGAGCGCCATTGGAGCCGCTGTGACACCCCGGCTCAGAGAAACCGGAACACCCTGTATTCCAGCCCAGAGATCAAGGAGAAGTCTTCAAGAATACAAAATTGTTTAGCATAGAACAAACCAGCTCTTTATTACAGCCTATGTGGGTACAAGGGGATTACATCGGCACGGCAAAACTACGCCTGCCACGTTTGCTCCATGCAAGCAGCAGAACAACACAAAGCAGCGGAATGACTACTGGCAAAGGAACAGCGACGGCAGTGGTGAACCCCACTCCGCAGGGACTCTGGCTGGAACGCTTATCCTAGCTCGTAAACAAGGACTCCATGGAAAACAAGCAATCATATCCGACCTGACCTGCAAACTGGCATGACACGCCAGGTCAGTACATTGAATGTACTTGCAAGCTCACATCAACCAAAGCAATCAAGACAAACAATAGCATGGCAATTACAGATTAACCAGGATCAACATGATACTATCAGATCAATCATAGCATGAACAAGATAATACAGCTAGAACAATACGAGCATGGCATGAACATATGAACATGATAATACTAGCATGCAACATGATGACAATACAATGCACCAACTTACTCTACTCAGGTTACCTTGTAACCATCACATGCATCACTTACCATCATGGACATCGCACGATCATCTCAGGCTCCAATCAAGCTTGGTACTAACAATACCGTAGTAATCATTACATGACCACAAGGAGCTTGACCTTTACCCTTGACTCTAGCATAACATCCCAAATATCCAACAAGTTGGTACTCACGATACCATAATGATCCTCTCACGATCACATAAGTATCAACCAACTTCTTTTATCATCGAACCAGGGTTGTTATTAAGCACATTGTTATTATTACTACTGTTGACCCATAGTGTGACTGACATGAACTGGGCCCATATCCACGGGCGCGGCTATCGATAGATTTAACACACACACTCTGCAAAGGTAGCGCATTTTACCCACACTACGGAACCCTGGCCTCGCACTCCCATACGTGCGGACCAAAACGTTCCGACGAAACCCTTCCTTTTTCATGGCACTCTCCCGGCCACTCGGACCATCTCCCTCTCAGGGCTAGGTCTTGTGTGGCCCCGTGTCTACCAATGACACCAACGACCACCGTCGTGGCAAAACGGTCCCAAACAGGGGCAAGGATCCATAAAAACAAAAACGAGCACACAAGGTTATGTCCGCCTACCTGATCAGGGTAGCGCATGCCCATAAACTTCCCTTGCGGGAGGCACCGGTGAGAGGCATAACAAAGGACTGAGTTAAGACCTCCCCATAAGGTAAGCATGGTTGGACTGGAAAAAGCTCGATTGGTGGCACCATGACTCAGCCAACATTTGTTCAAGTTTATTATTATCCGATTAAACTTGAATGCCAAATGCCGAGTCATAATAAAATAACACAGTGTAACTAAAATGCATGAACGTGATATCAACATAAGCATGGGGGTGCAACATAATCATCGAGCATAACCACAATGAAGCATATATCCAAAAGGGCATGGCATACTGATGAGCATGAATACCACTAGAATAGCACTACTCATGGCATAACATGACCACTAGCATCAACAATAAATACCATGCAATAACATAATGATAAAACAACCATGCAAGCATTTAATCAACGGGATGCAAAGGAACATGCTTAACAACGGTACTCGGAACAGACGATAGTCATGCACCGAAGACCATCACCAACATGTACTACTACCAAGAATGTCATACGAAAGTAATATTAGCAAGTAGAACGTAATAACAGAGTGCAAGAAACATATCATGACGGTAAACACCGATCCATAAGCATAACCGAAATAACGACATCAGCAGTAAAGCAAACAAACAGACAGTTATTAAAGATTCAAGTTGAAAACCAATACTTCTGCATGGCTATCATGCAAATGGTGGTTGTGGCTTGCCTGAGGATGAGGAAGGATCCGGGAAGAAGTGCGGAAAGATCGCGGAACGAATCACCGGAAAACGGTACTCTCTCGAAGGGGGGCGATTAGGGAAAGGGCAAAATTGTCACTTCCAGCATGTCAAACCATAGTGAAAATGATTGGAACAGAACGGGTTCGACGAGACGAAGATGTGAGCGTTGGATTCACCTTGATCGGAGCTACGGGTAAAAAGATACGATTGTTTTTCTGCCAAGGACCTATCTGTAATAAAAACCATCACAACTAGGCCCTTAATAGGAAAAATAGAACGCGCCTATTCGGGAAATACGCTTTCCAGAGAGGAAAATATGTTCTGGGCCGACGAAGAGGGAAAATACGCTTTCGATAAGGAAAGCGTACTCTCAGGAATAAGTCTCCACTTATCCAACGTGTCGAGACGGGGCCGGGCGCCTAGGTCACTGATGTGCGGGTCCCACGGGCGTTGACTCTCTCCCCCTCGTCCCTTGTTCCACCTCCCGACGGACAGAGGCAGGGGCGAGGCAGAGGCGCTGCCGGCGATGGCCCTGGCGACTCCGGCCGTCTCCGACCAAGGCGAGTGCACCGGCGGGCTGAGAACGGGTCGCTACATCCATCCAGATCTCGCACGAGCGCCGAAGAAGAGCTGAGACGATGGCATCACGTGGCAACAGAAGGAAGGGAGGCGGCGGTCGATCATGGGGACAGCGGCCAGAGCTACCCCGACGACTAGTGGGGGCTGGGGAGGCTCGGTGGGTATTGGGGACTCCTATGATGGTGGCTAGCAGCAGGGAGGAGGTGCAGACTGCTGGGATCGAAGAGGGGTAGAGGCAGCGGCCATGGCAGCAATTGGAGGGGAGGAGAGCGGTTCGAGCTCCGGGAAGTGGCTACTCGAGGCTACGGGAGTGAGGCGAGGCTGGTGAGGTGCTCGGGAGGACTCGGGGTGGCTATATATAGCCGAGCGTGAGGCGGTTCGAGATCGGGTGTCGCCGCGGACGCGTGTCCGTCGCCGCAGACGCGTGTGCACGCGCATGAGCTCGGGGTTAGGCGATGAGAGGGAACAGGAAGGCGAGCTCACGGGGAAGAGGCGGACAAGGGAGCACATGGTGGAAGAAGACGGCGAGCTCCGAGCCAAAACCGAGACTGCTCATCCGTTGGCGCGCGTCGGCTTGCGTTGGTGAGGAAGCGGATGGAGGGGAAGAGGGGTCCATAGGGACGGCGACGACACGGGCTAGCTGTTGGACACGCTCATGGGCGCGAAGACGACGAGAGGAGGCGAGGCCAAAGCACAAACAACGTCCTAGACGCGCTCAGTGCATGCCAAGATGGTGGTCACCACTGTGACCGTCAAGGAGGGGACGCAAGTGGCTGCCGCGAGCTGTCTAGTGATTTTTCCTTCCGTCAGAGGGGTTGTGGGAGTTGATGGATCAAGAGGAGGAGCCAAAGAGAGGAGTGTGGCATCGCTGCAAGTTTGTTGCATCAAACTTGGCTAAGTACTGGTGATCAACAGGAACTTGATTGGGTCAAATGGATTTGTCTGGGATGTTTAATATGGAAGGACTACGATCCTGGGGAGTTTGGAAGGAAATGGACCAATATTTAATACACTTGCTTTGCAAATGCATAAACTGGTCCAGATTAAAGAACATGAAGGAGCACTCACATAGAGTGATGAATTGATTTGAAAATGGACATGGCAGGGTGATTTGGGCATATGAGAGTGATGTAAAACTTTCATGCCATTTGGTCAAACCAAAATGGTACTTCCTTCATACAACACCTCTGTGGACAAAATCTTAGGAAAATTCCTAAGGGAAAATGGCTAAACAAACTATGCCCAAACTTTGTGGAGCTAGGTTATATGGATAGGAAAAGGTCTAGAAAAATTTCCGACTTTAATGGAGAAATATAAAATATACTTGCTTCACAAACTGAAAATTTGGACAGAATGAAAGAATTGAAGATGAGCTCACATGGAAGCATGAAATGAGCTCAACTTTGGTGGAGGGCTATGATATGATGATATTGAGGACCATGCAAAATTGCAACTCATTTGGATATGCCTAGCTTGTACCTCCTTCACAAAGTTTCTTCCTAGACAGAAACTTTGGAAAATCATTCATAAATAATCACTAGACAAATGAAGTTTAATTCTGGCATGTGGCAATTATATGGACAAGAAAAGATGTCCAAGGAGTTTTAGGGCAATGGGGCAAAGTAAAATAGTAGTTGCTTCACAAAGTGCCATTTAGGGAAGAAGAGGAAAATGAATATTGGAGGATTATTTTTTAACATGGCAAGGAAAAGTTTTGCCATATTTGATGATGATATGACCCCAAAAATGTATGAGAATTATTTGGGAATTTGAGGAGTGATGGAAATATAGGTTGCTTCACAACCTAGGGCAGACAGGGTTATTCCTTTAATAGAAAAAGGAATAATCCCAATAAAAAGAATATTGGGATTTGGGATACGATGAAAATGGCAAGGTCTAGGGAAGGATTTGAGTATGACAAGCCACTCTGGAAAGAAAGAAGAGGGGATCTTCTTCAGTTTCCAGACCGCAAAGCCACGGAAAAAGAAAACTCAAGCAAAAACCTCAGAAAAACAAAAGAAAAAGAAAGGGCCAAAAATCAGGCTGTGACAAACCTTCCCCCCTTAAAGAAATCTCGTCCTTGAGATTTGGTTGCTCAGGGAAAAAGTATGAATATCCCGCCTTAAGGAAACCGTTTCCAACTCAGGTATCCTTTTTCCTTTATTGATTGTTCCCATTAAATTCTTCATCTCAATGGCTCTGCGGTGGTTTGCTTCGCTGTATCCATATCCTAAAAGATCTTACTTCACATATTCCTTCTTATACTAGCTCAATTTCTCTTCATAGCTACTGACTTAGCTGAGATTTACCATGACTGAAATATATGTCTGTCTCACAAATCCGAGGGTGATTTCTCGATTGATATGTCTGAACTAACAATTGTCCATGAATCGGTGATCAGATTTTTCCAGATGAACACCCAAGCTCTGACTCCTTGCATTGGGTTTTTCCACTAAATACAAATCCCTCGGGTTCCAAACAGTGAGTTGAGGCATAACCATTTTTCCTGACAGATTCTGACTTATCACAAGGCGAATGGTCTAGTTTGGCAATATGGGTGTAACCATTCAACAAGATTTGGTCATCTAGAGGTCTTCAATGACTAAGATTTCTCGATATACTTCTTCGCCATCCAGAACTAGATGGGGCAACAAGGATGAGTTTGGTTATAGTTTTGCAAACTTTGAGGCCTATAGCCTTGGTTATAATTTTCAAATTTGTTCATGGTTATTTTTGTGCCTGTGAGTTTAGTTACCTGATTATCTGGTTGTATCCGCTATTCTTTTAGCTAGACCCCATTTGGAAAGAAACTATGCCTATCAAAATGGGTCTATTTAGGCTACATGCGTATATCAAAATCAATATGAGAGATCCACTAAATACAATATGCACAGAAGAACTATGTGTGTGTCTTGTCTTCTCATCGGAGTATTATAGGTGACATGGTGTATGCTCTCACATGAACCGTCCTACATATTGCACACTCTACACACAAGAGGAGCACACAATGTCGCGTGTGTGCGGACAAAATATTTGGACATCCCTGTTCCGTGCTTGGAGATTTCCAGCTAATGACCCACTAATGAGTTGAGTTTGAACTAGTAAGAATTGTTTATTTGTTTTCATTTCTTTATGGAAGGACCTGGTTCATCTTCTTTTTTTCCTCGAGGGAAAGGACCTCCTTTATCTCAGCTGTCCTAGACTTCCGTAAGGGAGCCAGTTCAACATAAGTCGAGCATGTGCCTATATTTAGCATCAAACGTAACGAAGACTTACCTTAACAAATGTAATGATAATGCTACCTAAGACAGAAAGCTAATTGATCCTTGAACACTTGCACAACAGGATGGCAATCGTGTGGCTGGCAACACTGCTCCCGTGCAGCAAGGATGTGCCTCACGCCTGTCCGAACTATTCAAACGGGAGGGAAATATAATTTACTGAGCACGGATTTGGCAATTCATTGCCAGCTCGCGTAGTATCCCTTTTTCTATCACAGCCTTTGTTAGTACTGTAACTTCCCAAATTTTCAATTTGGAATGTTATACATAGATCATATTGCATAGCATGTTGTATTGCATTCGTGTGTTGCGATCCTCGAAATTCTATGCAGCTCAAGGACCCGCGGAGAGAGTTGGGGATTTCACCGTTTTCGTATTAGAGTTTTCTCAAATACCGGTACGGGGATCACTTTGGTTTTAATTATTTTTCTCTCCGAAAAATATTTCTTAATAAAATATATGAGCGGAGATAATATGACTTCTCCAAAACAAAAGAAATATTGGAGAAAAATATTAAAATCAACTTTGGTATTTTATTCGGATTTATTTGCAAATTTATTTGCATAGGAAAAATGCGCATTTTTCAAAATTGCATTTAGGTCCAGGAAAAAAATTTCACTTTGTCATAAATATTATTAGAGGACGGTGAAAATTTATTTCGGAATTTTTCGAGTCTGTTTAGTATTTTTTTTCGCCCGTTTTGCCGCGTCAGGACTATTTAGAAAACAAAAAGTCAGCCGACCTAGTCGGGCCATGTCCGACGAGGACTCCGCCCGGCCATCCCCTTTAAAGTCCAAGGCCCGAGCCGCCAGCCGCGCCCCGCCCAGCCAACCCTAGCCGTCGCCGCCTGCCACGGGAAGCGCGCCGCCACCGCTTTTCGTCGTCGTCGCCGCCGCCCAGCCGCGCCGCGTCCCCGCCCCGCCGCGCCACTCCCGCCTCGCCTCGCTGCAGCCAGTCGCCGCCGGAGTCCGCCGCCGCCGCCGGAGTAAGCCGTTGCCGCTGTCCTGTTCCATGAGGTAGCCACTGTTTTTCTTTAAAACCGATCAGTTTTATTTTCGTAAACCCTATATCTGTTTTTTATTTAGATCGGTTCGGTTTTCCGTCGGTTTATTTAAATAGCGGACATTCGTCCGTTCGTTCGTTTTAACGAATGCTTTTCTCTTATAGTAACAGACAGCGAACGTTCGTTCGTTAGGCTGTTCATCAGTTTTTCTTTTTCAGGGTTTTCCCGCGATTATATTCGATCGCAATTTATGCCCTGATCTTCTTTTTAGTTTTTCTTTTCGCTCGCAAGTCGGAATCAGGCGATTCAAGAACCCAGATCTTTTTCTCGAAGCCCTCTTTCCGTTTAACCAACTTGAACATGGTTTTGCTATTGTAAAATTTTACTTTAGTTCAATCTATTAAACGGATCTTGTTTCTTTCGTAGTTTGAGTTTCGTTTCTCCGTTGATTTGATTCTTTTTGCAAACCGGAGTTCTTAAGCTGAACTTTCTGGTTAGATCTTCTTATTTGGACTTTTATCTGTGCATATTTTCTTGGTTGCTTATGTATACTATTGTTTTTCTTGCGATAGAATTCCCGGAGTGCGAAGCGTGCTACTATGAGTCCCTAGATTTTGCGAATCATTAGCAAGGCAAGTAACACTTTGATCATACCCTTTATTACCCAGTTTTTATGCATTAGATCAAATCCTCACACATTGCATGAGTAGGATCTCTTAACTTGTGGGTCTGAGAAGTAGATTGAGGTAGAACCTATTACCTGCATTATTTTCAAACCCATGGGAGTTACTTCTACGTTATGCTTAGGTTGCTATGCCATGCTCGTAGACGTGGATTGGGTTTGAGAGTATCCATGACAGATGTGAGATGTTAATTAATGGTTCAATTTAAGGTGGCTACTTTAATACACATCTGGGTGGATTGGTTACAGGGCACCTGGAGAATCCAGTGTTGTCCTAGGAAATCTCGGAGGAACCGTGTGATTATTCTATGGAATGCCACCCAGGCTCAAAGGGATCATTAAACTATTCATGCTAGAAACTTCTGTGTGCGGCCACAATGCCATTATGGGCTCTGGCATAGTATGAGTAAGCTCTGTGAGCTCTTTCGTGGTGGACTAGCACATGTAGGGGAAAGTAGGTGTACCGGTCCACCTAGGGTAAAGAGTAAATGCTTCTGAAAGACTGTGTCTAGGTCATCCGTTTCTCAAACACCATGCAGTGCGATAAATCCAATGGAGGATATCTAGTCTTATGGGGGAAAAATGCGCAAACCTCTGCAGAGTGTACAAACTAATCATGATTAGCCGTGTCCCCGGTTATGGACATCTTCAGTATCTGGTACTTGATTTATTGGTTGATCTCATCACTCTAACATTAATTTGTTGGGTTAATGATGACTACTTTAATTGGGATTGAGTTGGAGGTACCTTCTCAATGATGTTTGAACTATCATGATAGTTAAAATAAAAATTATTCCTTTGTTGTAGGGAAAAATTGGCTTTATGCAAAAACCTTAACCTTAGAGCCTCCACCAGCCAAATATGCATATAGTGTTAGCCTTTATTTCCATTACTTGCTCTACTGTGTTATCTTGCCAGCATATTCCATGTGCTGACCCATTTCGGGCTGCAACATGTTATGTTGCAGATTTTTCAAAAGAAGAGTAAGGTGCGCTAGGTCGTTTGTCATGCACTCAGCTATGCCGTTGGAGTTCATGGACTCACTTATCTTCCAAGCCTTCCGCTGTTATTGTGTTAGATGGCCCTATGCCATATACTATTGTAATAAGTTCTCTTTTGAGACATTCGATGTAATAAGTGTGTGATTGCCACTCTGTTATAAATCCTTCAAGTACTGTGTGTGTGAGCATTATCGATCCAGGGATGACACGGAACACAGAGACTTCGGTCCATTCGGATCGTGGTCGCTACAAGATGGTATCAGAGCACACGCTGAATGTAGGACACGACCACTAAGATAAACCTTAGGTCACTCTTCTCTACTCGTTTCTGACTCCTCTCCATTTTCTACTCTTTAGGATGGTGGACCTAAGGAACAAGTTCACACGACCGGATGAAGACACGCCTTTTGGACGGCACTTGAAGGAAGTCACTAGGTACCTGAACATCGGAATACCAAGCTTCACCGGGACCTACACCACCACTGTACCTGAAGAGGGGCGATGGAATATTCAAGTTCAAATTCCCGGGAGGACATTCGCACCATCCATTGAGCCCATAGAGTTTTCTTTTGATACACCAACCTGTAGCCTAGGCAAGAGTATGGCAGCCCACATTACCATGGTGCGTATTGGAGAAGTCTACAAGCAGGAGCTAAAGGACACTATCTACCAGATATGTGGACGCCGAGATGAGAAATGGGACATGATCAGTACCCGGAAGGACAGGTCCATTGCAGCATTCATCTAGGAGTTAAACCAGCACATTAAATGAAAGGAGCACCAGATATGCGCAGGCATGATAGATTTGAAGAAGGCGTTAACCAGGAACTTGGAGCTAGAAGAGGAACGCAAGTCTACACGTGACGGATACGAGGAGGAGATGACAATACTTGTGGAGAAGAATGATGACTTGACAAGGAAGCTGGGAGTATTCATGGGAGATCCAGCGCTAGGAGGAGGAGAAGAAGAAAAAGCCCAGGAGATTCGTTCTGAGGACTACATCATCATCGATGACATGGACTCAGACCCCAATGATAGTGATGATGTCTATGAAGATGAAGCTGGAGCAGATATCATGGAATCTTCCGCCTATCAAAATTTCTAGATGACCACCCTATGACTAGTAGTTTCCCCCATAAATGTAGAATTTAGAGCACTTTTGTAACATTAGTTAGAATCCTTGTATGACCTTGCTTGAAATTGATTGGTGTGATATGATTGTGTCTGTCTCATGTGCAAATGGGTAGTGAATTTTCCCCTAGACCACATTTCTATTCTAATCTCTTTCGTCTAAACCCATCAGATGCCTCCAAGACGTGAGCCTGGATTTCAGTTTCCCCCTGAGCTCACTCAGTTGATCCAGCAGCAGAACACTTTGATGCAACTTATTGTCCAGAACAATCAGAATAATCAGAACAACAACAACAACCCTCCACCACCACCACCCATAGACAACCTGACCCGTTTCCTAAGGTTGCAACCACCAGTGTTTTCTAGTAGCGTTGAGCCAATAGTTGCTGACGACTAGCTGCGCAAGATTGGAAGGGAGTTGACCACCGCAAATTGCACGGATGCTGAGAAGGTGCGTTTTGCCGCACATCAATTGGCTGGACCAGCAGCAGCATGGTGGGAGAATTATATAGCCACTTTCCCCGTAGCCAATGGCACTTGGGATCAGTTTCAGCAAGCTTTTCGCACCGCCCATGTCTCAACCGGAGCCATGAGCATGAAGAAGCATGAGTTTTGCAACTTGCGCCAAGGAAATCGTATTGTGGCTCAGTACGTAGATGAGTTTAGTACTCTATCTTGTTATGCCCCTGACGATGTGGCCACAGACGCCGCAAAGCAGGAGAAGCTTATGGAAGGGCTGAATGATGAGATGAGCATACAGTTGATGGTGGCAACCTTCAACAACTACCAGGAGTTGGTAGATAAGGCTCTTATGATTGAAGGGAAGCAACAGCAGATTGAAAGCCGCAAGAGGAAGTATGGACAAGGCAAGAATAATTCTGGAACCCAGCAGAAGCCCCATTTCACCCTGAACTCGGGAGGATAGACCCATAACCATGGAAGCCACACCCATAATGGAGGGAGTTCACATAACCACAATGGCACCAAGAATGGGAATGGGAATGGAGAAAGCAATAATCAGAACCGCTCTACTCCATCCACACCCGCCAAGAGGGATTTAAGTCACATTACATGTTTTAAGTGCGGGAAGAATGGACACTACGCCACGGAGTGCCCTGAAGCGAAGAATGGGAACGACAATGGAAGCGCTGGGAAGAATCCCAACCCTTTCAACAAAGGACAAGTGAACCACGTGACAGTGGAGGAGGTTGAAGAGCAACCTGATGCAGTTGTCGGTAAGTTTTTGGTTAAGTCATTTACCGCAGTAGTACTTTTCTATACTGGTGCATCGCATTCATACATTTCAAGGGGATTCGTGAATAGATATAAGTTGCCACCCAAGTCCTTAAGACCCCCATGTTAGTAAGTTCCCCAGGAGCAGAGTATATGGCGAGTCAAGGATGTTTTCAGATGCAATTGACCATTGGACGCCATGTTTTCCCCTCAGACCTGATAGTTTTGGAGTCACAAGGATTGGATGTGATACTAGGTATGGATTAGCTATCGATGTATGGAGGGAACATCGATTGTGCTAGTAAGTAGATTTTACTTACCACCCCGGAGGGGAAAAGGATCAAGTATGTATCTAGGCATTCGCCTAGGAGGACACAAGTAAATTCTCTCTTGGGAGTTGTTCAGGAAGAGGTGCCTGTAGTACAGGATTACCCGGATGTATTTCCAGAGGAGCTACTAGGCATGCCGCCAGATAGGGATATTGAGTTTTTGATAGAGCTATTGCCAGGCACCGGACCAATATCGAAGAGACCATACCGGATGCCAGCGAATGATCTGGAGGAGATCAAGAAGCAGATTAAGGAGTTATTGGAGAAAGGATTTATTCGACGAAGTTCATCACCTTGGGGAGCCCTAGTGCTGTTGGGCGAGAAGAAGGATGGATCTTTAAGAATGGTCGTAGATTATCGGGCACTGAACGAAGTGACGATTAAGAATAAGTACCCGCTGTCGATGATCAATGATTTGTTCGACCAACTTCAAGGAGCTAAAGTGTTCTCCAAGATCGATCTACCGTCAGGATACCACCAGTTGAAGATCCGAGAGAAGGATATACTTAAGACAGCCTTCACCACAAGGTATGGGCTATATGAGTATACGGTTATGTCATTTGGATTGACTAACGCCCGTGCCTATTTCATGAGCATGATGAATAAGGTGTTCATGGAGTTCTTGGATAAGTTTGTCGTGGCATTCATTGATGATATTTTGGTGTATTCTAAGAACGAAGAGGAACACGAGGAGCATTTGCATTTGGTTCTTGAGAAGCTCAGAGAACAGTAGCTATATGCCAAGTTCAGCAAATGTGAATTTTGGTTGAAGGAAGTAGGATTCCTAGGACATGTTATATCAGGAGAAGGTATAGCAGTGGATCCTATTAAGGTGCAGGCAGTCACGGAGTGGTTGGCACCCACCTCAGTTGGAGAAATCCGCAGTTTTCTTGGACTCGTGGGATATTACTGGAGATTCATAGAGAATTTCTCCAAGATTGCAAAGCCTATGACGACATTGTTAAAGAAGGACACCAAGTTCCATTGGACTGAAGAGTGTGAAGAAAGTTTCCAGGAGTTGAAGAAACGTTTGACGACAGCCCAGTGCTGATCTTACCAGATATACGCAAGGATTTCCAAGTGTATTGCGATGCTTCACGCTTAGGACTTGGAGGAGTACTCATGCAGGACGGAAGAGTTGTATCTTATGCATCTCGTCAACTTCGACCGCACAAGTTGAATTATCCTACGCATGATTTGGAGCTAGCAGCAGTAGTGCATGCGCTCAAAACCTGGAGACATTTCCTTATTGGGAATCTTGTGATGTGTACACTGATCAAAAGAGTTTAAAGTACATTTTCACCTAGAAGGAGTTGAACCTCAGATAGAGGAGAAGGTTGGAGCTCATAAAGGATTATGATATGAAGCTGCACTATCATCCAGGCAAGGCCAATGTCATGGCAGACTCTTGCTACTTCTCGAGCTTGCGTTGTATTCCCTCGAAGAGCAAAGGGTGATGCAGCACAATAGCGTAAGTATTTCCCTCAGTTTTTGAGAACCAAGGTATCAATCGAGTAGGAGACCACGCGTGAGTCCCTCGCACCTGCACAAACAAATAAGAACTTCATAGCCAACGCGATAAGGGGTCGACAATCCCTTTACGGTCACTTACGAAAGTGAGATCTGATAGAGATGATAGTTTGATATTTTTGGTATTTTTGGATATAAGAACATAAATTAAAAGCGGAAAAGTAATGTAGATTGTAGATTGATATGTTGAGAATAGACCCAGGGGCCATAGTTTTCTCTAGTGGCTTCTCTCATGATAGCGATATTCTACGGCGGGTAAACAAATTACTGTCGAGCAATTGGTAGAAAAGCGAATAATTATGAGACTATCTAGGCATGATCATTATATATAGGCATCACGTCCAAGACAAGTAGACCGAAACGATTCTGCATCTACTACTATTACTCCACACATCGACCACTATCCAGCATGCATCTAGAGTATTAAGTTCATAAGAACAGAGTAACGCCTTAAACAAGATGACATGATGTAGAGGGATAAACTCAAACATAGTGATATAAACCCCATCTTTTTATCCTTCATGGCAACAATAAAATACGTGCCTTGCTGCCCCTACTGTCACTGGGAAAGGACACCGCAAGATTGAACCCAAAGCCAAGCACCTCTCCCATTGCAAGAACTATAGATCTAGTAGGCCAAACCAAACCAATAATTTGAAGAGACTTGCAAGGATATTATAATCATACATAAAGAGTTCAGAAAAGAACCAAATATTTCTCATAGATAATCTTGATCATAAACCCACAATTCATCAGATCTCGACAAACACACCGCAAAAAGAGATTACGTCGAATAGATCTCCTCAAAGGTCGAGGAGAACTTGGTATTGAGATCCAAAGAGAGAGAAGAAGACATCTAGCTACTAGCTATGGACCCGAAGGTCTGTGCTAAACTACTCACAACTCATGGTGAGGCGATGATGATGATGTAGAAGCACTCCGTGGTAGATCCCCCCTCCGGTGGAGCTCCGGAACAGGCCCCAAGATGGGATCTCACGGGAACAGAAGGTTGTGGCGGTGGAACTAGGGTTTTCTCTGTTGTTCTGACGGTTTCAGGGTACGTAGATATATATAGGAAGAAGGAGGGCACCGGGGGCCAAACATGGGGCCCACGAGGCAAGGGGCGCGCCCTGTAGGGGGTGCGCCCCCACCCTCGTGGACGCCACGTGTGCCATATTTTGTGGTTCTCAAGTCTCCCGTGCGTATTTTGCTCCAAAAATATCTCTTCCGAAGTTTCATTACGTTTGGACTTCGTTTGATATTCCTTATCTGTAAAACCCTAAAATAGGCAAAAAAACAGCAATCTGGACTGGGCCTTTGGGTTAATAGGTTAGTCCCAAAAATAATATAAAAGTGTATAACAAAGCCCATTAAACATCCAAAACATCATAAATAATAGCATGGGACAATAAAAAATTATAGATACATTGGAAACGTATCACAGACGCGTTGAGCCGGAAGAGCTATGACAATACCCTAGTAAATGGAGGATTGCCGAAGGAGTTAGCAGAAGATCTCAGGGAGCTTTGTTTGGAGATAGTTCCTAGAGGATTTGTTGCAGCCTTGGAGGTTCAATCAACATTATTGGGAAAGATACGAGAAGCTCAGAAGGATGACAAAGAGATTGCCGAAATCAAGGAGAACATGAGTGAAGGAAAAGCCAAGGGTTTTCATGAGGACGAACACGACATCTTGTGGTTTGAGGATCGAATCTATGTGCCCAACAACGCTGAGATCAGGAAGCTGATACTACAGGAAGCACATGATTCTCCATACTCGATACACCCCGGAAACACTAAGATGTATTTGGATTTGAAGGAACGTTTCTAGTGGACGGGAATGAAGAAGGATATTGCCGAGTATGTTGCCGTATGTGATTTATGCCAGAGAGTGAGGGCAGAACATCAGAAGCCAGCAGGATTACTACAGCCTATGCCGATACCCGAATGGAAGTGGGATAAGCTTGGCATGGACTTTATCACCGGATTACCCAGGACCCGATCGGGATATGACTCAATCTGGGTAGTAGTGGATCACTTGACCAAAGTAGCCCACTTTATCCCCGTGAAAACCACGTATACCAGTGCGAAGTTGGCCAAGATATACATGACCAGGATCGTATGTCTGCATGGAGTTCCGAGGACCATTGTATCAGATAGAGGAACACAGTTCACTTCAAAGTTTTGGCATCAGCTACACCAGACTTTGGGAACCAGGCTAGAATTCAGTACAACTTTTCACCCGGAGACTGATGAACAGACCGAGAGAGTCAATCAGATTCTAGAGGACATGTTGAGAGCTTGTGGGCTAGATTATGGATCTAGTTGGGATGACAACTTGCCCTATGCAGAGTTCTCGTACAACAACAGTTACCAGGCCAGTTTGAAGATGGCACCTTTCGAAGCATTGTATGGGAGGAGATGCCGAACGCCGTTGATGTGGGATGAAGTCGGAGACCTTCAGTTGTTTGGACCAGATCTGATGAAAGAGTCAGAAGAGAAGGTTAAGCTAATTCGAGATAGACTGAAGGTAGCTCAGTCCAGGTAGAAGAGTTATGCAGACTCGAAGCGCACGGAAGTAGTCTATGAAATCGCAGACAGAGCGTACCTGAGAGTGTCACCTCTTCGAGGAGTTAAACGTATTGGAGTTAAGGGAAAGTTAGCCCCGAGATTTGTAGGGCCATACCGTGTGATGGAACGCATGGGAGAGGTTGCCTACAAGTTAGAGTTACCCGAAAGATTGTCAGGAGTTCATGACGTGTTTCACGTTTCTCAGCTTAAGAAGTGCCATGCTGAGATGGCCGATATTCCTTTAAGAGATACGGTGCCCCTGGAAGCAATTCAGTTGGATAGTGATCTAAGTTACGAGGAGAAACCGGTTAAGATCCTCGAATATGCAAGCAGAGTCACCCGCAGCAAGGTTATCAAGTTTTGCAAAGTTCAGTGGAGTCACCATACAGAAGATGAAGCCACCTGGGAACGAGAGGATGATCTACGCAAGGAGCACCCACACCTATTTTCTAGCCAACCCGAATCTCGAGGGCGAGATTCATCCTAAGGGGGGTAGGTTTGTAACATGCCAAATTTTCAATTTGGAATGTTATACATAGATCATATTGCATAGCATGTTTTATTGCAATCATGTGTTGCGATCCTCGAAATTCTAAGCAACTCAAGGACCCGCGGAGAGAGTTGGGGATTTCACCGTTTTCGTATTTGAGTTTTCTCAAATACCGGTACGGGGATTGCTTTGGTTTTTAATTATTTTTCTCTCTGAAAAATATTTCTTAATAAAATATATGAGCCGAGATAATATGACTTCTCTAAAATAAAAGAAATATTGGAGGAAAAATATTAAAATCAACTTTGGTATTTTTATTCGGATTTATTTGCATAGGAAAAATGCGCGTTTTTCAAAATTGCATTTAGGTCTGGGAAAAATGTTCATTTTGTCCTAAATATTATTAGAGGACGGTGAAAATTTATTTCGGAATTTTTCGAGTCCGTTTAGTATTTTTTTTCGAACGCTTTGCCGCGTCAGGACTATTTGGAAAAAAAAAGTCAACCGACCTAGTCGGGCAGTGTCCGATTAGGACTCTGCCCGGCCGGCCCATTTAAAGGCCGAGGCCCGAGCTGCCAGCCCACCCCAGCCGCGCCCGGCCCACCAACTCTAGCCGCCGTCGCCCGCCTCGGGAAACGCGCCGCCGCCACTTTTCGTCGCCGCTGCCGCCCCCCCGCAGCCTCGCCGCCATCGTCGCCGGAGTCCGCCGCCGCCGCTGTCCCGTTCCACGAGGTAGCCACCAGTTTTTTCTTAAAAACCGACCGGTTTTATTTTCGTAAACCCTATATCCGTTTTTTAGATCGGTTCGGTTTTTCATCGGTTTAGTTAAATAGCGGACGTTCGTCCGTTCGTTTGTTTTAATGAACGCTTTTCTCTTTTAGTAACAGACAGCGAACGTTCGTTCGTTAGTCTGTTCGTCAGTTTTTCTTTTTCAGTGTTTTTCCGCGATTATTTTCGATCGCGATTTATGCCCTGGTCTTCTTTTTAGTTTTTCTTTTTGCTCGTAAGTCGGAATCAGGCGATTCAAGCGCCCAGATTTTCGTCTCGAAGCCCTCTTTCCGTTTAACCAACTTGAACAAGGTTTTGCTACTGTAAAATTTGACTTTAGTTCAATCTAGTAAACGGATCTTGTTTCTTTCGTAGTTTGAGTTTCGTTGCTCCGTTTGATTTGATTCTTTTTGCAAACTGGAGTTCTTAAGCTGAACTTTCTGGTTAAATCTTCTTATTTGGAGTTTTATCGATGCATCTTTGCTTGGTTGCTTATGTATGCTATTGTTTTGCTTGCGATAGAATTCCCGAAGTGCGAAGCGTGCTACTACGAGTCCCTAGGTTTTGCGAATAATCAGCAAGGCAAGTAACACTTTGATCATACCGTTTATTACCCAGTTTTTATGCATTAGATCAAATCCTCACACATTGCATGAGTAGGATCTCGTAACTTGTGGGGTCTGGGAAGTAGATTGAGGTAGATCCTATTACCTGCATTATTTTCAAACCCTTGGGAGTTACTTCTACGTTATGCTTAGGTTGCTATGCTATGCTCATAGACGTGGATTGGGTTTGAGAGTATCCATGACAGATGTGAGATGTTAATTAATGGTTCAACTTAAGGTGGCTACTTTAATACACATCTGGTTGGATTGGTTGTAGGGCACCTGGAGAATCCAGTGTTGTCCTAGGAAATCCCGGAGGAACCGTGTGATTCTCCTATGGAATGCCACCTAGGCTCAAAGGGATCATAAAACTATTCATGCTAGAAACTTCCGTGTGCAGCCACAATGCCATTATGGGCTATGGCATAGTATGAGTATGCTGTGCGAGCTCTTTCGTGGTGGACTAGCAGATGTAGGGGAAAGTAGGTGTACCGGTCCACCTAGGGTAAAGACTAAATGCTTCTGAAAGACTGTGTCTTGGTCATCCGTTTCTCAAACACCATGTAGTGCGAGAAATCCAATGGAGGAGATCAAGTCTTGTGGGGAAAAGTGCGCAAACCTCTGCAGAGTGTACAAACTAATCATGATTAGCCGTTTCCCCGGTTATGGACATCTTGAGTATCTGGTACTTGAATTATTGGTTGATCTCATCACTCTAAAATTAATTTGTTGGGTTAATGATGACTACTTTAATTGGGATTGAGTCGGAGGTACCTTCTCAATGATGTTTCAACTATCATGATAGTTAAAATAAAAATTATTCCTTTGTTGTAGGGAAAAATTGGCTTTATGCAAAAACCTTAACCTTAGAGCCTCCACTAGCCAAATATGCATATAGTGTTAGCCTTTATTTCCGTTACTTGCTCTACTGTGTTATCTTGCCAGCATATTCCATGTGCTGACCCGTTTCGGGCTGCAACATGTTATGTTGCAGACTTTCCAGAAGAAGAGTAAGGTGCGCTAGGTCGTTTATCATGCACTCAGCTATGCCGTTGGAGTTGATGGACTCACTTATCTTCCAAGCCTTCCGCTGTTATTGTGTTAGATGGCCCTATGCCATATACTTTTGTAATAAGTTCTCTTTTGATACATTCGATGTAATAAGTGTGTGATTGCCACTCTGTTATAAATCCTTCAAGTATTTTGTGTGTCAGCATTACCGATGCTGGGATGACAGAGAACACAGAGACTTCGGTCCATTCGGATCGTGGTCGCTACAACTACCGGGCCACACATTGATATTAGATACTATGAAAGGTAAATACCGATATTTTAAATAATAAATACTGATTTTTAAGTATTAAATACCGATTTTTTTGTGGTGCAGGAAAAATATATTGCTTTTTTATGTGGTGCAGGAACAAAATGTCGCTATACATGCTAAATAAACCGTGACGGTGGATTTGAAAAACCAGCGGCGCTCAAAACCCACAAGTGTATTCCTCGGAGCATCTATAAAAAGGCACCGCTGACCTAAGATTAAAAAGAAATATCACCAACACCTAAGAGAGATATCCTTCCTGTAAGATACTTTACAATACGTACTTTCAGGATGGCTGGAGAGGTTGGCAAGTGGGGTAGTTGCTTCAAACACTCTTGGGTTTTAATCCCACTGGTATGAAACACCAATTGATAATACATTGCTTCTTTTTATGAAACTCATGGCTAATATTGTTATTTTCCATAAACTTCATGGCTGTTTTTATTTCTTGATTTTCTTTTCCTTGCATATCCACTGTTTGCTTACCCGATTGACAATTAGATTCATATATGGTTTATGTGCTTGCACATCTTCAGATTTATGTGTGATGTTCAAGAGTAGATCTACTAAATTTTTATCTTGTAATTAAACTTCAGTTCTGTACATTATACATATCTTCCTAAGTTCGTAAATAAGGTGTAGACTTGAAAAGTAGATCTAATCCGTTCTCATCCTTTATGCTTCAGTTCGTATAATCATATATCCTTGCACACATGTCAGACATATGCTATCCTATTCTTTAGATAGTGATGGAAACTATATCTATAACCTGACCAAAGAAAACTAGATCTATAAGGTTTTCATCTTGTAATTAAGATTGCTCTCCGTGCAATACGAATATCTCCCACGTATGTTGAAACTTGGAACGCTATTAGTCAATGTTGTATAATGTACAGATCAATAAAGCATCCCTTGCGTCGAATGGCTCATACACTTTTACCCAAGGATTGTAAAAGCATGCTCTAGGTGGATATCCTAGGATGACGTATGCAGCCTCCCGGATGAATACAATGGTCATCCACTGTATTAAAAAGGGGTGCCACAAGCTGGGTGGCAACGGCGAGTGGTACCTTGACTCGGGCGCCTCATCGCATGTCACCGGCAAGCCAGGTAACCTAACCTCGCTTTGTTCTCCATCAAGCTATCCCCTTTCGAGTGTTATTGTTGGAGATAGATCGCATGTCCCCATCCTCACCAGTGGTTCCACAAAGCTCACCCCTCGCCCCTTCTACATTAACAACATTCTCTACTCCCCTCACGTAGCGACTCATTTCATATCTTTTTATCGTTTCTGCACTGGTAACTCTGTCACTATTGAGTTTCACCCCTTTGGTTTTGTTGTGAAGGATCTAGCCACCAGGACCCATCTCATGAGCTGCAGTAGCTACGGGCAGTTGTACTCGTTATCTGATGGCCCCACTTCACACTCCATTGCGCTCTCCGTGGACATCGACAACATCTGGCACCGTAGATTAGGACACCCTAGTGGTGTGTCTCTTTCTCGCATCTCAAGAACTTTCATGTCGAATTGTAATAAAACCCTTCACCCGTGTGGTTCGTGTGAAGCTTGCCATTTAGGCCACGTGGCTCGGCAGCCCTTTCAAGATTCCATGTCATTTACTAGCTTTCCTTTTCTGCTTGTCCATTGTGATCTTTGGATCTCACCAATTGCAAGTTTCTCTGGCTATAAATATTACTTGATAATAATGGATGATTTCTTGCATTATTCATGGAGTTTCCCTCTTTGTCACAAATACAATGCTACCACCGCACTTGAGCGTTTCTATGACTATGTGCTCACCCAATACCATGTTTACATACAGTGCCGCCAATGCAATAACGGTGGTAAATTTCTCAATGCCCCCCCCCTCTCCAACCGTGGTGTTGCCCTATGCCTATCTTGCCCACACACTTCTCCGCAAAATGGCAAGTCCGAGTGCGCTATTCGTTACACAAACGACATTCTCCACCTCTCCTTCTCCAAGCACACATGTCGGCACCCTTTTGGGTCGAAGCCCTTCACACCGCCACCCACCTTCTCAATGTGTGCACCCTCCCGAGCTATCTCCAACCACGCCCCCATACTCCATGCTCTACCGCACCACTCCTAACTACTCCTCGCTCCACACTTTTGGTTACTTGCGTTACCCCAATCTTAACGCTACCATGCCCCACAAATCGGCCCCATGCTCCACCCACTGCGTCCTTCTTGGTATGCCACTTGAACACAAAGGGTATAAGTGTCTAGACCTTGCTACACGTCATGTGATCACCTCCTGTCTCGTAGTTTTTGACGAACATCAGTTTCCCTTTGCTTCCCCTTCGCCAGGCCACACCGGTGCACGACAAAAACCCGCCCTGCCCATAGAGAATCTGGCTCTTTCCCACCTGACGCTTGCGATCTCTATCGGATTGCCCGCCCCACCCCTCGCGCACGTCCCACCTTGGGATCTCGCCTTCCTACGGATTCCTTAGACCGAGACCGTTTGCTACCCCTGTTGTGTCTTTCCCACCCAACAGGCGTGCACCACCCACGCCTGACAACGCTGGCCCCACATGCACTATCACCAGCCCACCCTCCAACACATATTCCTCGTCTGTTATGCCCCGCTCACCCACTACTGCCACCCACATGCATGCACCACCCACTCCAGCCCCTGCACCACCTACGTCGCCCATGTGTGCACCCACCCCGTGTGTTATGCATATTGCACCAACCAAGCAAAATTTGTCTTCATTCAACCCCCCAAACTCATGGACGTAGCTACCTCGCCTAATGCTATTTCTCCTACACCAACCAACTACAAATCTTCTTTTAAAGACCCTAACTGGTACAATGCCATGCTTGAAGAGTATGTTTCTTTGGTGCAAAACAAAACTTGGTCTTTGGTTGCTTGTCCAACGGGTGTGAACCAGATGTTAGGGAAGTGGTTTTTCTTTGTCATAAGCTGCATCTAAATGACTCTCTCGCTCGCTACAAGGCTCGTTAGGTGTTGCGTGGCTTCACCCAGCAACCGGGGATGGACTACAATGAGACCTTAAGTTCGGTGGCGAAATCGTCCACTATTCACATCATATTGAGCATCGCCGTCGGCAACAATTGGGTAGTCAACCAACTCGACGTAAAAAACACCTTCCTCAACATCACTCTCGACGAACTCATCTACAACTAGCAGTTGACCCGCTTCATCAACAACCTGTCTCCCATGGCCGTGTGCAAACTTCATAAGTAACTATATGGGGCTTAAGCAGGCACTCTGTGCATGGTTTTAGCGACTCAGTTCCTTCCTTCTAGATTTGTTTGGTCATGCACTCCCCGCGCACTCTGCACATTGTCCTCTCGAAATGCATTCTCCGCTTCCTCCGGGTGACTGTGTGCCTCGGGCTGCTTCTTTGGCCTTCATCATCCTCCTAGCTCATGGTGTACACGGACGCCGAATGGGTCGGCTACCCCAACTCCTAATGCTCCACGTCGGACTACGGCATATACATCGGAGACAACCTCATCTCCTAATCTTCAAGTGACATGCTACGGTGTCCAAGTCCAGTGCGGAGGTGGAGTATCACGCTGTGTGGCAAACACTGCCGCCGAATCATGCTGGATCCGACAGCTCCTGGAGGATATTGGGCATCCACACGCACGTGCCATGGTTATCTGCTCTGCCAACATCTCAGCTACATACCTCTCCTCGAACCCCGTCCAACATCAGCACACCAAGCATGTGGACATCGATCTCCATTTTTTCCATAATCGTGTGGATTTTGGAGACGTTCGTGTGCTTCATGTTCCTTCTACATCGCAGTTCACCGACGTGTTCATGAAATGGTGCTAATTCTGATAGACGTTGGGATTTCCTTGAAGAGGAAGGGTGATGTAGTATAGTAGCAAATAGTATTTCCCTTAGTTAAGAACCAAGGTTATCGAACCTGTAGGAGACTCGGGCAAACAAACATCAATGGTACCTGTGCACACACACACACACACAACAAATACTTGAACCCAACATGGGTAAGAGGGTTATCCGTGTTTGAACCCCATTGTTCTACCCTTAGTAGCAACAATAAAATACGTGCCTTGCTACCCCTCCTGCCATTGAGTAAGGTCACCGCAAGGTTGAACCTACTACAAAGCACCTCTCCCACTGAAGATAAATCAATCTACTTGGCCAAAGAAGATAGATAGATCAGAGAGAAATATAAGCCTATAAAATCACGCATAATAAATCTCAGAAAAGACTCAGTTACTTTCAATGAATAACATGATCACGAACCCACAATTCATCGAATCCCAACAAACACACCACAAAAGGTTACATCAGATTGATCTCAGATGAGATCATTGTATTGAAGATCAAAAGAGAGAGACAAAGCCATCTATGTATTGAAGATCAAAAGAGACAGACAAAGCTATCTAGCTACTGACCCGTAGGTCCTATGGGAACTACTCACACGTCATCATGGAGGCAACAAGATTGATGAAGATGGCCTCCGCGATGGATTTCCCCTCCGATAGATGGGCAAAGTACCAGAAAAGGCCTCCAGGTGGGATGGAAGAATAGAGGCCTGCGACGGAAGAAGAAATGTTTTGGTGCCTCTCCTAGGGGTTTCTGAATATTTGGGAATTTATAGGCTAGGAATTAGGGTAAATGGAGCAGCAAGGGACCCATAAGGGGGCAGGGCGCGCCCCTACCTTGTCAGTTCATCGTCAGTTGCCTGGTCTGCCCCCAAAGCTTCTAGGGTCTCTTTTGGTCCAGAAAAAATAGTAAAAAAGTTTCATCGTGTTTGGACTTCATTCGGTATGGATTTTCTATAAAACCAAAAACAAGTAGAAAATAACGACAGGCACTAGGCACTAAGTTAGTAGGTTAGTTCCCAAAATTGATATAATATGTTATATAAAGCATAGAAGATTGGCAATATAATAGCATGAAACACTCCAAAATTATAGATACATTGGAGATGTATCAAAGGGCATCCAGCCTGCGTCTTCGTCTAGTTCAGATCCGACCACAACATCGCCGAGGATCCCATTTCGGCCATGGGATGATGTCGTAAAATGGCTACTACTACTCCCACCTGACCGGGTCACGTGCGCCCTCCTCAAGTTCTCCAAGACACACTGTTTGCCTGTGTTAGTTTCGCATGATGCCCTCGCTTAGCGCTCGAGCTGTTGTACTCCTCTGTATATATTGTACATGTGTACTATGATCAATACAAGTGTGACGTTCACTTTACAACTCCCCATAGGAGAGTATCCGGCCACCCAAGCAATCATGGAACCCGCTACAACCAATAGTGAGTGTCAGGATAAACTTTTTGATGATGCCTTCAAGAAGGAAAGAGACGCCAGTGGACGACTCCGCCATCTTCACGGACCCTCGTCGGCCAAAGCATGCACCCAGAGCCTAGAGATCTTCCACCTCGACGAGCCTCTTGGGAGAGGCTCAGCCACCAACACACTCCAAACAAGACGAAGCACGGCTGAAGTGGCAACGGCAGAGCACACCAACAAGAACAGAGAGCCAGTCACCACTCGACGTCTCTTCACTACACCACAAGTGTCAAAACACCAACAAGACTAGCTTGACCAGCAAGACTCCAACACTACTGCCACCACCTCCATTGCGCCGCCAACACCGGCCAACCACATTCGCAGCACATAGACACAGATCATGTCTGCAACCCCACTACAACCCCGCGCCACAACCACCACCACCACTGTTGACCACCCCATCATGATGCGACCAGGGATAGACCGCCATGCCCACAGACCGCTGACACAAACATGGAACGCTAACCACCGAAGAGGACACAACTGGATCTAGGCATCAAGCCCCGCGCCATCATCCCCAACAACGGCAGAAGTACACCAAGCACCGGAAGTGAATGCGGCGCCAGCGCTAAGCACACAACCACTAAGAGCATCTCCAATAGATGATGTAAAATGTTGTAGGATTATTTCTCACTTCCAGTGCATGCAATCGATAGACCCCAGCATACATGGAAACCATGGGCTTTGTTCATCTCCAATATCCCCCGAGTGTCCTGAGCATTTGGTTCTCTCAAGTACTCCACACTAAACACGTCTACCATTGTATTTGCAAATTGTTTGGCATAAAATATAGAAGTGCTCTCTACCATCGCCAATTGTCGTCAATGTTGTTTTCTAGAACACCATAGGCCATCATGCGCAAAGCGGCACTGACCTTCTGCTCAGTGCTATATCCAAGCAAACAGGCACAATTCCTCCTCTACTAGAAGGCTCGGTCATGTTGCTTCATGGAATTTCAAAAGTGAATGAACAATGATTGGACACTCTGAAACTACGATGAAAGTACCTCTTTGGGAAAACCGGGGGAATACCGAAATAGATGTGTGATGTCTACTACACAACCTTCTTCTTGTAGACGTTGTTGGGCCTCCAAGTGTAGAGGTTTGTAGGACAGTAGCAAATTTCCCTCAAGTTGATGACCTAAGGTTTATCAATCCGTGGGAGGCGTAGGTTGAAGATGGTCTCTCTCAAGCAACCCTGCAACCAAATAACAAAGAGTCTCTTGTGTCCCCAACACACCCAATACAATGGTGAATTGTATAGGTGCACTAGTTCGGCGAAGAGATGATGATACAAGTGCAATATGGATGGTAGATATAGGTTTTTGTAATAAGAAAATATAAAAACAGCAAGGTAGCAAGTGGGAAATGTGAGCATAAACGGTGTTGCAATGATAGGGAACAAGGCCTAGGGTTCATACTTTCACTAGTGCAAGTTCTCTAAACAATAATAACATATTTGGATCATATAACTATCCCTCAACATGCAACAAAGAGTCACTCCAAAGTAACTAATAGCGGAGAACAAACGATGAGATTATGGTAGGGTACGAAACCACCTCAAAGTTATCCTTTCTGATCAATCTGTTCAAGAGTCCGTAGTAAAATAACACGAAGTTATTCTTTCTGTTCGATCTATCATAGAGTTCGTACTAGAATAACACCTTAAGACACAAATCAACCAAAACTCTAATGTCACCTAGATACTCCAATGTCAACTCAAGTATCCGTGGGCATGATTATACGATATGCATCACACAATCTCAGATTCATCTAGTCAACCAACACAAAGTACTTCAAAGAGTGCCCCAAAGTTTCTACCGGAGAGTCAAGACAAAAACGTGTGCCAACCCCTATGCATAGATTCCCAAGGTCACGGAACCCGCAAGTTGATCACCAAAACATACATCAAGTGAATCAATAGAATACCCCATTGTCACCATAGGTATCCCACGCAAGACATACATCAAGTGTTCTCAAGGCCTTAAAGACTCAATCCGATAAGATAACTTCAAAGGGAAAACTCAATCCATTACAAGAGAGTAGAGGGGGAGAAATATCATAAGATCCAACTATAATAGCAAAGCTCGCGATACATCAAGATCGTGCCATCTCAAGAACACGAGAGAGAGAGATCAAACACATAGCTACTGATACATACCCTCAGCCCCGAGGGTGAACTACTCCCTCCTCGTCATGGAGAGCGTTGGGATGATGAAGATAGCCACCGGAGAGGGTTCCCTCCCTCCGGCAGGGTGCCAGAACGGGTCTAGATTGGCCTTCGGTGGCAATAGAGGCTTTCGGCGGCGGAACTCCCGATCTAGGTTACTTTCCGGAGGTTTCAGTATATATAGGAGGTGTCGGAGTTGGGGACAAGCAAAGGGGGTCTCCGGGCTGTCCACGAGGCAGGGGCGCGCCCAGTAGGGGGGTGCGCCCCCCACCCTCGCGGGCAGCCCGTCGATCTTATCGTGCCCCTCCGGCACTTCCTGGTCTTCTTTAGGTCCAAAAACGTCCTCCGTTGAGTATCAGGGTCAATTGGGCTCCGTTTGATATTCCTTTTCTGTGAAACCCTAAAACAGGAGAAAAACTTAAACTGGCACTGGGCTCTGGGTTGGTAGGTTAGTCCCAAAAATCATATAAAAGTGTATATAAAAGCCCATAAAACATCCTAGAAGGATAATATAATAGCATGGAACAATCAAAAATTATAGATACGTTGGAGACGTATCAGCATCCACAAGCTTAATTCCTGCTCGTCCTCGAGTAGGTAAATGATAAAAATAGAATTTTTGATGTGGAATGCTAACCAACATAATTATCAATGTAATTCTCTTTATTGTGGCATGAATGTTCAGATCTGAAAGATTCAAGACAAAAGTCTATATTGACATAAGAAATAATAATACTTCAAGCAAACTAACAAAGCAATCATGTCTTCTCAAAATAGCATAGCTAAAGAAAGTTATCCCTACAAAATCATATAGTCTGGCTATGCTCCCTCTTCATCACAAAAAATATTAATATCATGCACAACCCCGGTTTCAGCCAAGCACTTGTTTTCATACTCAATTCTTTCAAACCTTTCAACTTTCACGCAATACATGAGCGTGAGCCATGTATATAGCACTATGGGTGGAATAGAGTGGTGGTTGTGGAGAAGACAAAAAGGAGGGAGATAGTCTCACATCAACAGGCTATGGAGATGCCCATCAATAGATATCAATGTGAGTGAGTAGGGATTGCCATGCAACCGATGCACTAGAGCTATAAATATATGAAAGCTCAACAAGAGAAACTAAGTGGGTGTGCATCCAACTTGCTTGCTCATGAAAACCTAGGGCATTTTGAGGAAGCCCAATGTTGGAATATACAAGCCAAGTTCTATAATGAAAATTCCCACTAGTATATGAAAGTGACTAAACAAGAGACTCACTATCATGAAGATCACGGTGCTACTTTGAAACACAAGTGTGGAAAACATAGTAGCATTGTCCCTTTTCTTTTCTTTTTCATTTTTTTCTTCTTTTTTTTCTTTTTTGTCATTTCTTTTATTTTGGGCCTTTATTTTTTTTCCTTTAGCCTTTCCTTCTTTTTTTTATTCTTTTTTTCTTTGGGACAATGCTCTAATAACGATGATCATCACACTTATATTGATTTACAACTCGATACTAGAACAAAGTATGACTCTATATGAATGCCTCCGGCGGTGTACCGGGATGTGCAATGAATCAAGAGTGACATGTATGAAAAATTATGCATGGTGGCTTAGCCACAAATACGATGTCAACTACATGATCATGCATGGCAATATGACAATGATGAAGCGTGTCATAACAAACGAAACGGTGGAAAGTTGCATGGCAATATATCTTGGAATAGCTATGAAAATGCCATGATAGGTAGGTATGGTGGCTGTTTTGAGGAAGGTATATGGTGGCTGTTTTGGGGAAGGTATATAGTGGGTGTATGGTACCGGCAAAAGTTGTGCGGTACAAGAGAGGCTAGCAATGGTGGAAGGGTCAGAGTCCGTATAATCCATGGACTCAACATTACTTATAAAGAACTCATATACTTATTGCAAAAATTTACGAGTCATCAAAACAAAGTAATCAACGCATACTCCTAGGGGGGGAGGTTGGTAGGAGTTAACCATCGCGCTCCCCTGACCTCCACACAAAGGTTGGCACTCAATAAATACCTCCTGCTCTAACTTCGTCACATAGCGGTTTACCATACGTGCATGCTACGGGTATCACAAACTTTAACACAAGTATGTCTCAAATTCGTAATCACTCCACTAGCATGACTCTAATATCACCATCTCCATACTCAAAAAAATCATCAACTATCAAACTTCTCATCATATTCAATGCACTTTATACGAAAGTTTTTACTACATTCATCTTGGATGCCTATCATATTAGGACTAGTTTTATAACCAAAGCACATTACCATGCTGTTCTAAAAGACTCTCAAAATAATATAAGTGAAGCATGAGAGTTCATCTATTTCTTCAAAATAAAACCACTGACGTGCTCTAAAAGGATATAAGTGAAGCACTAGAGCAAATGACAAACTACTCCAAAAGATGTAAGTGAAGATCAACGAGTAGTTGAATAATTATGTAACTATGTGAAGACTCTCCAACATTTAAGAACTTAAGATCTTGGGAAATTATTCAAAAGCAAGCAAAGAAAAATAAAATAAATTGACTCTCCAAGCAAAACACATATCATGTGGTGAATAAAAATATAGCCTCAAGTAAAGTTACCGATGAACGAAGACGAAAGAGGGGATGCCTTCCCGGGGCATCCCCAAGCTTAGGCTCTTGGTTGTCCTTGAATTTTTCCTTGGGGTGGCATGGGCATCCCCAAGCTTAGGCTCTTGCCACTCCTTATTACATAGTCCATCAAATCTTTACCCAAAACTTGAAAACTTCACAACACAAAACTCAACAGAAAACTCGTAAGCTCTGTTAGTATAAGAAAATAAAACCACCACTTAGGTACTGTTGTGAACTCATTCTAAATTCAAATTGGTGTAATATCTACTGTATTCCAACTTCTCTATGGTTCATACCCTCCGATACTACCCATATATTCATCAAAATAAGCAAACAACACGTCGAAAACAGAATCTGTCAAAAACAGAACAATCTGTAGTAATATGTAACTTTCGAATACTTCTGTAACTCTAAAAATTCTGAAATAAATTGGTGGACGTGAGAAATTTTTATTTTAATCATCTGCAAAAAGAATCAACTTAAAAGCACTCTCCAGTAAAAAATGGTAGCTAATCTCGTGAGTGCTAAAGTTTCTGTTTTTTACAGCATGATCACATAAACTTCACACAAGTCTTCCCAAAGGTTCTACTTGGCACAAACACTAATTAAAACACAAAACCACATCTAAACAGAAGCTAGATGCAATATTTATTCCTAAACAAAAGAAAAAGCAAATAAAATAAAATTGGGTTGCCTCCCAACAAGCGCTATCGTTTAACGCCCCTAGCTAGGCATGATAATTTCAATGATGCTCACATAAAAGATAAGAATTGAAACATAAAGAG
This sequence comes from Secale cereale, assembly GCA_902687465.1. Lineage (NCBI taxonomy): Eukaryota > Viridiplantae > Streptophyta > Magnoliopsida > Poales > Poaceae > Secale > Secale cereale. The sequence goes on from LR738712.1 coordinate 667,625,988, forward strand.
AGCGTCATGAAGAATATGACTAGCACATTTAAGTCTAACCCACTTCCTATGCATAGGGATTTTGTGAGCAAACAACTTATGGGAACGATAATCAACTAGCATAGGAAGGAAAAACGAGCATAACTCCAAGATTTTAAGCACATAGAGAGGAAACTTGATATTATTGCAATATGTAGAAGCATATGATCCTCTCTCATAATAATTTTCAATGGCATCATGAATGAATTCAACAATATAACCAGCACATAAATCATTCTTTTCATGATCTACTTGCATAGAAATTGTACTACTCTCCACATAAGCAAATTTATTCTCATCAATAGTAGTGGGAGCAAACTCAACTAAATAATTATCATGAGAGGCAAAATCCAATTGAAAACTAAAATCATGATGACAAGTTTCATGGTTATCATTATTCTTAATAGCATACAAGTCATCACAATAATCATCATAGATAGCAACTTTGTTCTCATAATCTATTGGAACCTCTTCCGAAATAGTGGATTCATCACTAAATAAAGTCATGACCTCTCCAAATCCACTTTGATCAATATAAACATCATAAATAGGAGGAATTCTATCATCAAAATAAGTTTGCTCATCAAAACTTGGGGGACTAAAGATATTATCTTCATCAAACATAGCATCCCCAAGCTTGTGGCTTTGCATATCATTAGCATCAGGGATATTCCAAGGATTCACACTAACGATATTGCAATCATGATCATCATTCAAGCATTTAGTGCCAAACATTCTATGCAATTCTTCTTCTAGTACTTGAGCACAATTTTCCTTCCCATCATTTTCACGAAAGATATTAAAAAGATGAAGCATATGAGGTAACCTTAATTCCATTTTTTGTAGTTTTCTTTAATAAACTAAACTAGTGATAAAACAAGAAACTAAAAGATTCGATTGCAAGATCTAAAGATATACCTTCAAGAACTCACCTCCCCGGCAACGGCGTCAGAAAAGAGCTTGATGTCTACTACACAACTGATACGTCTCCAACGTATCTATAATTTTTTATTGTTCCATGCTATTATTTATTAAGTCTTGGATGTTTAATGGGCTTTATCATTCACTTTTATATCATTTTCGGGACTAACCTACTGACCCAAAGGCCGAGTCCAGATTGCTGCTTTTTGCCTATTTCAGGGTTTTGCAGAAAAAGAATATCAAACGGAGTCCAAACGGAATGAAACCTTTGCGAGAGTTATTTTTGGAGAAAATCACGCACGCGGAGCTTGAGGACCAAGTCAGGGGACAGAGAGGTGGCCCTCGAGGGTGGGGGGCGCGCCCCCTGCCTCGAGGCCTCCTCAAGTGGCCCCTGGTGCCCTCCTTCTTCCTATATAAGTCCACGTACCCCAGAAACTCCAAAAACAGAGAGAAAACCATAATTCCACCGCCGTAGCTTCTGTACCCATGGAGATCTCATCTTGGAGCCTGTTCCGGAGCTCCACCGGAGGTGGATCCATCACGGAGGCCTTCATCATCATCATGATCGCCCTCACCATGAGTTATGAGTAGTTTACCATAGACCTTCCGGTCCATAGCTAGTATCTAGATGGCTTCTTCTCTCTCTCTCTGGATCTCAATACAAAGTTCTCCTCGGTCTTCGAGGAGAACTATTCGATGTAATCTCTTTTTGCGGTGTGTTTGCCGAGATCCCATGAATTGTGAGTTTATGATCAAGGTTATCTATGAAATATATTTGGTTCTTCTCTGAAGTTTTTATGTGTGCTCATAATATCCTTGCAAGTCTCTTCGAATTATTTGTTTGGTTTGGCCTACTAGATCTATAGTTCTTGCAATGGGAGAAGTGCTTGGCTTTGGGTTCAATCTTGCGGTGTCCTTTCCCAGTGACAGTAGGGGCAGCAAGGCACGTATTGTATTGTTGCCATCGAGGATAAAAAGATGGGGTTTATATCATATTGCTTGAGTTTATCCCTCTACATCATGTCATCTTGCTTAAGGCGTTACTCTGTTCGTATGAACTCAATACACTAGATGCATGCTGGATAGCGGTCGATGTGTGGAGTAATAGTAGTAGATGTAGGCAGGAGTCAGTCTACTTGTCTTGGACGTGATGCCTATATACAATGATCATGCCTAGATAGTCTCATAATTATTCGCTTTTCTATCAATTGCTCGACAGTAATTTGTTTACCCACCGTAGAATATCGCTATCATGAGAGAAGCCACTAGAGAAAACTATGGCCCCGGGTCTATTCTCAACATATCAATCTACATCTACTTTACTTTTACCGCTTTTATTTGCTGTTTTATTAAACTAAAAATACCAAAAATATAAACTATCATCTCTATCAGATCTCACTTTCGTAAGTGACCGTAAAGGGATTGACAACCTCTTATCGCGTTGGCTGCGAAGTTCTTATTTGTTTGTGCAGGTGCGAGGGACTTGCGCGTGGTCTCCTACTGGATTGACACCATGGTTCTCAAAAACTGAGGGAAATACTTACGCTGCTGTGCTGCATCTCCCTTTCCTCTTCGAGGGAATACAACGCAAGCTTGAGAAGTAGCAAGAAGAATTTCTGGCGCCGTTGCCGGGGAGGCTTACGCAAAAGTCATATACCGGGTACCTATCACAAACCCTTATCCTTCGCATTACATTTTTGCCTCTTGTTTTCCTCTCCCCCACTTCACCCTTGCCGTTTTATTCGCCCTTCTTCCGTCGTGTGTTTATCGTTCGCTTGCTTTTTGTTTGCTTGTGTGTGTTGCTTGCTTGCTTGTCATCATGTCTAGCACACCTATCATTATCACCACTCCCGAGAGTGAGGTCCTCAACTTTAAACAAAGGAAGGAAGAGAACTTAAAAGATGCCTGGTATAGAATTTGCAATGCTCAAAATAGATCCAATAGGAAGCTTTCCACTTCTCTGCTTCTTCGCAATTTTTATATTGGCATAACCCCTTGGAATAGGCTTGTTCTTGATAACGTTACCGGAGGAAATTTCTTGGGGAATCATACCCTTAATTCTTATAATGTCCTGATAGATTTATTTGGGCAGCCTTCCACCCAGGAAGAGACTCAAGTTTTTGATAAAATATGTGAAGTAACAAAGATATTACAAAAGTCTCTTGAACCACTTAAGAATGTTAGTGGAAACATCCACCGCATGAATATGTTGATTACCCTTTGTAATAAGCGGTTGGATGCCCTAGATCTAAAGATTTCCGAATATGAAGGGAAACATAAAGAACCTCCCGGATTTGAGCTTGACACCATTAAAAGGGTGAAGATCAATGATGGCAATACCTAGATCTATCTTGTATTGTGCCTAGCTAGGGGCGTAAAACGATAGCGCTTGTTGGGAGGCAACCCAATTTTATGTTTTTTGTTTTTGTTGCTGTTAGGGAATAAATATTGCATCTAGCCTCTGATTATATGTGGTTTAATGTTTTGTTTAGTGTTTGTGCCAAGTAGAAACTTTGGGAAGACTTGTGTGAAGTTTATATGATCTTGCTGTGAAAAACAGAATCGTTAGCGCTCGTGTCACATCCCTAGCTAGCTCTTGCATTAGGACCTGACTAGAGTGTGCATCATGTCTACTTTCAAAGAAAATTGAAATGGGATTAGCAGAAACCCCAGCACCCCTCCCCTAACAACTAGGGTTTGCTAAAATATTTTCCAATGTACCCAAAATGCCCTTCAAAATGTTCATCATTTCTGCCTTGGTCTTAAACCTCTGCCAAAAATGGTGCACAATTTTCTAGGACAATCTAGGGCTTTGGATTAAATCATATGGTATTTAAATTTGGGCATTTAAATGCTATAAAATATTTTAAATGCTCAAATAATCATGAACTATAATGTTTCCTACTGTTCATATTATATACAGTAGATATGACAAGTATCATGAGTTATAAAAATGTTTAGGCATTTTTATTAATTGAACAAAGCTGCAAAAGAAATAAAACAGAAAGAAAATAGGAAAAGAAAAATAGGAAGAACACTTACCTGAGCCCACTTACCTGCTGGCCCAGCCGGCCCAGCCCACCAGGGGCATCCCCGTCTTCTTCGTCGCGCCAGCGCACGAAGCAGCTCGGTGGCGAGCGCCGCCTATGCGCCGGCCACCTCCTCCCTGCCTGGCTGGCCCCTCGGCCCTCTGGACGGACTAGAACGACGCCACGAAGCCCCCTCGACCGTTTTCCCCTCTTCCCCGTGTCTCTCCTCTCCTCTCTTCCCTCCGCCGAGCTCCCCCGAGCGAGCTCGTCGCCGACGACCGCTGACACCGCGCTCTACGCCACCCCCTCGCCTCCCCGAAGCACCACTAGCTCCGCCGCATCGCCCCGAAGCTCCCCACCGACGCACACGACGCCAGGAGCTCCGCAACGTCCTCCTCGCCGTCGTCTTCAATCTCCAGCACCGACGATCACCGCCGCCGGCCAACTCACCGCCGTGGCCATAGGCACCGTACCTCGTGGCTGAGCACGCCATTAGCTTCAGTAGGTCACCAGCAAGCTAAAGCGAGCTTTAGCTCCTCCTCCCGTGCACTACAACACCATCCCGACCAACTCCGTGCGAGCACCGCCGCGGACGAGCTCGTCGCCGTCGACTCCGGCGACCCCTCGTCCAACCAGTGGCACCGCTGGATGCGGTGCATCACTAGGAGCACACTGAGCCCATCCGCGCGGCAAATGGAAGCCGGAATAGGGATTCCGACGAGTCACTGCCGTGCGAAATGGTCGCCGCCGGCCAAACTCCGGCGGGCTGACGTGGCCCGATGATTAGGAGTTAACAGTAATTAGTTTAGTCACCACAGTCACTGACAGTGGGCCCCCGCTGTTAGTCAAACCCAGTCAATCCTGGTTATGACCGGAATTAACTCCTGAGACACTGACATGAGGGACCCACCAGTCAGGTTTGACCTGGACTGGCCCTGTTGACTGGCTGACGTCAGCATGATGTCATGCTGACGCAGTGAAGGTTTTTCTGGGATTTTTAGATTTAAAAATAATTCAGGAAATTCCAGAAAATACCCAAAACTTCTAAAAATCATATAAAATCAACCATAGCTCAGATGGAAAAGATTTATATATGAAAAATGATCAGAAAAATCCAATCTTTCTAATGGCGCTGGTTTCATGCATGTTTGAACAAGTTAACTTGCTGTATATATCAAAAACATGATAATGCACTTATTTAAATAATAGTTTGAACTTCAATTTGAATCCTTGATTCAAATAGGTTCAAACCTTTCTGGTTTTAGTTGCATTAGCCAACACACATGCATCTTGCCATGTCATGATCATGCATCATATTGTTGCATTTGTTTGTTAATGATTATATCGCCGGTATTCCCTGTGTTAGGTCCTGCTCCCGAGGATACTGCTGCGTATCCAGTTGAAGAGCAGTACCCGACAACTACCTTGTCAGGCAAGAAATCATTGATCATTCCAATACAAACCCAATCTTCTCGCTCCTGCCCTCTTTTACTGCATTAAGGGAACAGCGCGTGAATTGCTACTTGCTGCGGTAGTTGAACCCTATTCCCTTGCATGACCTGTCATTGCCACAGTAAATAGTTGAAACCCACTAGCATGTGTAGGAGTTGTTTGAGCCATGTGATGTGTGATCCACCATGCTATTTACTTATGTTGCCTGCTATGCTTAGAGTTGTGTCTGGTCTGGTTCATCTGGGTGATGGATCAGAGTGAAATGATCTTACCGATAAAGAGAAGGAAGTGTGGAATACGCTTGGTAAAGGTATCGATGAAAGGCCATGTAGGAGTACATGGTGGGTTGTTTCATTGGAATCGTCCATAGGACCCCAGATCTGTGTGTGTGATTCAACTTACAGTTACTACCACACATTGGGCCCTCAAATATGACCCCGCTCGACTTATTGACTACCCTTGTACTCTGTCCAGGAGTTGCAACTAGTTTCTGGTGTTTATAGTTTACTGGAGGTCGTGCACAGCGCTGACCCTCGGGGTGGGCTGTGATGCGACAGGTACGTGGCACGGTGTACCGGTTGCCCGTTTGGTGACTCGGGAACCCTGTACACATCGTTTGGGGCCGTGAGCGACACCCCGGCTGGATCTCCCCACGGATGGAACCCAAATAGGCGATAAACCTGGACGAGAGACTTGAGTGGTTGGTTAGGTCGTGGTCTACACCCACGTCGGCTTTCGCTTGAAGTCTGCCTAGCACATGTCGTGTGAAGACGCTAAGTGGTGAAAACATGTGTGAAGAAGTACACCCCTGCAGGGTTATCAATCTATTCGAATAGCCGTTGTTCGCGGTACGAACTACTTGGTTGCTCTTACAGTTCATAGACAAGTTGATGGTTACTACTAAAAGCCTCAAGATAAGCGTGAGTGCCGTGGATGGCCCTTCCGTAGGATGACGGAAGAGGATCCTCGGTAGTGTATTGATGTGGTGAGTAGAGGACTCGTGTTCGTAATAACATCTTGCAATCCGTTGAGAGTTGTAGTATAGGTTAGCCAAGGTCAAAGCTGGCATTCTGCTATAAACTCCACTACCCCCTTTGATAATGTTGCGTGTATGATAGGTTATGTGGTAAGACTTGCTGAGTACCTTTGTACTCATGTTTGCTTAATAACTGTTGCAGAGGAGAACCCTGCCCCTGCTGATGGGTTCTACATAGACGTTGACGTCGACGAGTAGCTTGACACCCAGTCGGTGATCTGGAGCTTGTGGAGGGCCTTGTAGATAGTCAGGCTACACCAAGCCTGTTTTATTTTCTAAGTTGTCTGTACTCAGACATGTAGCTTCCGCTTGTGCTTGTATGACTGTATGACTTGAGTGATGGGTCATGTGACCCCTACCTGTATGGATATGTTATGTATGGCTCTTGGAGCCTTTTAAATAAAGTACTTTGAGTCATAGAGTTCTGTTGTGATGCAATGTTGTATTTGCACATATTGAGCATATTGCGTGTATGATTGAAATGCTTGGTATGTGTGGGATCCGACACCTAGTTGTTTTCCTTTGGTAGCCTATCTTACAGGGAAATGCCTCCTAGTGATTCCAATGAGCCTTGGTAGCTTGCTACTGCTCGGAACACGTAGGCTGGCCGGCATGTGTCCTTCTTCGTTCCTGTGTCTGTCCCTTAGGGGAAATGTCACGCATTATTCCTTTAAGTCCATGTAGCTTGCTACGACTTGGGTTCATACGTTGATGACCGACACGTTCGTTGCTGGGTCATGGATGCCTGTCTCTGTAATTTAGTGCCACTTTTGGTTTATAACTAGCCATGTCGGCCCGGATTCTCTGTCATATGGATGCTAGCGACACTGTCATATATGTGTGCCAAAATGCGCAAACGGTCCCGGGCCAGGTAAGGTGGCACCCGTGGGGTTACCGTGCATGAGGCTGCAAAGTGATATGACGTGTTACAGCTAGATCGGTGTGACTTAGGGTCGGGGTCCTGACAGCGTTGGCATCAGAGCTGGACTGCCTGTAGGTTTCTCAAGCCAAACTGGTCGATGTTGAGTCTAGAAAAATTCTTAGTTATATGTAGGGGAATTGATTGTGGAAGGGAACGTAAGGCTCTTTTTACTCCTTTACCTTATGCCCTTCTGATCTGAGTCAGTCTATTCTTTCTACGGGGATTTAGGACTAGGCCTCTTATCCTTACTAGGTTCACGTGTTACTAATCCGTAGACTCTTAGGATTGTTGGTTTCAAGCCTCAGTTCAGTTTCTATCCTTTTGAGTATGATGATTGTTGAACCGGAACCTTGATATGGAATTGTTGAGTGGCTATGTTATCATTTGTATGATGTCTCAAATCTTTGTTTGAGCATTTACAGTTGTTATGCTGCCCGATTTCTTCCAGAAACACTAATGCCTTTGCATTACTTCGTGTTTCAGATGTCTGGCCGCATCCCTCACCAAGTGGTTCGTTTGACTCGGTGCATTAATGTGCCCGGTCACACGGCCATGCTAGTCCGTGTGATGACTGAGGCCGGTTATCGCTGGTATCCTGAATACACCGTGGAGGAACAGTATCGGGATTTTAATCAAAGTCAGTATTTCTGCACAGTCCGGATATACCCCTCATATCCCGGAGCTAATGATCCCATCCATTGGTCTTATGGACTCGGGATTACCATCGAGATGGCAGTGCAGGATGCCGCTTATTCGATGATGACCATTCTCCGTGCTAGGCATGCCTTGTTGCTGAACACTGAGTTCTGTTACATGCCAGCTTCACTCCCCGGAGAGGAAGGCTACTACACTGGTCTGTATACTGATGCTGCTCATGAAGAGCCACTGCTTCAGACTACTGTTCAGATGTTGGAGGATAGGGACCGTGAGGTCCGTGCCCTCTGAATGGAGCTGTATAACACTCGAGCCGCTCACTGGACTACTTTGACACGGCTTGCACCTGCTGTGCACGCCGGATATCTGGACATGCGGGATTTGTATCCTGTGCGGACTCGTCTGCCTGATCGCATGGATTGGCGTGACGTTGGGGGTATTACACCTCCACGTGGGCGTCGGTTACCACCAGCATCGGGACCGAGACCACACCCATGCCCCTATGGTCCACAGCCTTAGAGTGTTCGCGAGTTCCAAGATCCGTCTGTAGCACTTCCAGGCTATGGTGGTAATCCTTACGAGGATTACTACGCGAATGTCTGAGCTAGTCCGTGGTAGTAGTAGTATTGTAGTAGTTGTATTTCCACAGTCCCGCGCGTCTTGTGGAATATGACTTAGTGTGTACTGAGTTCCGGAGGTGTAGTTAAATAATGTATAGGAGCTCGGAATGCCTTTGATGGGATGTATCGTCTTTCACCGCAGTTGTACTTTAGCCTTGGCTTGTACTAAACTTTGTATGGTGTGTATGACCACTGGTGTATATATAGCAGTTCCTATATTACCATGTCGTACGGATGAACATCTCTGCATTCTGTGTCATCCATTACATTCTGCACTTCTATGTCAAATTTTTGCCATCCTTGTCTAAACCATTGTTTTGTTTTCCTAGGATGGTCAACACTCGCAACACTCCTGCTGCTCAGGAGCAGGGTGAGGCTAGTGGGGCTAGAGATGGGAATCTGCCCCAGCCACCCTCTTTGGCGGAAGTTATGCTTGAAGCAGAACGGAACAAGAGAGAGACTAACCGTCTGCTGGAACGCATAGAGCAGAACACTGGGTTCCGTCAGAGGAATGACGTGGTGTCAATCCACGATTTTATCAAGATGTGTCCACCAAAGTTCCATCACTCCACTGAACCTCTGGATGCTGATGACTGGCTACGTAGTATCACCCACAAGCTACACTCTGCCCGTGTGGCCGAAGCTGACAAAGTTATCTACGCCGCCTACCATCTTGAGGGCCCTGCCAGTCTTTGGTGGGAAAACTTTGAAGCTATGCGTCCTGCTGGCCAAGTCACTACCTGGGTTGAGTTCAGTGAGGCATTCCGTGAACATCACATTCCGGAAGGTCTCATGGATCGCAAGCGGGAGGAATTCTGCAATTTCACCCAGGGCCGTTTAACTGTGGACGGCTATAGTCGTGAGTTCGGTAATCTGGCACGCTATGCACCTGAGGAAGTATCCACCGATGCCAAGAAGCAGGCGAGGTTCCGCAAGGGACTCAGCCCTGAACTTAGTCGAGATCTACGTCTGCACGAGTGCACCTCTTTCCATAAGTTGGTTAACAAGGCTATCAGTGCTGAGACAGGCCAGACCGACTTCGAGGCCACCCGCAAGCATACTCGAGACTTTGGTTCCTCATCCGGCTCTGGCTCTCACAAGCGCCGTGTGTGGGTTCCTAACACTGCTCTGCCACCAAAGTACACACCGAGGCCATCCTATGAGGCGCCTCGCCCAACTCAACAGTTTGCATCTGCTAAGACCTATGGAGGTCCACCCTCCAACTTTGCTCCACGCACCACCACTGTGACATGTTTCAAGTGTGGAGAACCGGGACACTACCTGCGTGATTGTCCCCAGAATCAGCCAGGAAAACCCGTTGGCCGTGGTAAGCCAACCGGCAAGGTGAACTATGTCAAGCCAATCCCCACTGCTCGTGGTCATGTCAACTATGTTTCTGCCGAAGAAGCTTATGAGGATCCTAACGTCGTCCTTGGTACGCTTCTCGTAAACAGCCATCCGGCATCTGTTCTTTTCGATACTGGAGCATTCCATTCGTTCATATCTGAGAGCTATGCTCGATTGCACAACATGACTTTTTGTGACATGCCTACTTCCATGGTTATTCAAACTCCTGGTTCATAGTGGCAAACCTCTAGGGTAAGCCATGGAAATGAAATCCTTGTCGATAGACTTGTTTTCCTTGCATCTCTAATCGCTCTCAAGTCCTCGGACATCAACATCATCTTGGGTATGGATTGGATGACAACTCATTATGCCAAGATTGATTGCTTTACTAGGACCGTTCAACTTACACATCCATCCGGCAAGATAGTCAATGTCTTGGCCCGAATGGCTGAACGTCAGCTCTATTCTCTTAATGCCAGTCCTCTACCAGAACTCGAAGATATCCCGGTAGTCCGTGACTTCCCGGATGTTTTTCCAGAAGAACTGCCAGGAGTTCCACCTGACAGAGATGTCGAGTTCGTGATAGATCTTATCCCTGGAACTGTCCCAATCTCTAGGAGACCCTATAAGATGGCACCACTAGAATTAGCTGAGCTAAAGAAACAACTCGATGAGTCTTTGCAAAAAGGTTTCATCCGTCCTAGTTCTTCCCCTTGGGCTTGTCCCGTCCTCTTCGTCAAGAAGAAGGATGGAACGGAGCGGATGGTTGTAGATTACCGACCTGTCAATCTGGTCACCATAAAGAATAAGTATCCGCTTCCCAGGATCAACAACCTGTACGATCAGCTCGCGGGATCCTCAGTCTTCTCTAAGATGGATTTGAGGTTGGGCTACCATCAAATCAAAATCAAGAACGGGGACATTCCTAAAACGGCTTTCGTTACTCGTTATGGCCAATATGAGTACACCGTCATGTCCTTCGGATTAACCAATGCCCCAGCTACCTTTTCTCGATTAATGAATTCTATATTCATGGAGTATTTGGATAAATTTGTCGTGGTATACCTCGATGATATACTCATTTTCTCCAAGAACAAGGAAGATCATGCCGAGCATTTAAGGCTGGTATTGACGAAACTTCGAGAGCACCGTCTTTATGCCAAATTCTCTAAATGTGAATTTTGGTTGCCAGAAGTAACCTATCTAGGTCATGTGATCTCTGGCAAGGGTATTGCTGTCAATCCCGAGCGAGTTCAAGCCGTCCTTGATTGGACTCCTCCTGAATCGGTCAAGCAAGTTAGGAGTTTTCTTGGCTTAGCGAGCTATTGCCGACGTTTCGTCGAGAACTTCTCCAAAGTTGCTAAACCTCTAACTGAACTCCTCAAGAAAGATAAAAAGTTTGAGTGGACCCCACAGTGCAAGTCCAGTTTTCAGGAACTGAAAAGACGCCTGACATCTGCACCTGTACTGGTACCACCAGACTTTTCCAAGGATTTTATAATCTATTGCGATGCCTCGCGACAAGGACTAGGTTGCATTCTCATGCAAGATCGTCAAGTGATTGCATACGCATCTCGACAGTTGCGTCCACACGAGGATAATTATCCTACTCATGATCTAGAGCTTGCAGCTGTAGTCCATGCACTCAAAACATGGCGACATTACCTCCTTGGTAATCGCTGTGAAATCTTCACTGATCACCAAAGTTTGAAGTATATCTTCACCCAACCGGATTTGAATCTCAGGCAAAGACGTTGGGTTGAGTTGCTCACCGACTACGACTTAGGAATCACTTACACTCCTGGAAAGGCCAATGTCATGGCTGATGCACTAAGTCATAAGTCATATTGTAACAATTTAATGTTACAACAAAGTCAACCACTTCTCCACGAGGAATTTCGTAAGCTTAACCTTCACATTGTTCCTCGAGGATTTCTTTCCACCTTGGTGGCGAAACCTACCCTTTTGGATCAGGTCATCAAAGCACAGAAGGTTGATCCCGGAATTTCCCGCATTAAGAGGAACATCAAGAAAGGAGTTGCAGGATGTTTCTCAATTGATGATCAAGGAGTCGTATTCTTTAGCAACCGTTTAGTGGTTCCTAAAGTACGAAACCTAGACGTTTGATCCTTAAGGAGGCTCATGAATCTCCTCTTACGATTCATCCCGGTAGTACCAAAATGTATCAAGACCTACGTCAAAGATTCTGGTGGACTAGGATGAAGAGAGAAATCGCTCAATTCATTGCTAACTGCGACGTTTGTCGTCGAGTCAAAGCAGAGCATCAACGGCCTACTGGCACCCTTCAACCTTTAGCTATTCCTGAATGGAAATGGGACAAAGTCGGTATGGACTTCATTACCGGGTTTCCTAGGTCCAGGAAAGGGAATACTGCTATCTTCGTCGTTATCGACCGCCTCTCTAAAGTAGCTCATTTCCTGCCTATTCGTGAGAGCATTACCGCTAGCCAGCTAGCAGACTTATATATCTCTCGAATAGTATCACTTCATGGTGTACCGTTGGAGATTAACTCGGACCGTGGAAGTCTTTTCACTTCACGATTTTGGGAAAGTTTCCAGAATGCTATGGGAACTCATCTCTCTTTCAGTACTGCCTTCCATCCGCAATCAAGTGGTCAAGTGGAACGAGTCAATCAAATTCTGGAATACATGCTTCGAGCCTCTGTCATTTCTTTCGGTATGGAATGGGAAAAATGTCTTCCATTTGCCGAATTCGCTTATAACAATAGTTATCAAGCCAGCTTGAGCAAAGCTCCCTTCGAAGTTCTATATGGACGAAGGTGTCGAACACCTCTTAACTGGTCAGAGACCGGGGAAAGACAATTCTTTGGCCCAGATATGATCCAGGAAGCAGAGGAACAAGTTCGCATCATTCGTGAGAGATTGAAAACAGCCCAGTCTCGCCAAAAGAGCCAATATGATAGTCATCATAAGGCTGTGACTTTTGAAGTCGGCGATAAGGCTTACCTTCGGGTTACTCCTCTTAAGGGAACCCATCGCTTCGGTATCAAAGGCAAATTGGCCCCTCGTTATATCGGTCCTTTTCACATTCTTGCCAAACGGGGAGAAGTTGCCTACCAATTGGAACTACCTCCGCACCTCTCCAGAGTTCATGATGTTTTCCATGTTTCTCAACTCAGGTGTTGCTTCTCGGATCCTATCCGCGGAGTGGACCACGAAACGCTTGATCTCCAAGACAATCTCACATATCGAGAATACCCTGTTCATATTCTTGATCAAACTGAGCGCACCACTCGACGCCACAATATCAAGTTTCTCAAGGTTCAATGGTCACATCATTCCGAGAGTGAAGCTACTTGGGAAAGGGAGGATCGTCTTCGACTTGAGTACCCCACCCTCTTTCCGGAGGAACCCGAATCTCGGGACGCGATTCTTTTAAGTGGGGGTGAGTTGTCACATCCCTAGCTAGCTCTTGCATTAGGACCTGACTAGAGTGTGCATCATGTCTACTTTCAAAGAAAATTGAAATGGGATTAGCAGAAACCCCACCACCCCTCCCCTAACAACTAGGGTTTGCTAAAATATTTTCCAATGTACCCAAAATGCCCTTCAAAATGTTCATCATTTCTGCCTTGGTCTTAAACCTCTGCCAAAAATGGTGCACAATTTTCTAGGACAATCTAGAGCTTTGGATTAAATCATATGGTATTTGAATTTGGGCATTTAAATGCTATAAAATATTTTAAATGCTCAAATAATCATGAACTATAATGTTTCCTACTGTTCATATTATATACAGTAGATATGACAAGTGTCATGAGTTATAAAAATGTTTAGGCATTTTTATTAATTGAACAAAGCTGCAAAAGAAATAAAACAGAAAGAAAATAGGAAAAGAAAAATAGGAAGAACACTTACCTGACCCCACTTACCTGCTGGCTCAGCCGGCCCAGCCCACTAGGGGCATCCCCGTCTTCTTCGTCGCGCCAGCGCACGAAGCAGCTCGGTGGCGAGCGCCGCCGATGCGCCGGCCACCTCCTGCCTGCCTGGATGGCCCCTCGGCCCTCTGGACGGACTAGAACGACGCCACGAAGCCCCCTCGACCGTTTTCCCCTCTTCCCCGTGTCTCTCCTCTCCTCTCTTCCCTCCGCCGAGCTCCCTCGAGCGAACTCGTCGCCGACGACCGCTGACACCGCGCTCTACGCCACCCCCTCGCCTCCCCGAAGCACCACTAGCTCCGCCGCATCGCCCCGAAGCTCCCCACCGACGCACACGACGCCAGGAGCTCCGCAACGTCCTCCTCGCCGTCGTCTTCAACCTCCGGCACCGACGATCACCGCCGCCGGCCAACTCACCGCCGTGGCCATAGGCACCGTACCTCGTGGCTGAGCACGCCATTAGCTTCAGTAGGGCACCAGCAAGCTAAAGCGAGCTTTAGCTCCTCCTCCCGTGCACTACAACACCATCCCGACCAACTCCGTGCGAGCACCGCCGCGGACGAGCTCGTCGCCGTCGACTCCGGCGACCCCTCGTCCAACTAGTGGCACCGCTGGATGCGGTGCATCACCAGGAGCACACCGAGCCCATCCGCGCGGCAAATGGAAGCCGGAATAGGGATTCCGACGAGTCACCGCCGTGCGAAATGGTCGCCGCCGGCCAAACTCCGGCGGGCTGACGTGGCCCGATGATTAGGAGTTAACAGTAATTAGTTTAGTCACCACAGTCACTGACAGTGGGCCCCCGCTGTTAGTCAAACCCAGTCAACCCTGGTTATGACCGGAATTAACTCCTGAGACACTGACATGAGGGACCCACCAGTCAGGTTTGACCTGGACTGGCCCTGTTGACTGGCTGACGTCAGCATGATGTCATGCTGACGCAGTAAAGGTTTTTCTGGGATTTTTAGATTTAAAAATAATTCAGGAAATTCCAGAAAATACCCAAAACTTCTAAAAATCATATAAAATCAACCATAGCTCAGATGGAAAAGATTTATATATAAAAAATGATCAGAAAATCCAATCTTTCTAATGGCACTGGTTTCATGCATGTGTGAACAAGTTAACTTGCTGTATATATCAAAAACATGATAATGCACTTATTTAAATAATAGTTTGAACTTCAATTTGAATCCTTGATTCAAATAGGTTCAAACCCTTCTGGTTTTAGTTGCATTAGCCAACACACATGCATCTTGCCATGTCATGAGCATGCATCATATTGTTGCATTTGTTTGTTAATGATTGTATCGCCGGTATTCCCTGTGTTAGGTCCTGCTCCCGAGGATACTGCTGCGTATCCAGTTGAAGAGCAGTACCCGACAACTACCTTGTCAGGCAAGCAATCATTGATCATTCCAATACAAACCCAATCTTCTCGCTCCTGCTCTCTTTTACTGCATTAAGGCAACAGCGCGTGAATTGCTACTTGCTGCGGTAGTTGAACCCTATTCCCTTGCATGACCTGTCATTGCCACAGTAAATAGTTGAAACCCACTAGCATGTGTAGGAGTTGTTTGAGCCATGTGATGTGTGATCCACCATGCTATTTACTTATGTTGCCTGCTATGCTTAGAGTTGTGTCTGGTCTGGTTCATCTGGGTGATGGATCAGAGTGAAATGATCTTACCGATAAAGAGAAGGAAGTGTGGAATACGCTTGGTAAAGTTATCGATGAAAGGCCATGTAGGAGTACATGGTGGGTTGTTTCATTGGAATCGTCCATAGGACCCGAGATCTGTGTGTGTGATTCAAGTTACAGTTACTACCACACATTGGGCCCTGAAATATGACCCCGCTCGACTTATTGACTGCCCTTGTACTCTGTCCAGGAGTTGCAACTAGTTTCTGGTGTTTATAGTTTACTGGAGGTCGTGCACAGCGCTGACCCTCGGGGTGGGCCGTGATGCGACAGGTACGTGGCACGGTGTACCGGTTGCCCGTTTGGTGACTTGGGAACCCTATACACATCGTTTGGGGCCGTGAGCGACACCCCGGCCGGATCTCCCCACGGATGGAACCCAAATAGGCGATAAACCTGGACGAGAGACTTGAGTGGTTGGTTAGGTCGTGGTCTACACCCACGTCGGCTTTCGCTTGAAGTCTGCCGAGCACATGTCGTGTGCAGACGCTAAGTGGTGAAAACATGTGTGAAGAAGTACACTCCTGCAGGGTTATCAATCTATTCGAATAGCCGTTGTTCGCGGTACGAACTACTTGGTTGCTCTTACAGTTCATAGACAAGTTGATGGTTACTACTAAAAGCCTCAAGATAAGCGTGAGTGTCGTGGATGGCCCTTTCGTAGGATGACGGAAGAGGATCCTTGGTAGTGTATTGATGTGGTGAGTAGAGGACTCGTGTTCGTAATAACATCTTGCAATCCGTTGAGAGTTGTAGTATAGGTTAGCCAAGGTCAAAGCTGGCATTCTGCTATAAACTCCACTACCCCCTTTGATAATGTTGCATGTATGATAGGTTCTGTGGTAAGACTTGCGGAGTACCTTTGTACTCATGTTTGCTTAATAACTGTTGCAGAGGAGAACCCTGCCCCTGTTGATGGGTTCTACATAGACGTTGACGTCGACGAGTAGCTTGACACCCAGTCGGTGATCTGGAGCTTGTGGAGGGCCTTGTAGATAGTCAGGCTACACCAAGCCTGTTTTATTTTCTAAGTTGTCTGTACTCAGACATGTAGCTTCCGCTTGTGCTTGTATGACTGTATGACTTGAGTGATGGGTCATGTGACCCCTACCTGTATGGATATTTTATGTATGGCTCTTGGAGCCTTTTAAATAAAGTACTTTGAGTCATAGAGTTCTGTTGTGATGCAATGTTGTATTTGCACATATTGAGCATATTGCGTGTATGATTGAAATGCTTGGTATGTGTGGGATCCGACACCTAGTTGTTTTCCTTTGGTAGCCTATCTTACAGGGAAATGCCTCCTAGTGATTCCAATGAGCCTTGGTAGCTTGCTACTGCTCGGAACACGTAGGCTGGCCGGCATGTGTCCTTCTTCGTTCCTGTGTCTGTCCCTTAGGGGAAATGTCACGCGTTGTTCCTTTAAGTCCATGTAGCTTGCTACGACTTGGGTTCATACGTTGATGACCGACACATTCGTTGCTGGGTCATGGATGCATGTCTCTGTAATTTAGTGCCACTTTTGGTTTATAACTAGCCATGTCGGCCCGGATTCTCTGTCATATGGATGCTAGCGACACTGTCATATACGTGTGCCAAAATGCGCAAACGGTCCCGGGCCAGGTAAGGTGGCACCCGTGGGGTTACCGTGCGTGAGGCCGCAAAGTGATATGACGTGTTACAGCTAGATCGGTGAGACTTAGGGTCGGGGTCCTGACAGCTCGCTAAAGTATTAGTGGGATTTTGCTGGAGCGTGTTTTTTAGTTGATTCTTTTAGAAGATGATTGGTAGACAAATTCCACAAATTTACCAATTTAGTTTGAATTTTTTGGAGTTCCAGAAGTAGGAGAACACTGCAGATTACTACAGACTGTTCTGTCTTTGACAGATTCTGTTTTTCGTGTGCTGTTTGCTTATTCTAATGCATCTATGAGTAATATTGGAGGATATGAACCATACAGAAGTTGGAGTACAGTAGGTTTATCACCAATATAAACAAAGAATTAATTCATTGATGTACCTTTGAGTAGTGGTTTGCTTTCTTATACTAACGGAGCTCACGAGAATTTTTGCCTAAGTTTTGTGTTGTGAAGTTTTCTAGTTTTGAGTATTGCTTTGATGGACTATGGAACAAGGAGTAGCAAAGGCCTAAGCTTGGGGATGCCCATGGAACCCCAAGTAAATTCAAGATAATCAAAAGCCTAAGCTTGGGGATGCCCCGGGAAGGCATCCCCTCTTTTGTCTTCATCCATCGGTAACTATACTTGGAGCTATATTTTTATTCGCAACATGTTATGTGTTTTGCTTGGAGCGTCTTGTATAATTTGTGTAATGCCCAGGATGAGACTATACCTCCTACGTGTCGAGGCACGACTTAAAGGTATAAGCCCATCCTAGAATGATCTCAAGTTTGGTATCTTTGCACGACTCATGTAAAAGAGGGATTAAATTGCAAAAGGAGATAGTTGGCTTACACTCGCCACTTCACACAATACATTACATAAGCAAGACATCATTCAAACAACACAACCCGACTACGGGTGAAGATCCAAAAGAAAGATACCAAAACAACATAAAGCCACAGGCCAAGATCGAATCCTAGTAGAAACCACTACTGATCGTCGAAAACGTCACAAGCATACGTCCAAACTCTCTTCATCGAACTACCAGTGAAGAACTTGAACCAGCTCCTGCATCAAACTCGGCTGAACCTGCATCTGGTGTTGTAGTATCTGTGAGCCACGAGGACTCAGCAATCCCATAACCATGGGTATCAAGACTAGCAAAGCTTTATGGGTAGGAAGCGGTAAAGTGGTGAGGTTGCAGCAGCGGCTAAGCATAATATGGTGGCTAACTTACGAGTACCAGAATAAGATGAGAAGCTACGCAAACGGTCGCAAAAGTAGTGATCGCTAAAGATCCTGAACTACATACGGTCAAACATAACCCCACCGTGTTCTCTTCTCAAAGTGAAAAGAGACAGTCACGGTTACTCACACAGTGGTGTGTTTTACTTCGGATCCTCTGTCAAGTTTTCTACAACCGGACATTAACAAATTCCAATCTGCCACATAACCGCGGGCACGGCTTTCGAAAGATCATAACCCTGCAGGGGTGTCCCAACTTAGCCCATCACAAGCTCTCACGATTAGCTGAAGTGATAAATATAATATCATCACCCCTTATCTTAGGGAAAATCCGATCAGGCTCGGCATCCCGGTAGCACAAGTCATTTCGACAATGGTAAAACAAGTCCAGCAAGACCTCCCGGCGTGCCGACACCCTGATAGTAGCCGCGTGTATCTCGTCTCAGGCCACAACCGGATGGGCGATGCTACAGGTAAAACCAATCCTCGCGTTTCCCCGTGGTGGCCCTGCAGGACCCCCATTTGGGACCAACACCATCAGCACTGGCCCCCCTGCTATGTAGAATTAAGAATCCTCGGGTAGCGCTAACTCCCTATGCAATTTAATTAATTAATTAAGTTGTTATTATGAGCAAATTAAAACCAATGTTGGGCCTTGCTGGAGGAGTTTTATTCAAAGTCGAACTGTCAAGGGGTCCCCATTTCACCCATCGTGTAAGGAACGCAAAATCAAGGAACATAATGCCGGTTTATCGGCGCCTAAGGTGGCATGAGTGGAACAAAACACCGAGCAAAAGGCCAAGCCTTCCACCCATGCCCAGTATATAGGTGTGTTAATAATAATTATAGAAATTGTGATATAACAACAACAGGTTCCCTCCTGGAACAAACTTCATCTTCACCTGCAACTAACAACGCTATAAGAGGGGCTGAGCAAGCGGGTAACATAGCCAAACAGTGGTTTTGCTAGGAAGGTTTCAAAAGTTAGAGGTTTCATGGCAACAAGGAGAGGCTGACATAAAAGATGGGAAGCGCGACATGTAACGATAGCATCGAGACAACTAAGCATGGCAATGGTAGTAAAGGTATCCAAGGGTATGATCATCTTGCCTGGGATTCCACAAGGGAGAAGAACGGATCCATGAAGTAGACGGAGCAACAGAGTCGAGCGAATCCTCACAACTCCAGAACGAAACCGAAGCTAACAAGAGAAGCAACCGGAAAGAAGCAAAACAACACGGTAAACACACAAGCATAAACATGGCATACGATGCACATCCAAGTATGATGCATGTCCGGTTTAAGTATGCATGGCATGGCAAAGAGCACAAACAACACTACAATTTAAGTGGAGCTCAATATGCAACGAGTTGCATATTGACGAAACACCACATTTAATTATTTAATTGACTCTCGTTATTTACAAGACAAGATTAAATGTTTGTTAACATGGCAAGAGGTGAAGCAAAAACAAACTACACTATCTAGTCATTTAAATGAGGCCGGAAAAATAACAACAACATATCCGGAAAATCCCCATGAGCATGTTTAGTAATTATAAGCAAACAACAATTCACACATTATAAAATGTTGTTAACATGATGCGGATGACATGACTAAGTTTATGCAATTTTATTAAAAGGGTTGACAAGAAGAAGATATGAAGTATTGTCACCGTGGTGGAATGAAAAGGGTGCCACGGCAACGATCCGAAAATGATGCAACGCACCATATTGGTTTCGGTACTCGCTGAGAGTCCGGTGCAAAAGAAGAATCGACGTGAGCAAGTCGAACAAGATGAAAGTGGGTTGATCCCGTCACCGGGTTCCCACGGGTCGGCGACGAGGCGACCGAGGAGAATGACAAAAAGGCGAAACGGGCACGGTGCACACAAGGGCAAACAACTCGTACAACACAAGCATCCACGGGTCATCGTCTCGGGGTTATACCTTCGAAGCGTTCTCTCTCGAAGTGGTTCGAGATCGTAGAGGAAGTAGTGGTACACGTTCATATAGGAAGAAGTCGTTCTCGTTTCCGAAGAGGAAGTAGCCGTTCTCGTTCGTAGAGGAAGTAGTGGTACACGGCCGAAGAGGAAGTAGTTGTTCCGATATCGTGTCGTGGTACTTGCGGCGTCGGACATCTTCGGGGCGACGGTAGTGGTACACGTTCGTAGAGGTACTTGTCGCATCGCCATGTAGTTGTTCACGTTCATCGGAGAGGTACTCGCCATCGTAGTCGTTCGGTCGTCGTGGTACTTGTCATAAGGTCGTCGTGGACGTAGTGGAACTTGGTCTCGGCGACGGTAGTGTAACTTGACGGATCTGAGCTCTTCGAGGGTCGTCGTGGTACTTGCCGCATCGACGTCGTGGTACTTGGCAGACTTGGTTCCCTTGTTTGAACTTGGAAACGACAAGGGCAGCAAGGTTTTGGCGAACAACAGTAGCATCAAAACAACATGGCAACAAGGAGGCAACACGGCAGAGGCAGGGGCCGCGGGATCCGGTGCTGGACGACGGCGAGGCGGGGCCTGGCCGCGGCGCTGAAGAGGCCACGGAGGTCCTGGTGTTGCTGGAGACGCGGCTCCCATGGCGAGGCGGCGCTGGACGTTGCAGAGGCGAGGTCGGGCGCCGGCGCGCGCGCTGGACGGTGACGGAGGGAGGGCGCTGGACGGGCGGCTCGAGGACGAAGGGAGGCTGCACGGCGCTCTGGAGGCGCGAGGAAGGAGGGAGCCGCGGAGGGAGGCGCCGCTGCGGCCTGAGGGTGCGGGAGCCCGAGGAAGAGGCCTTGGCGCTCGGTCGGCGGAGAAGGACCCGCAGGAAGGAACGGAGCCGGAGGCGGGGGCGTGCTCCATCGGCCTTGCCGCACCGGGCTGGAGGCGTGGCACCGCTGTGACGGGGAGGCCGGAGGGACGAGGCGTCGGCTGCTGAGAGGGGCGGCGGAGGGTAGGTGCGGGGTGACGAGAGTGAGAGGGAGAGCGAGGGGAGATCGGGGGAGCGAACGAGGAGGGTGAGGGAATCGGGGGGAGATGGGGCTGGCGGCGGCTTGCGGGAGAGAGCGAGGAGAGAGATCGCTAGGGTTTCGGGATCGGTCGGCCTGGGCGATGCGGGGTAAAGGAGGCCGGCTGGGCCTTGGCCAGGAGGGATGGGCCAGGGAGGAGAGAAGGCCCACTGCGGCTGGGCTCTCTCTGCATTTAAAATGAAACAGAGAAAAGAAGAAAATGGAAAGAGAAGTTGGGGGAGAAGAAAAGAAAGAGGTAGTTAGGAAAAGAATTTGCACGTGAGGTCAATTTTCTCGGGCTCGTGAAAATGAGCATGGTCCGAGAAAAATATAAAAGGCCAGATCGGAAAATAATTCAAACATATTTGAATTCAATTCAAATGGGTTTGAACTAAGACTTGATTATAGAAGTGTCCAAAAATGTTCGAATTTTCGGAGGAACCTCGAAACAACGGAAAGGAATTATTGGCAAGGGTTTTTGAAGGAGAAACTCGAAGTAGGAAAAGCATGGGGAAATTATGCACGTGTGTTGCGGGTAATTCCAAACAATGGAATAATTATGATATAGCTCCCTAAATATTGAGAGGCTTTTATACGTTATAAAGAGAAGACAACCTTCCCTCAATTTAAATGGACCGAAGGTCCACACGATTTATTTGGTTGAGATGCAAAAACTAAATATGACATGATGGCATGATGACATGATGCAATGAAAAAATAAATAACACAAGCACAAAGAACACACGGGAGAACCCGGAACATCTGGAATCTTCTGGGACGTCGGTCTTTGGGCGTCACAACTCTCCCACACTAACAGAGGATCTCGACCCGAGATCCTAGAGATAGCACCGGGTAAAAACGGAAGAGGAAGAGGTAAAACAAAGTTGCTTCTTTGACAGACGAGTGAAACCAAAGAACCTTGAGAGGTTGACAAATTGAAAGAAGAATGCAACAGAGATGAACGAAGTTAAGAGCACTCCGGTAAAAAGGAGGAACAAGGAACATAATGAGAACCTTGTAGGTTGAAAGACATGAACAATAGCTCACAGACCAAAAGAATATGAAACTGCAAGGGTATAGCCAAGGAATAAGAATGGCAGAATTTGGGCAGCACTCCGTCTGAAAAATGGAAGGAAATGAACAAGAACTTGCCAAGTTGGGAAGATACTTGATGAAAACAACAACACATTGTCTCCGAAACAATTGAAAAAAGGTACGAGGGGTAAGAAAGATTCAGACAGCACTCCGATTGAAAAGAGAGGAAAACTAGATAAGATGAGGGAACTAGAATGAAGAATACAACACTCCGGTTAAATGATAAGCAAGGGAAAATATGATCTCGATAAAAACGAGATGATGGTTGCAAAGAGAGCAATATCACAATGCCTCCGGTAATGAAAGAATAGAATATAGATCAATGAAAGAAATGAATGGAGGAGAAAATGACAACTTCTCTCAAAATTGAATTTGGAAGATCATCCTTACGAAGAAGGGATGAACGGAGTTGATGGAAAAATCAACACGAAAACGAATAAGCTTGATCTGGGCTTATGGAAAACATCTCAAAATTAAGAGGTGACAACCGGCCACTAACGAAAACATTTAATTGGATTGAGATCAACAAGGAGATGATAAACTTATTTCACCGGAAGGATAAATGAAGAACTTGGTTGATTTATAAGCACCATAATTAGCAACAATCCTTAGGGAAAGGTTTTAGGTGAATTATAACCCAAGATAACTCCAACAAATAAATTAAAGGGTTGAAAGGATCTCGTAAAGAGAAAGAAATGATGGTTTTAATTATCTCATTCTTGATAACTCGTGAATCATACAACATTAGGGAATTGTCAAAAATGACATAACACCATCTGAAAAGATAAGGTAGCAAGAATTGCAATTTGGAAAGCATGATGAAGAATGCTTGAGCTCCAACAAGAATCTTGATGAAGACTTCGAGGATGAATTAAAACATGATGAACCACCATGAGAACTCCGGTAATGAAAGCATGAGAAGTGAAAGATGAAAAGAATAAGATTCAAGGCTCGCGATGAATTAGATGAAGCTTGAAATGATATAATTGAAATACTTGGAACTCCGGAAAACAAGATGAACAACTTAGAACTGAGAATATGATATGATGAACAAGCTCCAAACAAAAGAATTAAATCCCCTTGAAGGAATAGAATAAGAATTATGTGATGCATATCCTTCACCAATTTAAATTGATGACAACCAAAGGATTTGGCATACTACTTATTCTCGTTGCACGGAATTAAGAGAGATCTCGCACAAGCTTGGATAAATCTTCAACGAACCACCGGTAGGATTGTGAAAAGAACAAATGAATTAAAACGATAACAACGGAAGGGTAACTTGAATGAGCCACCGTAAGAATATGGAGACGAACGAAGAGGCATCAATGAAGAATATTTGGAGGACGAAGTTGGAAACTGAGAACGAAGAATCTTATGAAATGATGGCCTTCGGAGGATCACAATGAGAAAAACTCAAGAATTGCTCTGAAGGGGCATGAAAACAATTCCCACAATCGAAAACAATTATGAGGATGGCATGAAGCTAGAACCACGAATCTTCAAGAGGATGCCAATGATTAAGAGAAACTCTTCTCCGGTCTCCAAATGTTGGGAATGAAGACGAGAAATGCCATGAAGAATTGTTGAGCACTCCGGAATGAAGAATTAAAAAGGTTGAAACAATGATGAAAAGAATTTGAAAGCGATCTTGGGGAAGGCATGTGACTGATGGAAATCATTCTTACGTCACACTTTAAACAGAATTTGAGTATAACTCTGGAAAAATTAGAAGAGTCAGGTAAGATCCTGGGAAAAGACCTGTGGGTTAGGGCCCACTTAATAGAATTCACCATTGGAAAAGGTTGCTTAAGAGATATCGCACCGGTTGAATTAAATGGCTTGAATAAGATAACAATCCTCAAAAAATAGCTTGAACGGATTAAGAATGGAATTATGAATCTTGAGCACTCCGGATATGAATAACAAGAGGAGAATGATTAAATGGTGCACCGGAATAAGAAAGCATTGTGAAATGAGGAAAAGGATAAGATCAACACCGAAATCTTGAATTACATCCACCAACAGAATTTGAGAACAAAAGAATGATGAACTTGAAGCTCTTGAGCATCTTCACGATAAATCACCGGATAAGAACATTGAAGGAAAAGAATGAAGAACCATCACATGAATAAAATGGATATTTCATTTGAGAATTTCTGACTCCAAGAAGAAAAGGGAGGGAGGGTGGGTAAAACAAAGTCAACTTGGGATGAATGAAACATACAGACAAATCGTCAGATTTCTCAACGACGTCCGTATGGAATAACTTGAAGAGAGGGCACACCGGTTGGAAAAAAAGGATTAACATGAGAATCTTGATGATAAGAAGGATTAGCACTCTCATAGAAATATGAGAACACCGAATAGGAAAGGTATGGAATCAACATTTGACATCGAAGCAACTCGAATACCAGAATCAAAACAAGAACAAAGGATAGATATTTCGCAGCATCATCTTCACAATATCATCCGAGCAAAGAATTTGAACGAATGAATTCCGCAGGTACATCAACTTGTCGAGAAGCCACTTGGAGAACACAAAGTAAATAAAAGGAACAAGGATCAGATAGAACAAATACAAGATAGAAGCTTCATTCGACATATTCGTGCTGAAAGCTCATGGAACGTGTTACAAAAGGGTTTTGCAATCCCCGGATCAGCATAGCCAAGGACCCTTTAAGATGCAACTCCCGATCAGAACAAGTCCATAAAACCACTTCACTCAATGTAGAACCCCGAACTTCATATCGTGCATCCGTTGGAAGAATGCCTAGAACTACTGGATGAACCCACCTATTAATTTTCGAAAGTTTTCTGTTATGCAATCAGGTGTTGGGGATACACGGGAAGCATCGCGCAATCAACTCTAAACCTACATCCAGGTGTATCCATCCTTCAACACATAACCAGTCTTTCTCGGAAACTGTCTACCTCGGACCTTCGAAACGCATCCACTATACAAGCTATGGCAATACTCCCGAACTACCTCCCCAGTACTGGGTGATGTCGGGGTTATCTTGCCACTAACCGCATAGGAGAGTTTTCGATGTCGGCCGTCTTAAGTATTCTAGTACTGCCGCGATGGATTTGTGACGACAACACCTCGGAGCTCAACTCCCCGGGACACTGCCACAACCCCTAATGACAGGAGGCATCGAGAACAATGTTCTCGTCACAAAGACATCGAAACAATCCAAACAATACTCACGAGATCCTAAAAAAATTTGGTGCAATTTTTGAAAGTAGAAGAGGCAATAGTAGTCGTCAGGCGTCCTCACCAGAGTGAAAAGAGATGAGGAGCAAAAGAAATCCTACTCTTCGATATATATATAGGACTCAAAACATTTTCAAGTGTGTGTCTAGACTCAACCGTCAACGATTCGATCAATTAGTGGGGGCTTCTAGGTCGGAGAAGGCTCTGAATACCAACTTGTAATGCCCAGGATGGGACTATACCTCCTACGTGTCGAGGCACGACTTAAAGGTATAAGCCCATCCTAGAATGATCTCAAGTTTGGTATCTTTGCACGACTCATGTAAAAGAGGGATTAAATTGCAAAAGGAGATAGTTGGCTTACACTCGCCACTTCACACAATACATTACATAAGCAAGACATCATTCAAACAACACAACCCGACTACGGGTGAAGATCCAAAAGAAAGATACCAAAACAACATAAAGCCACAGGCCAAGATCGAATCCTAGTAGAAACCACTACTGATCGTCGAAAACGTCACAAGCATACGGCCAAACTCTTTTCATCGAGCTACCAGTGAAGAACTTGAACCAGCTCCTGCATCAAACTCGGTTGAACCTGCATCTGGTGTTGTAGTATCTGTGAGCCACGAGGACTCAGCAATCCCATAACCATGGGTATCAAGACTAGCAAAGCTTTATGGGTAGGAAGCGGTAAAGTGGTGAGGTTGCAGCAGCGGCTAAGCATAATATGGTGGCTAACTTACGAGTACCAGAATAAGATGAGAAGCTACGCAAACGGTCGCAAAAGTAGTGATCGCTAAAGATCCTGAACTACATACGGTCAAACATAACCCCACCGTGTTCTCTTCTCAAAGTGAAAAGAGACAGTCACGGTTACTCACACAGTGGTGTGTTTTACTTCGGATCCTCTGTCAAGTTTTCTACAACCGGACATTAACAAATTCCAATCTGCCACATAACCGCGGGCACGGCTTTCGAAAGATCATAACCCTGCAGGGGTGTCCCAACTTAGCCCATCACAAGCTCTCACGATTAGCTGAAGTGATAAATATAATATCATCACCCCTTATCTTAGGGAAAATTCGATCAGGCTCGGCATCCCGGTAGCACAAGTCATTTCGACAATGGTAAAACAAGTCCAGCAAGACCTCCCGGTGTGCCGACACCCTGATAGTAGCCGCGCGTATCTGGTCTCAGGCCACAACCGGATGGGCGATGCTACAGGTAAAACCAACCCTCGAGTTTCCCCATGGTGGCCCTGCAGGACCCCCGTTTGGGACCAACACCATCAGCACTGGCCCCCCTGCTATGTAGAATTAAGAATCCTCGGGTAGCGCTAACTCCCTATGCAATTTAATTAATTAATTAAGTTGTTATTATGAGCAAATTAAAACCAATGTTGGGCCTTGCTGGAGGAGTTTTATTCAAAGTCGAACTGTCAAGGGGTCCCCATTTCACCCATCGTGTAAGGAACGCAAAATCAAGGAACATAATGCCGGTTTATCGGCGCCTAAGGTGGCATGAGTGGAACAAAACACCGAGCAAAAGGCCAAGCCTTCCACCCATGCCCAGTATATAGGTGTGTTAATAATAATTATAGAAATTGTGATATAACAACAACAGGTTCCCTCCTGGAACAAACTTCATCTTCACCTGCAACTAACAACGCTATAAGAGGGGTTGAGCAAGCGGGTAACATAGCCAAACAGTGGTTTTGCTAGGAAGGTTTCAAAAGTTAGAGGTTTCATGGCAACAAGGAGAGGCTGACATAAAAGATGGGAAGCGCAACATGTAACGATAGCATCGAGACAACTAAGCATGGCAATGGTAGTAAAGGTATCCAAGGGTATGATCATCTTGCCTGGGATTCCACAAGGGAGAAGAACGGATCCATGAAGTAGACGGAGCAACAGAGTCGAGCGAATCCTCACAACTCCAGAACGAAACCGAAGCTAACAAGAGAAGCAACCGGAAAGAAGCAAAACAACACGGTAAACACACAAGCATAAACATGGCATACGATGCACATCCAAGTATGATGCATGTCCGGTTTAAGTATGCATGGCATGGCAAAGAGCACAAACAACACTACAATTTAAGTGGAGCTCAATATGCAACGAGTTGCATATTGACGAAACACCACATTTAATTATTTAATTGACTCTCGTTATTTACAAGACAAGATTAAATGTTTGTTAACATGGCAAGAGGTGAAGCAAAAACAAACTACACTATCTAGTCATTTAAATGAGGCCGGAAAAATAACAACAACATATCCGGAAAATCCCCATGAGCATGTTTAGTAATTATAAGCAAACAACAATTCACACATTATAAAATGTTGTTAACATGATGCGGATGACATGATTAAGTTTATGCAATTTTATTAAAAGGGTTGACAAGAAGAAGATATGAAGTATTGTCACCGTGGTGGAATGAAAAGGGTGCCACGGCAACGATCCGAAAATGATGCAACGCATCATATTGGTTTCGGTACTCGCTGAGAGTCCGGTGCAAAAGAAGAATCGACGTGAGCTAGTCGAACAAGATGAAAGTGGGTTGATCCCATCACCGGGTTCCCACGGGTCGGCGACGAGGCGACCGAGGAGAATGACAAAAAGGCGAAATGAGCACGGTGCACACAAGGGCAAACAACTCGTACAACACAAGCATCCACGGGTCATCGTCTCGGGGTTATACCTTTGAAGCGTTCTCTCTCAAAGTGGTTCGAGATCGTAGAGGAAGTAGTGGTACACGTTCATAGAGGAAGAAGTCGTTCTCGTTTCCGAAGAGGAAGTAGCCGTTCTCGTTCGTAGAGGAAGTAGTGGTACACGGCCGAAGAGGAAGTAGTTGTTCCGATATCGTGTCGTGGTACTTGCGGCGTCGGACATCTTCGGGGCGACGGTAGTGGTACACGTTCGTAGAGGTACTTGTCGCATCGCCATGTAGTTGTTCACGTTCATTGGAGAGGTACTCGCCATCGTAGCCGTTCGGTCATCGTGGTACTTGTCATAAGGTCGTCGTGGACGTAGTGGAACTTGGTCTCGGCGACGGTAGTGTAACTTGACGGATCCGAGCTCTTCGAGGGTCGTCGTGGTACCTGCCGCATCGACGTCGTGGTACTTGGCAGACTTGGTTCCCTCGTTTGAACTTGGTAACGACAAGGGCAGCAAGGTTTTGGCGAACAATAGTAGCAACAAAACAACATGGCAACAAGGAGGCAACACGGCAGAGGCAGGGGCCGCGGGATCCGGTGCTGGACGACGGCGAGGCGGGGCCTGGCCACGGCGCTGAAGAGGCCACGGAGGTCCTGGTGTTGCTCGAGACGCGGCTCCCATGGCGAGGCGGCGCTGGACGCTGCAGAGGCGAGGTCGGGCGCCGGCGCGCGCGCTGGACGGTGACGGAGGGAGGGCGCTGGACGGGCGGCTCGAGGATGAAGGGAGGCTGCATGGCGCTCTGGAGGCGCGAGGAAGGAGGGAGCCGCGGAGGGAGGCGCCGCTGCGGCCTGAGGGTGTGGGAGCCCGAGGAAGAGGCCTTGGCGCTCGGTCGGCGGAGAAGGACCCGAAGGGAGGAACGGAGCCGGAGGCGGGGGCGTGCTCCAGCGGCATTGGCGCGCCGGGCTGGAGGCGCGGCGCCGCTGTGACGGGGAGGCCGGAGGGACGAGGCGTCGGCTGCTGAGAGGGGCGGTGGAGGGTAGGTGCGGGGTGACGAGAGTGAGAGGGAGAGCGAGGGGAGATCGGGGGAGCGAACGAGGAGGGTGAGGGAATCGGGGGGAGATAGGGCTGGCGGCGGCTTGCGGGAGAGAGCGAGGAGAGAGATCCCTAGGGTTTCGGGATCGGTCGGCCTGGGCGATGCGGGGTAATGGAGGCCGGCTGGGCCTTGGCTAGGAGGGATGGGCCAGGGAGCAGAGAAGGCCCACTGCGGCTGGGCTCTCTCTGCATTTAAAATGAAACAGAGAAAAGAAGAAAATGGAAAGAGAAGTTGGGGGAGAAGAAAATAAAGAGGTAGTTAGGAAAAGAATTTGCACGTGAGGTAAATTTTCTCGGGCTCGTAAAAATGAGCATGGTCTGAGAAAAATATAAAAGGCCACATCGGAAAATAATTCAAACATATTTGAATTTAATTCAAATGGGTTTGAACTAAGACTTGATTATAGAAGTGTCCAAAAATGTTTGAATTTTCGGAGGAACCTCGAAACAACGGAAAGGAATTATTGGCAAGGGTTTTTGAAGGAGAAACTCGAAGTAGGAAAAGCATGGGGAAATTATGCACGTGTGTTGCGGGTAATTCCAAACAATGGAATAATTATGATATAGCTCCCTAAATATTGAGAGGCTTTTATACGTTATAAAGTGAAGACAACCTTCCCTCGATTTAAATGGACCGAAGGTCCACACGATTTATTTGGTTGAGATGCAAAAACTAAATATGACATGATGGCATGATGACATGATGCAATGAATAAATAAATAACACAAGCACAAAGAACACACGGGAGAACCCGGAACATCTGGAATCTTCTGGGACGTCGGTCTTCGGGCGTCACAATT
Source organism: Secale cereale (assembly GCA_902687465.1). Classification (NCBI taxonomy): domain Eukaryota; kingdom Viridiplantae; phylum Streptophyta; class Magnoliopsida; order Poales; family Poaceae; genus Secale; species Secale cereale. Next base: position 667,656,340 of record LR738712.1, read on the forward strand.
TGAGTCTTTGCTTGTTATTTTTCCACAATCATCTTTGCTGTACACACCTATTTTAGAGAGTTAAATATGGCCTACAAATTGTTAGAACACTCTATGTGCTTCACTTATATCTTTTGAGTTGAATAGTTTTTGCTCTAGTGCTTCACTTATATCTTTTAGAGCACGGCGGTGGTAATACTTTGTAGAAATTTTTGAACTCTCATGCTCCACTTATATCTATTTGAGAGTCTATTAAAATAGCATGGTAATGTGTTTAGGCTAAAGAAACTAGTCTTCACATGATAGACGTCCAATGTCAATGTAGTAAAAAAAATCACACTAAGTGCATTGAATAGAATGAGATGTTGGATGCTTGATAATTGTTTTGAGATATGAGGATAGTGATATTAGAGTCATGCTAGTGGAGTTATTATGAAATTGAGAAATACTTGTGTTAAGGTTAGTGATTCCCCTATCATGCACGTATGGTGAACCGCTATGTGACGAAGTTAGAGCATGAGGTTTTTGTAGAGTGACAACCTTTGTGTCGAGGTTGGGGGCGCGCAATGGCTAACTCCTACGAATCTCCCCCCCTAGAAGCATGCGTTGATTGCTTTGTTTTGATGACTCGTAGATTTTTGCAATAAGTATATGAGTCTTATGACTAATTTTGATTCCATGGATTATATGCACTCTCACCCTTCCACCATTGCTAGCCTCTCTTGTACCGCGCAACTTTCGTTGGTGCCATACACCCATTATATATCCTTCCTCAAAACAGTCACCATATTGTTCCTCAAAACTGCCACCATACCTACCTATCATGGCATTTCCATAGCCATTCCGAGATATATTGCCATGCAACTTTCCACCGTTCCGTTTATATGACACGCATCATTTTGTCATATTGCCATGCATGATCATGTTGTTGACGTCGTAGTTGTGGCAAAGCCACAATGCATAATTTTTCATATATGTCACTCTCGATTCATTGAATATCCCGGTACACCGCCGGAGGCATTCATGTAGAGTCATACTTGTTGTAGTATCGAGTTGTAATATCGAGTTGTTATAAAAAGTGTGATGATCATCATTATTAGAGCATTGTCCCATGTGAGGAAAGGCCAATAAAAAAAGAGATGGCCCAAAAAAATAGAGAGGGGCTAATAATAATAAAAAAGCTCCTCCAGAAAAATGAGAGAAAAGAGAGAAGGGACAATTGCTACTATCTTTTTTCCACACTTGTGCTTCAAAGTAGCACCATGTTCTTCATTGTAGAGAGTCTCATGTTTAGTCACTTTCATATACTAGTGGGAATTTTCATTATAGAACTTGGCTTGTATATCCCAACGATGGCCTTCCTCAAATGCCCTAGGTCTTCGTGAGCAAGCACATTGGATCCACACCCACTAGTTTCTTTTATTGAGCTTTCATTCATATTTAGCTCTAGTGCATCCGTTGCATGGCAATCCCTACTCACTCACAATGATATCTATTGATGGGCATCTCCATAGCCCGTTGATAGGCCTAGTCGATGTGATACTATCTCCCTCCTCTTTGTCTTCTCCACAACCACCTCTATTCCACCCATAGTGCTATATCCATGGCTCACGCTCATGTATTGCATGGAAGTTGAAAGGTTTGAAAAGATAGAGTATGAAAACAAATGCTTGGCTGAAATCGGGGTTGTGCATGATATGAATATTTGTGTGATGAAGAGGGAGCATAGCCAGACTATATGATTTTGTAGGGATAACTTTCTTTAGCCATAGTATTTTGAGAAGACGTGATTGCTTTGTTAGTATTGCTTGAAGTATTGTTATTTCTTAGGTCAATATAGACTTTTATCTTGAATCTTTCAGATCTGAACATTCATGCCACAATTAAGAGAATTACATTGAAAAACTATATTGGTTAGCATTCCACATCAAAAATTCTTTCTTTATCATTTACCTACTCGAGGACGAGCAGGAATTAAGCTTGGGGATGCTTGATACGTCTCCAACGTATCTATAATTTTTCATTGTTCCATGCTGTTATTTATGAAGTCTTGGATGTTTAATGGGCTTTATCATTCACTTTTATATCATTTTTGGGACTAACCTACTAACCCAAAGGCCCAGTCCAGATTGTTGTTTTTTGCCTATTTCAGGGTTTTGCAGAAAAAGAATATCAAACGGAGTCCAAACGGAATGAAACCTTCTCGAGAGATATTTTTGGAGAAAATCACGCACGTGGGGCTTGAGCACCAAGTCAGGGGACAGAGAGGTGGCCCTCGAGGGTGGGGGCGCCCCCCCTTCCCAGGGCACGCCCCCTGCCTCGAGGCCTCCTCGAGTGGCCCCCGATGCCCTCCTTCTTCCTATATAAGTCCACGTACCCCAGAAACTCCAAAAACAGAGAGAAAACCCTAATTCCACCGCCGTAGCTTCTGTTCCCGTGGAGATCCCATCTTGGAGCCTGTTCCGGAGCTCCACCTGAGGGGATCCATCACGGAGGCCTTCATCATCATCATCATCGCCCTCACCATGAGTTGTGAGTAGTTTACCACAGACCTTCGGGTCCATAGCTAGTATCTAGATGGCTTCTTCTCTCTTTCTGCAATACAAAGTTCTCGTCGGTCTTCGAGTAGATCTATTCGATGTAATCTCTTTTTGCGGTGTGTTTGTCGAGATCCGATGAATTGTGAGTTTATGATCAAGGTTATCTATGAAAGATATTTGGTTCTTCTCTGAACTTTTTATGTGTGCTCATAATATACTTGCAAGTCTCTTCGAATTATTGGTTTGGTTTGGCCTACTAGATCTATAGTTCTTGCAATGGGAGAAGTGCTTGGCTTTAGGTTCAATCTTGCGGTGTCCTTTCCTAGTGACAGTAGGGGCAGCAAGGCACGTATTGTATTGTTGCCATCGACGATAAAAAGATGGGGTTTATATCATATTGCTTGAGTTTATCCCTCTACATCAGGTCATCTTGCTTAAGGTGTTACTCTGTTCGTATGAACTCAATACACTAGATGCATGCTGGATAGCGGTCGATGTGTGGAGTAATAGTAATAGATGCAGGCAGGAGTCGGTCTACTTGTCTCGGACGTGATGCCTATATACAATGATCATGCCTAGATAGTCTCATAATTATTCGCTTTTCTATCAATTGCTCGATAGTAATTTGTTTACCCGCCATAGAATATCGCTATCATGAGAGAAGCCACTAGAGAAAACTATGGCCCCCGGGTCTATTCTCAACATATCAATCTACATCTACTTTACTTTTACCGCTTTTATTTGCTGTTTTATTAAACTAAAAATACCAAAAATATAAACTATCATCTCTATCAGATCTCACTTTCGTAAGTGACCGTAAAGGGATTGACAACCCTTATCGCGTTGGCTGCGAAGTTCTTATTTGTTTGTGCAGGTGCGAGGGACTTGCGCGTGGTCTCCTACTGGATTGATACCTTGGTTCTCAAAAACTGAGGGAAATACTTATGCTACTGTGCTGCATCTCCCTTTCCTCTTCGAGGGAATACAACGCAAGCTCGAGAAGTAGCAACAACCTTCTTCTTCTAGACGTTGTTGGGCCTCCAAGTGTAGAGGTTTGTAGGACAGTAGCAAATTTCACTCAAGTGGATGACCAAAGGTTTATCAATCTGTGAGAGGCGTAGGATGAAGATGGTCTCTCTCAAGCAACCCTGCAACCAAATAACAAAGAGTCTCTTGTGTCCCCAACACACCCAATACAATGGTAAATTGTATAGGTGCACTAGTTCGGCGAAGAGATGGTGATACAAATGCAATATGGATGGTACATATAGGTTTTTGTAATAAGAAAATATAAAAACATCAAGGTAGCAAATGGTAAACGTGAGCATAAACGGTGTTGCAATGATAGGAAACAAGGCCTAGGGTTCATACTTTCACTGGTGCAAGTTCTCTAAACAATAATAACATACTTGGATCATATAACTATCCCTCAACATGCAATAAAGAGTCACTCCAAAGTAACTAATAGCGGAGAACAAATGATGAGATTATGGTAGGGTACGAAACCACCTCAAAGTTATCCTTTATGATCGATCTATTCAAGAGTCCGTAGTAAAATAACACGAAGCTATTCTTTCCGTTCGATCTATCATTGAGTTCATACTAGAATAACACCTTAAGACACAAATCAACCAAAACCCTAATGTCACCTAGATACTCCATTGTCACCTCAAGTATCCGTGGGCATGATTATACGATACGCATCACACAATCTTAGATTCATCTAGTCAACCAACACAAAGTACTTCAAAGAGTTCCCCAAAGTTTCTACCGGAGAGTTAAGACGAAAACGTGAGCCAACCCCTATGCATAGATTCCCAAGGTCATGGAACCCACAAGTTGATCACCAAAACATACATCAAGTGAATCAATAGAATGCCCCATTGTCACCATAGGTATCCCACGCAAGACATACATCAAGTGTTCTCAAATCCTTAAAGACTCATCCGATAAGATAACTTCAAAGGGAAAACTCATTCCATTACAGGAGAGTAGAGGGGGAGAAAGATCATAAGATCCAACTATAATAGCAAAGCTCGCGATACATCAAGATCGTGCCATCTCAGGAACATGAGAGAGACATCAAACACATACCTACTGATACATACCCTCAGCCCCGATGCTGAACTACTCCCTCCTCGTCATGGAGAGCGCCGGGATGATGAAGATAACCACCAGAGACGGACCCCCCCCCTCCGGCAGGGTGCCAGAACGGGTCTAGATTGGTTTTCGGTGGCAACAGAGGCTTTCGGCGGCAGAACTCCCAATCTAGGTTACTTTCCGGAGGTTTCAGTATATATAGGAGGTGTCGGAGTCGGGGCCAAGCAAATGGGGTCTCCGGGCTATCCACGAGGCAGGGGGGCGCCCCCCACCCTCGTGGGCAGCCCGTGGATCTTCTCTCCCCCCTTCGACACTTCGTGGGCTTCTTTAGGTCCAAAAACGTCCTCCGTTGAGCTTCAGGTCAATTGGGCTCCATTTGATATTCCTTTTCTGCAAAACCCTAAAACAGAAGAAAAATAGAAACTGGCACTGGGCTCTGTGTTAATAGGTTAGTCCCAAAAATCATATAAAAGTGTATATAAAATCCCAGAAAACATCCTAGAAGGATAATATAATAGCATGGAACAATCAAAAATTATAGATACGTTGGAGACATATCAATGCACATCAATTTAATGTAGTGCCTCAACCCGTTCTCTCCGGATGTACTCATGAACAAACATGAAACCGCCGTGCTTTGGCTTCTTCCTCTTGTGCATCACTACTAGTAGCATAGCAATGCCCTCTTCTTCGGTCAAATAGAATTCCCCATCCAATGAGGAATCGTCCGCAAAAGAGGAGCCGCATGAGCTCATCTACAAGACGGAAATTACCTTCAAACTACATCGTCATGCCCAATAAAAACACTCCAAGTTTTTAGGAATTCCTTGGGAGAATTTTGTCGAACACGCTATGTGCGAGGTGGAAGAAATTGGACAGTGTCTCGTAGGAGCCTTGATGGTGCTAACATCGACGGACAGGGGTGGGTGGCTAGGTCTACTATGGCTCCTGGACGGCTGATGGCTTGCGGAGGACTCAATTTAGGGCGACACAACACCGGCATTGCCGACCGAAGCAATGGCCACTTGGCAGGGTCGTGATGGTCGCGCGGCTGCCCCTTCTAGCTTCGACAATGAGCATCGCTACTCCAAAAGGTCGTCATGACCTAGTTGAGCCATAACGGTCATCGACATTTCGGTGAACACACAAATCGTCCAAAAAAGGGGCAGCGACGGATCCAAATCGGTGGGTTGTTGGGGGCTCCAGTAGCATGGCTGGTGTAGGGGCATGGGATTTGGGGTCGGGGGTGGACGGACGATCGACGGGGGCAGCGCTTCCGAGGCAAAATCACCGGCTGCAGGAGGCAGGGTGTTTTAGATTTGCAGTTGGTCGTTCGCCCTGTTGCTGGGAATTTACATCACCACATGGTTGGTGATATATATTTGCATCACTTGGTGATGCATTTTACATTAAATGTAAATTTGGAGTAGAATTTTATACATGTACATGATCTTTCAGAGATGCTCTAAGCATCAGATCCATCTGGATTAGCGCTGCCAACAGGGGTAGGAGGCCCACGTGATCGGGGCCCCACGCCGAGCCACTACCCCGTCGCACATTCGCGCTGTCATTCTACTCTAGCACATTGATGTGGACCACCACCAACGAACACAACCCCTTGCCAATCGCCTCCATGAGCATCCCTGTTCATGAGAGATGTGGCCTATTGTAGCAGGAACAGTCCCCGCCTTCGCCGGATCCATGTTGGCTTTGCCTAGTGGAGGCGACGTCGAGTTGGAGGGAGAGGGAAGGGGTAGGAAGCTGCCTACCATGTCACCCTGGGTAGGAAGCAACTCGGGGGTTGATTTGCCTTTTTATGTTCTTTTTCTATTTGTCTAGTTGGATGGTGTGTGTTGTGAGCTACTGGGAAAGTTCCCCCTCCTGTACCCCATTGATGGCAACAAATGTAATGGCAGGCAATTAACTTACAACAACGAGTTTGAATGAAACGAGTTTGAATGATAAGCAATGATAACTTACAGCAACCCATGGGACCATCCCATCCCCCTAGTAGGAAACAACACAAAGCCTCCCTTTTTTTGGAAACTAACCAACCCCATGGTTCATCCGATGTACCCTCCCTTCAGCTTCTTGGATGTTCTCCTCTACTTCAAACTTTATTCTGTGGAGGGGCATACATGGTGACTAGCAGTGATGAGCTCAACGTATTTCAAGCCTATGAACAACTTTCAGCCATATACACACCTTTCATGAAGGGAAAATCGTATTTGTAATCGAACTTCAATGGTATTCACAAACTTTCATTGATTGTATTTCACTTCCAACCAAAATTCACAAAATCTCTATAATTTTCAATAGGTTTTAACCAATAAAAACTGCAAGTTTTGACAAATCTAAAAATTTGTCCAAATGTCAACTAGCTTCAAACAAAACATTCAAGCATTTCCAACTAAAATTTCTCACAAATTAACATCTGGTTCAAGAAAATTAAATTGAAAAACCTCTCGGATTTGGCCCATCCTACATTAGAGGCAACTTTAGCAAGACATGTCCATGATAACGAGAGAGCGAGAGAGAGAGAGAGAGAGAGAGAGAGAGAGAGAGATTTTGGAGATGCGGTGTGTCAGTGGCATAGTTGTGTCTGACACAAATACGTAACATGTTAGATGTCAGCGAATTCATAAGACAGGGGGAAGAGGAAGGCACAAGAGATTCGGTGGGTCAAGGTGTTAAATTTTCTTGGATGTGCAGTGATCGTTTCTATTGTAACCTGTAAGTGATTTTGAAAAAGTCAAGCCAAGCTCATCTATTTCATCTTAACTAAAAGTTGTGGTAGGCAATCGTTCAACTGAAGCTCCATATTCTCCTAAAAAGACAAATTACTACAATGACGCCTCCATCAAGCATTGCAACCCTCTAGTCATATCCAATCGATGCTCCCTTATGTCCAGAGACATCACACCTACGCCATAAGACATGGGGAGGGCATCCTCATCTCTCGTGTGGTGTGTAGGAACAATTATTTATTTAGGTTTTGGTGAGGGCGGTGCTATCTTGAATAGAAGTTCTCCAAGTACAATAGTGTCTCGGTGGTGCTTGGTCTGGCATTGTCAAGGAGCCTCTAAGTCTTTTATTGTCCCTATCATCTTTTTTGCGGGACATTTTGGTTCTTGCTGCTATATTCTGGTGAGCCATCGTTGTCGGCGGTACCATATTCACCAACAACCCCTTCATTCGAGCATTCACGAGCAAGGCTAATGGTCTAGTTTGGCAATACATGTGTAACCATTCAACACGATTTGGTCGTCTAGAGGTCTTCAATGACTAAGATTTCTCAATGTTGTTCTTCCTCATCCAGAACTAGATGGGGCAACAAGGATGAGTTTGGTTGTGGTTTTTCCAAGAACTTTGAGGCCTATAGCCTTGGTTATAATTTTACCTATTTTTTCATGTTTTCTTTTTGTGCATGTGGGTTTAGTTACCTGATTATTTGGTTGTATCCGCTATTCTTTTAGCTAGACCCCATTTGGAAAGAAATTGTGCCCGTCAAAATGGGTCTATTTAGGCTACATGCATATATCAAAATCAGTCTAAGAGATCCACTAATTACAGTATGCACGGAAGAACTATGTATGTGTCTTGTCTTCTCATCAGAGTATTAAAGGTGACATGGTGTATGCTCTCACATGAACCGTCCTACATATTGCACACTCGACACACAAGAGGAACAGACGATGCCGCGTGTGTGCGGATAAAATAATGGGATATCCCCGTTCTGTGCTTGGGGATTTCCAGGTAATGATCCACTAATGAGTTGAGTTTGAACTAGTAAGACCTGTTAATTTGTTTTCTTTTTTTATGGAAAGAACCCGGTTCATCTTTTTTTCCTCGAGGGAAAGGACCTGGTTCACGTTCATCTCAGTTGTCCTCGACTCCCGGTAAGGGAGCCAGTTCAACATAAGTCAAGGATGTGCCTATATTTAGCTCAAATGTGACGAAGAGTTACCTTAACAAAAGTAACCATAATGCTATCTAAGACAGAAAGCTAATTGATCCTTGTACACTTGCACAACAGGATGGCAATCGTGCGGCTGGCAATAATGCTCCCGTGCAGCAAGGCTGTGCCTCACGCCCGCCCGAACTATTCAAACGGGAGGGAAATATAATTTACTGAGCACGGATTTGGTAATTGATTGCCAGATCGCGTAGTATCCCTTTTTCTATCACAACCTTTGTTAGTACCGGGCCACGCATTGATATTAGATACCATGAAAGGTAAATATCGATATTTTAAATAATAAATACCGATTTTTAAGTATAAATACTGATTTTTTTATTGTGGTGCAGGAAAATATATTGCTTTTTTCGGTGGTGCGGGACCAAAATGCCGCTATACATGGTAAATAAACCGTAACGGTGGATTTGAAAAACCAGCGGCGCTGCAAACCCACAAGTGTATTCCTCGGAGCATCTATAAAAGGGCGCCGCCGACCTAAGAAACAAATATCACCAACACCTAAGAGAGATATCCTTGCTATAAAATACTTTACAATACTTTCAGGATGGCCGGAGAGGTTGGCAAGTTGGGTAGTTCCTTCAAACATTCTTGGGTTTTAATCTCACTGGTATGAAACACCACTTCATAGTGCATTGCTTATTTTTATGAAACTGATGGCTAATATTGCTATTCTGCATAAACTTCATGGCTGTTTTTATTTCTTGATATTTTTTCCCTTGCATATCCAATGTTTGCTTACCCGACGGACAATTAGATTCATATATGGTTCATGTACTTGCACATCCACAGATTTATGCGCGATGTTCAAGAGTAGATTTACTAATTTTTAATCTTGTAATTAAACTTCAGTTCCGTACATTATACATATCTTCTAAGTTTGTAAATAAGGTGTAGACTTGAAAAGTAGATCTAACCGGTTCTCACCTTTTATGCTTCAGTTCGCATAATACAGATTTCCTCGGACACGTGTCAGGCGTATGCTATCCCGTTCTTTAGATAGTGATGAGGAAAACTAGATCAATATAATCTGACCAAAAAGAAAACTAGATCTATAATGTTTTCAACTTGTAATTATGATTGCTCTCCGTACAATACGGATATCTCCCACGTGTGAGTATATAGTTTTCATGATAGGAATTTGTTCCGTACAATATAGATATCCTTCCACGTGCGTAAGGCGTGGACTTCAAAGTAGTTATACATAGTTTTCATCATTATATAATTATACTTATGCTCCGTACAGCACGGATACCCTCGCATGTGTGAGGCAAAGCCCACTCTTGACATAACTACCAGGAGAACTCTCTTTTGTCGTATGCTCCTATATCGCTTTTCATGCCGTTGTCTTAGACATATCGATGGAATGTCACGACAAATGTTGTCGTTAGGCGAGCGAAAGGGCCCTGAATATTACCTTACTACTTGGATCTATTAGTGAAATTTCACGACAAACTATATTCCACTAGATTATTGAAAACGCTCGGAATCTTGAGTTATTGCTTGCATGTTATTGCTTGCATGTCGGTAGATGACACGACGAATGTCGATGGAATGTCACGACAAATGTTACCGTTGGATGAGTTGAAACACGTTGCAACGCCGCTTGTCGCGGACTTGTAAGCCTAAAAAACATTTCAAATTAATAACGGTGCATTATTTTATTTTATTTTTCACTCATTGGAAGTATGTTTGATGTCACGCATATTATTTCCCATGAAGTGGTCGTGGTTACGATGGTTCTTGCATACTCTTCCATCTCTTCCCACACAAATGATACCACGCGCAGCGCCGCTATGAGCATCGTGGACGTGTTGATGGCGCACGTCACCACCGGCGTGCAATTGCTCATGGAGGCCAACCACTCTGCCATCTATGAAATTTTTATCAATAAAAATACATTAACTTTTTAATACATAAATAGATATGTATGTACTACTGAAAAAAATATGAGATGAAGATTATTTTTAATGAATACAACCAGTTCTATTTTGTATGTGAACATTTTCTTGATTTTTCTCACTTTTCCCTATTATTTTAATCATTTGTTATGTTTTAGTTGTGTTTTAATCATTTATTCAAGAACTTTAACTAGTTAAATAAAAATGCATTCCCCGAAATATATATTAAGAAAATGAGTTAAAGGTTGCGCTACTGGCCGGCCAATATAGAGGCCTCTTCAGCTGTTATAGCCATATTTCTAAATCTAATAACCTTACTAGATCACTGATAGCGCGCGTTGCAGCGCCCGTTTATTTGTAAAATAAATATTTGAATACATGAAACATGTTAAATTTTGCACAAACATAAATGTCTATTAGTCGGTAATCAAGAGAAATATCGTTTGTATAATTGGGCATGTAACATATACATATATAGTGTATCAATGAAATCTTCTGATTGTGAATATTAAATTTGAGTGCCCAAAGTCTTCCGTGGTTTACTAGCTACACCAACCTAATTATACCAACAAAAAAGACATGATTAGATTTCCTTTGGCCATTGGCAGCATCCATGCCTTTGGTTGGCTGCACCACAACTACCCCATAAATTTCATTTTTTGTAGTTTTAAAAAATAAGCTATGAGGATATGAACACTTATATTTAAAGATAACTAACTTGGACAAATCAAACTTAACTAAATTTCTAAGTATGTGTCATTTTTCTCCAATGAATATTTTAACAAATACTAGCACAAATGCCCGTGCGTTGCAACGGGGAAAAACTGAAATTTAGTAAATATTGCATATGCAACCAACATTCGTCGAATAGGACAGATGACTCTTTATTGCTGAAGTTGATCTTGGTCCTCACGTGATGCATTTGTCCCCAGCAAGTTTTAGTTAGCTTGACTATAATATCTTCAATATAGACAAAATGTATGCCGTGATTTAATTTTTGTTGAACTACATGTTGAATTAGAGATTGATTTGCGTAATATAAGCTAAATGTGCAAATCTTAGTCACAAATGCTATAGAAAATGCAAGGACTCTGCTTTAATAGATTATGCGATACTGTCTAAACCTAGGGAGCGAGAAAGATGCAAGTAAAATAAGACAACTTCTTAAGAAATATCCAAAGCAAATCAACTACTTACAATATCAGAAACAAGTGATTAGAGTCTCCGCATTATGCTAGATGAAAATACTTGCCTGGCTCTAATTGTTCCCTTCAAATTCGACCATGGGGCCCACTATATTTCCTCTTAAATTAGTTGCAACTATGAAATGTGTCCTTAAATGCTATTTCTAAGCAAATAAATTTCCTACGCATAACTGACCACATATAGAAGATTGCGAGAGACAAGAGCAAGTTGCACGTGCCACCTTTGTTTCCATGCAAGGATAGTTTCTTATAGGCCTTGTATAACAGAAGCTTGTGAAATACCACTACGTGTTGCCTCTGTTACCTTTTTTGCATTAGGTTATGTCATGTAAAGTCCTATTCTAATCCAAATCTTGCAAGTTACAGAGTTACCATCCTAAAACCATTATTAGCAAGCTCTGGTTGTACATCACTTGAAGTTAACTATTATAATCTCGCAGGAGAAAATATGCATAAATATTTTGTACAAAGCTGAACAAACAGCTCCATTATATAATAATTACAAATGCACTTCTTGTTCAGAGCTATTCTAATTTTAGTGGCTACGTAATGAACTACTCCTTTCATATCAAATATAAGATCTTTTTGGGTTGTCAGAAAACCAAAAGTCATGTTTTGAAGCCTCCTTTGTGTCTGAAACCCAAGTAAAGTCGTTGTAGCCTTATTGACTAATGGACCTCGACAGTCATGTGCTATGTGAAACTAGATACATTCCAGCTGGATTTAGGATCAGAGCTGGTGTAGTTATTTCACACAAGGAATTTTTCAAATTATACTTATGGAAGCTCGAAAACCTTCTTGAAGGGATTTGGGATCTTTTGAACATTTTGGACAAATTTTGAAGCTATAAGAACAAGAAAATCAATTGTGGAGTTGGGGTTCAGTCTCAATATAACCTGTAGCACAAATCTAAACCCCAAATTCAGGAGCACTATTCCTCCAAATTCTAATTTTATTTTGGCTCCATGTCATGAAATTATAGTACACAGATTCACATGTTTAACTAATAATTTGTAAATGATACGAGCACAAAATAATGATATACAACACAAAGAGATGAAAGGAGCACCAGATCATCAGTTTTCTCTCCACTGCAACGACAACAGAACACAAAAGTATTAAAAATACATAACAGAAACGTTGCAATGCAAACAAAGGTGTTGATGTGCTGACGGGAATCAAGAACAGATGGTCCTCCTGTAATCCTGTTACCCCGACCAGGGTGTGCATTAATAAATTTACCTCCAAGAGCGCTTGCAGCCTTGGGTTGCTGACGGCTAAAGCATCACGGGTCGGCGGGGAACCGAGATTGACAAATAAGAGGAGGAGGTCGACACGAGAATAGGAGGACTGGATGACGACCATCTTTGGACTAGGTGCGACCTGCTAAGAGTGCGTCCTCCTGCTGGTGAAGCCTCCGCCTCCTTGCCTTGGAGATGAGGATGACCCCCCTGGTCCTCTCCTCTCTCTTGCGGCTCTCTTTCCCCCTCTACCTGGCTCGATCTCGAGCATCCAAAAGCACCAGTGTGAGCCACACGCCGTTAGCCTAGCCACCGCCACCGTCTCGATGCACCGACGTGTCCACGAGCTCCTCCACGACTCGCCCATCCTCCCCGATGAAGATCATGACCCGGGACTCCGCAAGAGGATATAATTGACAACGCCTTCATTTCCGACCCACTGGCCGCTGCCATCGATCTCATCACCGTCGGAGCACCTCCGACCCGGCTGACCTACTCTTCCGCATCCCCGTGAGCTCCTCTTCCTCTCCCCTCATCCCTAACCCTATGGTTTGCACCTACCCACTAGCTAGCCTCCCCACTTTAGCCGGAGCTTTCCGCCGCCATGCTACATAGCCGTTGTAGCCAGAGCACGTGTTCGACGCATGCAACCACGTAGGCGTCGTCCCAGTATCCCATGAACCTAATTAATGCGCTAGCTAGGTCATTTTGCCTCGAACTGCTTCGCCGTGGCTGTTGCAACCGAACTCCACTGCCGCTCGAGCTCGCCGCTGCAGGCCACTCGAGCACCTACCGCCGCCACTGTTCGATGCACGCCAGAGCGCCGAGCACTTTGAGCCCACCGGCAAGCATCCAGCGGGGACGACGCTGAGCAAAAGAGAGGCCCGCAGAGGAATCGCGCAAGCGGTGGGCGGGTTCAAGTGGAGCTCGGGACTTGCGCGGGTCGACAGGTCCGGGCGAATCTGGAATTCTGGATCTGGAGCTCGGAAGCGAGGGGGAACCGGAGTCCGGTAGCGATCTAGAGGATTCCGACCAGCCGCACGAGCCCACATCCATCGCACGTGGTGCCAGCTCGACGTCGACGCAGGTTTGGGCCGCACCAACATGACCTAGCGCCCGTCATAGAACAGCTGCGTCAGGAACGACGATGACGTGCTATACTATTTCCGATCGACTCCGGGATGCACTCCTCCACCCTCTCCTCCTTCTCCTCCTCCATGATCATGGCCACCAATAGTCCCACCTCCCGCAGAGCTTCAGACCTAGGGCAGACCACATTAACGCAATCCCGCAGGGTGTAGCTTCCTCTATTTTCCTGACCCATCGCTCGACGTGGTTGAAGAAGGGATCGTAGACCTTGGAGGATTTTTTTTTTTTGAAATCTAGACCTTGGAGGATTTCGATTCGAATTGTAGAAGAATTCCTTGCCTTTTTTCACATGATTCATCCGACGTGCGCTTCTAGGGCCGTAATGACATAGGAAAAAGAAAAAACTGGTTTGTGAAGATGTATGTAGAAACCGTGTAACAATAATTATTTTAAATCTTAGCCGTCGGTTTTTATGGTAACGGCACATATGAAGAGGTGACAGATGGACAACTATGAAAGCCTCCATCCTTTATTATTAGGTAAAGATATAAATATCAAAAACATATACATGCCCATTTACACCAAGAATTAGAGAGATTGAGAAAGGGCTAGAAACACATCCGTCTAGTTGAATAAAATAGTACGGGAATGAGCACCAAGCTAAGACAAGTACGGGAATGCATCATCCTAATTGTGAAGTGCTGAAAAGATAACAAATTGCCAAGAACAACTAAGGTTGAGCCGGCGCTAGGAAATTAGGCAGCAAGGAATCTTCTTCCAGTGTGCTGGTGGTTAGCATGCATGGATCCTGCCATGTAATAGGTAGACCTGATTAGTAGATGTATTTCACAATACCATCAGTTTTGTTGGTTGTGGACTTGCCTTACCAAATTTATTATCAAAAATCCAAAGCCTGCATCTTACCTCATGTCAACTCGATTGTGTAGTGTTTCTTCACAAGGTTGATCTACGTGATTTGCATCTCATGCGTATATATAGAAGAGTTTTGGATTTCCATCTCTTGGACTTGCCAGAAAATTAACATGAATGTGATGGAATATGAAAATTGCTTTATCGGCATCCGTGCAGTTCACAGGGCAGACACGTTATGGTTGACGTCACAAATAACATGAAGATCATACTGTTCATGTAAGTGGGCAGAGGCATCGGTAGTGAGTGTAACATATCAGGGTGATAATTATAAGTAAATTAAAGAACTGGAGATACAAAACTCAAGATTAAATTTGTTCTCCAATGCATATGAGGCTAGCGTTGCTCTGACTTCCTTAGCATAGAAATTTAAGAGCAATGGGTGCGAGAGTAGAGAGAGATGGAACATCAAACTGCACTATATTAGTACCGTTATCCTACTGCAGATCCGTGTCATTTGGCAACTACCGCCCAACGGCCCAACTTATCCTTGGGCTGGTTGTAACATCCCAAAATTCTAAATTTTGGAATGTTGTATTAAATAAATAATTTTGATTGTTTGTTTGATTATGGTGTGGTTGCTTGTGTGAAATTGAGTGAAATTTGAAAGTTTTTGAAAGTTGACTGAGAGGGAATAAAATGACTTTCCCAAACTTTCACCTTGCATTTATGATCTCCATGAATTCAAATTTATTTCATCACAAAACCCTAGAGTGAAGATGATATGACTTCTTCCATTTAAATAGATAAAACAGGTTTTGAAAAGATTTGAATTCCATTTGGAAATATTCCAAATTCGGAAACTTTATGCAACTTAATGAGTTTCATGAGAGAATATAAAATGACTACTTCAAATACTAAGAAAGCGAGTTGGAAGTTTCAAAGAATCAAATTGAAAGTCCATTTGAAGTTATTTTGAAACCCACTTTTAATTTGGAGTTATTTGGTTTCTATTCAAATTATTTTTCTCCAAAAATAAAATATATGGAAAATAGGGTAAAATGATTCCCTATAGTAGAAAAGTGTATAAAAAATCAGTTTGCAATTATTTTAGTATTTTAAAATATTTATATTTGGTTTTTAAATGAACCAGTAGCATTGTTTGCTTTATTTAATTTATTGTGGTATTTATTTGCCTCTTAAAATATGTGTATGTTTTAGAAAAGATTTTTCGGAAATTTTTGATATATAATATGCCTATATAAAAATTTATTTATTTTGGTTATTCAGTTTTCCTTTTCTGTTCTATTTAAAAAATATACTTGCGGCCCATAATTATTTGTCGCCAAAGAGCCCAGATTAGCAGCAACGCCCTTTGTTTTTTCCCTACATGGGCCAGGCCCAGCCATCATTTTCCTTCTCAGTTTGTTTTTCTTTTCATTTTCCCGATTCTTTTTTTTTTCCTTTGGGCGAATAAAAGAAAAAAACTGCAGCATAGTGTACGTGCGCGCGGCCGGCCCGTGGTGCTTTTTAGCCCATGTGATTCCCTTTATTTTATTTGTTCGTCTACGTTTAGTTCCACATTGTGCAGCATTTGACCCCTAAACATTTTTTCCACCTATAAATATAGATTCATTGAGACTCCAAAAAAATCATGCGATTCGGGTTAAATCAATATTTTGGTTTGCCTAGATTCACTAAAGAAAAATATATTTCTCCTCTCTGGCGGGACTTCTGGAAGATTGTCTCTGCTCTTCGAAGTCGAATTTTCTCTACCTTATAAATGTATTTGTCTTCATATTTTTTTTATACTCTCATAGCTTATTATTTCTAAACTAGTATGGTAGAATAACTAGATTATCAATTAGTCTCTGTATTTATATAGTAGATTCATAATTATTGTAGCCGTAGCTAATTTTTCTTCTGTAAAATAGCTTGGCCGTGTTTTTTTCAAGAAGCCATAACTCTTTACTCGTTCATCCAAATTAGATGAAACCAATGCTTAGATTTTCGTCTTGATTCCGCCTATCGAGTGAACCTATCAAATTAGTTTTTTTACAAATTTTAAAATTTGAAATTTGTTCAGATTCATATTCAAACTTCTTTTAATCATATATTTTCTGTAGCTCCGTTTCTGATAAATCCAACCGCGTCGGATTCGTATCAAAGAAATCTTTTCGTTCGTGCAATACTCCAAAGACTTGAAGAGTTTGACGACTTTGAAGATTTATTGACCTTTAGAAGACCAAATCCATGGTATATACTTACATTAGATGCGACGGTTGTGAGTTGTCATTTTTTTGTTGTTTTTCCGACGGTCACAAAATAAAACCCGTCTCTTCAAAACTATTGTTTGCATTGTGTGTATCCCTCTCTATCTCTTTTATCTCACCAGAAACCCTTGGAACCAATAGAGTATGAATGTAGATGGACTTGTATTCTTTGGACCGATGACCCAGCCGGAGGCAGAGCTATGGATACAGAACATCGAGGATCACTTCAGGAAAATTTTGATTGCAAGTAAGTATGAGGTTCAATACACTCTTCAGTACATTACAAAAGGTGTTGCAACATGGTGGAAAATGCATTAAGCCATACAAGGATGTAATGGAGCAAAATGTTGGGAGGAATTCGAGAAGACTCTGTTAAAATCCTGTCTCATCCGAAAGTGTGGTGATAACCCGAAGAAGAAACCTTGTGCCTGCAGGATTTGTGGAGAGATAGGACACACCCAGGAGGAGCACAAGGATGAATGCTCTCATTGTGAAGAAAGTCACCCAGCTGAAGAATGACAACTAGGCAGATTACTTTTTTCTTGTGTGAAGGGACTACCCACTACCCTGCGCAGTGTCACATTTACCCCATGGTACAACGAACTATCCAGCAGAAGAAAGAAGCAATGAAAGAAGCCCTCGTGGAAATTTTAGAAGAACCTTCGATGATGGAAGATTTTGAGGACACACCAGAAGAAGATCCAATTAAACTTTACACCAAGTCATGCTATTCATGTGGGGAAGAAGGACACATCTCCCAGTATTGTCCGGAGGAGTATCTAGTAGAATTCCCGACAGTGGAAGTAGAGTATGACCCACAGGAAATAGAAGTCCTGGTCGGCACGGAAATGTCCAAGAAGAGAAATAGAATGTACCCCCCAGAACAACCCAATTTCTACAAAGAATGATCTAAGTCATATCACATGTTACAGGTACAAGGATTTAGGTCATTATGCTTAGAAATGTCCGGAGAAGAAGCTTTTTTTCCAAGGAGCCTACATAATCACAAAGAACCCCCGAGACATGTGGGAAGTCAATTGTTTTCGCTACAAAGAAGCGGGACATTTTTCTAGGGAATGTTCAGATCAGACGAAAGCTGGAGCTAAGTAGTTGAGATTTCGATATGGATAATAAGAGTAGTAGAAAGCAATTTTATTTTCATAATTTTATTTTCTACCATACTAGTTGAATTATGTAATGGGTTCTCAAAGATTGTAATAAATTCATGAAAACAATAAAGTTCACGTGTCATGATTTCATACGTTGAATTTTGTGAGTTGTTACTCTATGAACTAAGATTTTGACCATTTTCGAGGATATGAGAAATATGGTCTATGGAAGAATTTGTGCATTTTAAGGGTGGTAGTACCCTGTGAGGACACTTGACCCCTGGAAAGTATAATGATATTCAACGAAGTGGACTTTGGACAAAATAAGTATGAGTTTTATCTCGATATGTGGGATACCCCAAGAATATGAAGGGATGAAGTACTATTGGATATAAAAGAGGTATAATGTTGGGAATATGGAATAATTGTAACCCCAGGATGAGTTAAAGTTATACATGTGTTGAAGTGCGCCCATCCACATGCCCATGAATTAATAAGCATCAAGTAATCCTTGAAAGAAGAAATTTCGGAAGAAGCTGTGATTTGATCCGCGGACGTTTCTTAGAAGGATACAAAAAACCCGAGAGTTGTGAAGAACGATAGATGTTTTGTTTAGCTTGCAGAAGTAATGGATATATCCGAACTCAGTTTATCGACAAGAGAAATTTTGCAATGTTTGTGAGGATGTCCGAGTGTTAGAATGCGAGATTCACTAAACCATATACAAGGTAATAATTTGGGTGCGGAATGGATTAATCACCATGCCGAATTACTCTTATTATTTGCCTTTGCTATATGGGATGGTAAATCTGAGTGACTTACCCATAGTAGAGAGAGACAACGATATCAAAAACCTTGTTTGAATCTTAGAATGGTATAACAATTTTCCCTTGTACAAGGCAGATATTGCCAACCGTAGGTCATACGATGAGAATGAAGCCCAAACCCGTTTTTTGCAGGGACCCAGTCAAATTGTTTGATGACCACCATGAGATATCGATAGTTGTTTAGTATTGGCGCCAAAACTATCATCTAAGAAGAACCAGTCTCGGAAGAACCTTACTAAGATGAAAGGACACGAGAATTGAGGAAACGGTTATGCCACTACCGAAAGAGCCCACAGAAGGAACTATCCTGAAGATCTGAGAAGATGGACACTGCCAACAATAAGGATGTAGTACCTGAGTTTTGTCTGAACCATATCCATGCTTCTAAGTGTGGTAGCACACTAGACCATACCGATCAATGGATTTGCTAGAAGACCCCCAAACCCTAACCTTTCTTGCTAGCCTCTTCGAATCTCGAGGACGAGATTCATTTTAAGAGTGGTAGGTTTGTAACATCCCAAAATTCTAAATTTGGAAATGTTATATTAAATAAATAGTTTTGATTGTTTGTTTGATTACGGTGTGGTTGCTTGTGTGAAATTGAGTGAAATTTGAAACTTTTTGAAAGTTGACTAAGAGGGAATGAAATGACTTTCCCAAACTTTCACCTTGCATTTATGATCTCCATGAATTCAAATTCATTTCATCACAAAACCCTAGAGTGAAGATGATATGACTTCTTCCATTTAAATAAATAAAAATGATTTTGAAAAGATTTGAATTCCATTTGGAAATATTTCAAATTCAGAAACTTTATGCAACTCAATGAGTTTCATGAGAGAAGATAAAATGACTTCTTCAAATGCTAAGAAAGAGAGTTGGAAGTTTCAAAGAATCAAATTGAAAGTCCCTTTGAAGTTATTTTGAAACCTACTTTTAATTTGGAGTTATTTGTCTTTTATTCAAATTATTTTTCTTCAAAAATAAAATATATGTAAAATAGGGTAAAATGATTCCCTACAGTAGAAAAGTGGAGAACAATGAGTTTGAAATCATTTTGGTATTTCAAAATATTTTTATTTGGTTTTTAAATGAACCAGTAGCACTGTTTGCTTTATTTACTTTTTTGTGGAATTTATTTGCCGCTAAAAATATGTTCATATTTTAAAAAAAATCTGAAAATTTTGATATATAATATGCCTATATAAAATTTTATTCTATTTTCATTATTCAGTTTTCCATTTCTGTTCTACTTTAAAAAAAATGTGCGGCCCATAATTATTTGTTGCCAAGGAGCGCAGATTAGCAGCAACGCCTTTTTATTTTTATCTCCTACACGGGCCAGGCCCAGCCAAAAATTTTCTTCTCATTTTTTTTTGCTTTTCTTTTCCGTTGGCTGATTTTTTTTCTTTTTTCCTTTGGCCGAATAAAAGAAAAAAAACTGCTGCGGAGTGTACGCGCGCGGGCCGGCCCGTGGTGCTTTTGAGTCTATGTGATTCCCTTTGTTTTATTTGTTCGTCTACGTCACCCCTATGAACGCACATGAAAGAACATGCGGTGCCCCCATGTTTGGTTTTGATAATTGATGACAATCTCTATGGACTAATGGTTGCCTTGAGTTATATTTGAAGGGTTTGTCCATAGGCTTTTCTTGGAGTCCATTTTTTGGTTTCAAGGAGAGTTTGTGATGACCAATGTGCTATTAAGGAATTATCCAAAGATTGGTCTTGTGGGTGTTGAGCTTATTGCAAGCATGTCTTGAAGAAGAAGAACGTGTGATCACTCATGTTTATCTTCAAGACATCGTCCAAATGAAGAGAGTTGGAAAGATTCAAGGTTGATCAAGACTAAGTCAAAGAATGAATCAAGTTGATCAACACACAAAGTGTAGAAGATGTACCGAGAGGGATCAAGCAATCCCATGGTATGGTAAGCATTGTCAATCACGCTTTGTGTACTAACCCATGGTCTTCGTGAGAGTTCTTTGTGGGGTTAGGTTGCGGTGTGCAAGTTCAAGTGTATCATCACAAAGATATCATATGCATGAAGCTTGTCGTCCATTATGGTGGCAATGTACTTGTGAAGATGTGCCGAAGAGTGGCTCACCCATAATGGAGTATGGGGAGCAATCTACTAGTCTTCACCGAGCCAGCGCAATCAAGAAAGGTGGTCCAGCTTGAGCGAGTCAAGATCGTCATCATCCAGCTCAAGTGGACTATGTGCAAGGTAAAGGTTTGCCCTTGATAGGTTTTCTATTTTACCGGTATCATGGTGGTAGTTGGGAGACCGGTTATAGGATCGATTGACGTACTATCAAGGGAGGCTCTCGGTGAGTAGCTTGATCGTATCGTTCATAGAGAGCTCAAACCATTGCATCCTTGCATCATCTTTATTGGTTCTTGTTTGGTTCTTCTCCTTGTTTGTTTTTGAGCTTATGGTCATCTTGATGACAAGCTCGAGTTCATCAAAAACGGAGTTCACTCATGCATCTTCTATGATGTTTTCGATGTTGGAGTTTTTGCCAGTTCTCATTGTGAGTCTTAGAGCTTTCGGTCATCTTGATGACAAGCTCGAGTTCATCGAAAACTGAGTTCACATGCATCTTCTATGATGTTTTCGATGTTGGAGGTTATGCCGATTCTTCTCTGATGGAGTGTTCACTCCTATATATCTTAGGCATACCTCACTGCCTCTACTTACTATAAACAGTCACTGTTTTGATGCTACTCGTCTTCCTCTATCCAACAAGCTTGAGTTTGCTCAATTCGGAGCTCATTTGTAGAAGTTATGGTAGTTCAGGGTTTCTTGTTTCTCCTGCGGTAGTACCGCTGGGCCAGAGCGGTAGTACCGCTTATAGCCACAAGCGGTAGTACTGCTGGTTCGCAGCGGTAGTACCGCCCATGGCTATATGCGGTGGTACCGCTCCGTTTCCGCGTTAGTGCCGCCTCGATATGAGACCGTCGCTTCTTGTGTCGGGTTGGGCAGCAGTAGGAGCGGTAGTAGGTGCGGTAGTACCGCTTATAAGTGGTAGTACCACCCTACCACCGCTACTAGTGCCGGTCGGGGGCTCTTTATCTTGTTCTTTCTCTTGTTGGCGATGTGCGAGGTCTCAGTGGTAGTACCGTTGGGCCGAGTGGCAGTACCGCTGCGGCCAGCGGTAGTACCGCGGGCTGGTTGGTGGGGATAACGGTTGGATTTTCTCCCCCCTATAAAAGGGGGTCTTCTTCCCCATTGAGCCTTATGCTTTGAGCTCGTGTTCTTCCCCCATTGTTGACCTTCTTTGAGCTTGCTTTCTCTCCATCCCTCCATGGATTCTTGCTAGTTTTTTGGGGGAAAAGAGAGAGGAGATCTAGATCCATATTTCCACCAATCACTTTCTCCTCTAGGTGAGGGGAACCCCTTGGATCTAGATCTTGGAGTTCTTGGTATTCTCCTTCTTGTTCTTCCTCTCTTTTCCCTCCCAAGCATTAGTTGCTTTGGTGGGATTTGAGAGAGAAGGACTTGGGTACTCCGTGTCACCTTGCCATTGCATTTGGTGCATCGGTTTGAGTTCTCCACGGTGATACGCGGAAGTTACAAGTTGAGAAGCTTATTACTCTTGGGTGCTTGGTACCCTTGAGCTTGTTCCTCTTGGGTGCTTGGGCGCCCTAGACGGTTGAGGTCACCGCGGAGCCATATTCCATTGTGGTGAAGCTTCGTGGTGTTGTTGGGAGGCTCCAATTAAGATGTGGAGGTAGCCCCAGCCTTAGTGGTGTTCGGAGCACAACCATTGTGGTGTGAAGCTCCGGGCAAGCATCGGGGTCTCCAATTAGGTTGTGGAGATCGCCCTGAGAAATTCGACGGGTTCCGGTTACCGCCCCCAAGGGTTGCCAAAGTGTACGGGTTCGGTGACCGCCCCCAAGGGTTGCCATTTGTATGGGTTCGGTGACCGCCCTCAAGGGTCCCTTAGTGGAATCACGACATCTTGCATTGTGCGAGGGCGTGAGGAGATTATGGTGGACCTAGCGGCTTCTTGGGGAGCATTGTGCCTCCACACCGCTCCAAACGGAGATTAGCATCCGCAAGGGTGTGAACTTCGGGATACATCATCGTCTCCGCGTGCCTCGGTTATCTCTTATCCGAGCCCTTTACTTATGCACTTTACTTTGTGATAGACATATTATTTCTTTTAATATACCTTGCTATCACCTAGTTGTTTATCTTGCTTAGCATAAGTTGTTGGTGCACATAGGTGAGCCTAGTTGTTGTAGGTTTTGTGCTTGACAAATTAACCGCTAGGTCAATTCCGCATTTGTTCAAGCCTAAACCGTAATTATTTTAAAGCGCCTATTCACCCCCCCCCCTCTAGGCGACATCCACGGTCTTTCAGCACACACGTACACCATACCATTATGAGCACCTCCGAGAGACTGAGCCGGCATATCATCTTGAGATTTACGAAGTCACCGTAGGCGCCTCGTCGTCGACGAAAACGTCTCCTCCCACTGAAAGCGCATCGCCGGAAATCCTGAAATAAATCTAGGAATAATGCGAGCACCAGTATTTGAACCTCTAAACTTTTTTTCCACCTATAAATATAGACCCATAGAGCCTCAAAAAATCATCCGATTCGGGTTAAATCAATATTTTGGTTTGACTACTGGAAGATTGTCTCCTCTCTCCGAAGTTGTCTTTTCTCTACCTTATAAATGTATCTTTCTTTGTTTTTATATTCCTGTAGCTTATTATTTCTAGACTAGTACGGTAGAATAATTAGATTATCAATAAGTCTCTGTATTTATATATTAGATCTATAATACTTTTAGCCGTAGCTATTTTTTTTCGTAAAATAGCTTGGCCCTGTTTTTTTCAAATAGCCATAACTTTTACTCATTTATCCAAATTATATGAAAACAACGCCTACATTTTCGTCTTGATTCCGCCTATCCAGTGAGCCTATCAAATTAACTTTTTACTAATTTTAAATTTCGAAATTTGTTCAGATTCATATTCAAACTTTTTTTGATCATATCTTTTTATTCGTACCTCCGTTTCTAATAAATCAAATTCCGTCGGTTTCGTAGCAAAGAAAGCTTTACGTTCGTGAAACTAGTCATATTTCCAACATACTTTTTTTATTTTAGCCAGTTATTCTACTAGTCCACAAATGTGTTGCTACACAACTTTCTAAGCAGATTCAATGCTATATTGAATTACTTGTATCTTTTGTTTCATTATTACGAATCCACCGATTATTTTCCTATGTATTCATATTGACTTCCTATATCCAGTAGCATCATTAATTTCAACCTTTGATCTTTTCAAATTTAAACGATTCAAATTTGAACTCGAAGCTTCACTTGATCATATCTTGTAAACTGTAGCGCTTTTTCAATTGATACTTCTTAAAATTGAATCCATGGCTGTAATGTAACATCTTGAGCCATCACCGCACTTTTTCACCGAAATTAGGATCTGATCTTGCAAAATAATTTGATTTGGTTCTTTTGGAGTTTTCGCAATCTTCCTTTGCATTTCTTTTTGGGTCTTTGAGTGATTGTTTATGTGTGGATAAAATTGCTTGCTTACGATGGATTGATCAGAGTGTGACAAGTAGAACTATCTGGAATTTTGAGTGCGAAGAATCTTCATCAACATGGCAAGTTCACACTTTGATCATATTTTTCCTATACCCAGTTTTTACTATGCATTAGTTCACACCCTTACAAGTTTGCATGAGTAGGATTGAGAATTGGGGCTTTGCTATGTAGTTCATGAGGTAGGAATCTATGATCCTTGAAACACCCCGTGAATATGCGTTGTGTTATATGTTGCTTGGCCATGCTTGTAGACAATATTGGTATATGAGATTCATGCAAGTTATGAGAGTAATAATAATTAAGGAAAAGTTTAAGGTGGCAACATTAATACACATCTGGGTGGAATGGTTGGGGCACCCTGGAGAAACCAGTGGCTTGCCCGAGCACCTGCAGAAACCAGTGTTTACCCTAGGGGATCCCAGAGGACCCGTGTGATCACCCTATGGAATGCCACCCAGGCTCAAGGGATCATATGATATTTCATGCCTAGAAATTTCCATGTGCAGCCACAAGACATTATGGGCTCTGGCGTAGTTGAGTAAGTTGTGGGAAACCTTTCCATGATAGGCTAGCAGATGTAGGGGTATTGTAGGTGTACCGGCCTATCTATCGGTTAAGGGGACCTCTTCGGAAAGACTATGTCTCGATCATCAGGTTCTCAAACATCAAGCAGTGCGAGGAATTCAACGAAGGAGATCGAGTCTTGTGGGGAAAAGTGCGCAAACCTCTGAAGAGTGTACAAACTAATCATGATTAGCCGTGTCCCCGGTTATGGACAACTTTGAGTATCTAGAAGTGGATTATTTGTTGATCTCATCACTCTATTTAATGAAATTGTTGGGTTATTAATAACTTGGAGATTTTGGGATTGAGTTGGGGGAACCTTCTCAATAATGGCATAAACTTGGTAGTAAAATAAAATTTATTTCCTTTGTTGTAGGGAAACATTAGCTTTATGCAAAATTAAACTTAGAGCCTCCACCAGCCAAATATGCATATAGAGTTAGATATTTTCATTATTATTCTATGGTGTGAATTTGCCAGTACATTCAATGTAGTGACCTACACGGCTGCAACGTCTCATGTTGCAGGAATTATCCGACGAGTAAGTGATACGTTAGGGTTGCGATGTCTACACTCAACTTTGCCGTTGGTGTTGTTGGGACTCCACAACCTTGTTGTTACTTCAGCTATGTTGATTGAGTTATTAGTATTTACGTTACTTTATACATGTGATTTAACTCTGTTATAAATCCTCGAGTACTGTGTGTGTCAGCATACCGATCCAGGGATGACACTTAAGCATAGAGACTTCGATCCATTCGGGTCGTGTCGCTACACTGGTGCCCCGCGCTTCTTCTGGCCGGCCACCACACGCATCCTCTGGCTGCCTCATCAACCTAACAACCATTTTTGGAACATGCAAAAATTATATTTCTGCATAACAAACGAAGGATCTTGATCCTCACATGTGACATTCATTGTAATTCGTTAATTATTAAAATATATTATGGAAACTCACTTCTTGGTATAGGACATGCACACTACAAAGGGTAGTTTGAAAAAAAATAGCAATGCCCACACACGAAGAAGTCCTTGTGCTTAAGCTCTATGTAACAACATCTGGCCTGCTGATAGGAAAATAGAATTAGTAGATCAATTAAACCTGGAAAGAATATGGATACATTCGTATAAGAAAAAATCTAATCATGATCAAAATTAGACACACAGAGTAAACATATTATATGTGCATAGAACCTGTCGAAATTGGCAAGAACACCGACAGAACTGTTTGAAATATTCTCAAGGCTAAACATATTTCTGTCAAACTAATGGTGAGAGTGACATGATAACTAGCTTCTGTCAAAGGAAAATTTCTTCAACTACTGAAGTATTCATAGATTTCTCACCCTATAAAACTATATATCATTCTCCCATATATGAAGATTTTCATTTGCCATCTTTAATATCACATATAAACAACCACTGCCAACTAAATAAGCAACAAAGTCATCTCCAAAATATATTCATGCTCGGGTAAGCAAGCACCATTTCTCCAGTACTGTAAACAACTAAGTGAGCATATGTTTAGTGTACCATCTATATTAAAAAGGGTTGCAACTTTAGGGAGCTTACCAAGTACTAATAGAATCCATGATTTAAGACATTCAGCTGAGGTACACTTACAAAGCATAGTCAATAGAGCAACTTTAACACAACACTATGTAACTTAAACATAAATGTACCTGACGCGCCCAAGTCATTTAGTCAATCAGGAAATCTTCGGTGAGCATATGAAACTCATCCTTTAAGAGACAACTGGAGAACACATCAGTAAAAGTTTAGTTGTTTATATAGGAGATAAATATGCGGCAAGTCAACTTGCAGTTACAGTTTAAATAAGGCTCAAATCCTCTTATGAGTTAAGATCACTTCTTATACAAGAGCACACAAGTTCAATCTCACGTGGCTGCTAATTTGCTACTGACAAGAAACACTATATTTCGCGATGTATAGGCGAATTCAGGAGGAAAGCACAGTGCAGTGAAGGAGTGGCAGTAAGAGAAGCCAAGAAGCCCATAGGAAAGTTAAATGGGGCGATAGACGGCCACCATCTCCATTGCATGGACAACAAACTGAGTTGCGCTACTGAGAAGAATGTAGGTGATCTGGAAAATTTCTGAAGTTGCTAAAATGAAAAGTACAAAGACTGTATGCATGTATAATAGATCAAAATAAAGAGCATCACTGGCAATTGGAGCATCCAGAATTCAGTTAAATGCTGGATCATTGTACACTACAAAGTTAATATAATTTATCTTATTGGAGTTGATTTTTCTGGTATAACTAAATTAGAAGCTACAACTATGCATAATACATGAATTTAGTGTTTCAAGTTAAGAGCTTTTGATCTATTATACATGCATACAGTCTTTGTAACAACTCGACCTCGAGGATTGAGGAACGAAGTCAAGGAAACCGCCATATAAAACAGTACACCAAATTCCAATAAGATTCATAGCAACAATGATTTACATCGTTGCTGAATGAATCGAAGGGCGCCTCGGCTTGACCGCATCCCACCCTTGCGTCGGATTCGCCTCGCCTTATTCCCTCCTCCTGTGCGCCTCCTCTGATGATGGATCGGGTACCCTCGCTCGCCGCTGGGGCTCGATCCCCTGGTGCACCTAGATGGAGGCATAGTTGACTGGTGGTAGGTCATACCTGAGAAGAAGTCGATGGGGCGCACCCAACGCGCGGCGATGGAATCGTCATGCCTCAGAGGAAGAGATCCCCATTAGAGCTGCACTGAGAAGGGAAGGATGCATCGACCTGGCGGCAGGCTTGGTGGATCCCATCTAAGTGACCGATGGCCTTCGCCTTCTCTCGCTGTCTTGCATAGTGCGGTTTGTTGTGGGCTGGCCAAATAGGCCCAGTTTACCATAAGGCTTCGTTTCGGTCTCTGGAGCAGTAGCCCACAGGACAGCTGGGCCAAAATTCACACAGTACATGACAGATTGCTTTCAACATGAGATCTAACGGCTGATACGTCTCAAACGTATCTACTTTTCCAAACACTTTTGATATTGTTTTGGCCTCATTCTTGCATGATTTTGACTAAACTAACCCGGACTGACGCTGTTTTCAGCAGAGCTGCCTGTATGGTTTATTTGTGTGCAGGAAAACAGATTTTTAAATATCTCAGAAAAATCCACGAAAAATCAGAGAAAATCCACGCACCCGAAGGAACCAAATACCAGAAGTGGGGCCAGAGGGGGGCCAGGGGGTGCCCAGGCGCCCAGTGGGCGCGCCCCCCCTGGGCCGCGCCGGGGGGGCGCCTGGGTGGGGCCCACATCCCCTGGTGACCTACTTTAGCCCGTATTTTTACTCCCGACGCAGAAACCCCAGATCGTAAGTTCTTTCGCAGTTTTTCGTCGCGGAGCCCCCGCCACCCTCTGTTCTTCTTCGGGAGGGCTAATCTGGAGGCTGATTTGGCCTCCGGAGAGGGGAGATCGTCACCATCGTCATCATCATCACCACTCCATCATCCCTCCATGACTTCCCCCTTCATGTGTGAGTAATTCCCCTGCTGTAGGCAAAGGGGATGGTAGGGATTGGATGAGTTAGATCATGTAATAGTTCGTCAGATTGTTGGGGGCATGTTGCCTATCATCTACTATGGTGTTTATCATCTTTGCTACAACTTGTTATTCTTAATGCTTGACACTTAGGGCCCGAGTGCCACGATTTCAGATCTGAACCATATGTGTTTGTATGAATATATTTGTGTTCGTGATCCTATCTATGAGTTGTATGCACCTGTTACGGTCCGGAACCGGCGATCCCAAAAGTGACAGCTTGGGACACCAAAGGGGATGGTCCGTAGTTTGAGGATTACATGTATCCATTGAGTTCATTGCTTTGTTCCGGTGCTCTTTGACAGGAGCACCTTAATATCCATTAGTTCCTTTTGGCCCCGTTCGTAGCGGGATGGTAGGACAAAAGATGTTGTGCAAGTTCTTATTGCAAGCACGTACAACTACCTATGGGATACATGCCTAATGTTTGATATTTGCCTAGATGATCATTACTTTTCCGTGTGTCGTGCCCCAAGTTAGAATCTATCTCATCCATGCAGCGCCGAACAATCCATCTCCCTAGCCTACAGTATTTTAAACCTTGCTTGTCACTAGTTGCTACTTTTGCCATTTACTACTGCTATTTACTTTTGCTGTTTACTTTTACTGTTTACTTTTACTATTACTATCATCACTATCATATCACTGTTACCACTTATCTTTTATTGCAAGTAAGTATATTTCAGGTGCGGTTGAATTGACAACTCAACTGTCAAAGCTTATAAATACTCTTTGGCTCCCCGTGTGTCGAATCAATAAATTGGGTTATCCTTACCCGCGAAGACTATCTCGATCCCTTACAGTTGAGGGTTATCAAGTACCGTTTTCTGGCGCCGTTGCCGGGGAGCATAGCAATATTTAGAAGTCTACTTGAGTTATCCTACCTGCTGCCCTTTATTCACTATGGGTAAGAAAGAAGACCCCAAGGTTCCGATCTTACTATCCACTACAAGAAGAGGTACTGCTCTGAGCACTAGTGCTACGCTTGATTCACCTTCTGTTATGAGTAAGTTTGCCTCACCACCACCACATGATGCTCCTATTGAATCTGTTACTATGTCTGATACTCTTGATGACGCTTCTACTACTTTTGATGATATTAGTTCGCTTGGTTATGCTCTTGAGAAACAACTTGCTGCTACTGCTAAAAAGTCTGGAATTGAACTACCTGTCACTCGCTACCCTATTGGTGAAACTTATGATTATCCTGACTTGAGTAAACTCAAGGAGAGTCTCCTTGATGATGATTACTATATACTAGATGAAGATTTGTGCAGGGAACTGACAGAGTTTTCCGGCTCTGACCCTGAAGTTATTAAGAAACTGTTTGAAAAACACTCTTTGAAGAACAAAACCGTTCCTAATCCTGAATTTGCCACATCTCCTATATGCATTGATGATCCTGATTTTGATTTCTCTATTGATCTTTCACTTATACCTATGGTTGAAGCTGACCCCTTTTATGGCAGAGAAAATGATGATGCTATTGCACACCTAACTAAACTTGGTGAGCTAGGTAGCCTGTTTACCACAGATGAAAAGATACGCTACTTTTATGTGACCAAGCTTCTTCCTTTCTCGTTGAAGGAGGGTGCTAAAGCATGGTATGATTCACTCCCATGCGGTTCCATTAAGAGTCCTCAGGACTTAGCTCACTCTTTTGTTGATAAGTACTTTCCTGCTCACATGCAACATGCTGCTTTATAAAGAATTTATAACTTTAAACAGTTGCAGGATGAGTCCCTCCCTAAAGCTTGGGGGAGGTACTGCGGTCTGATTCGGGCTAGACCAGGACATGAAATCCCTAAGAATGAATTCATCGATATATTCTATGCTGGTCTAACTGATGAATCCAGGTCCAATTTGGACAGTTATGCTGGTTGTGTTTTCAGGAAAAGAACACCGGACGATGCGGAAGATTTAATGGGCAGGATTGCCAAAAACCATGAAGATTGGTCCGTCCCTGAACCACCTCCACCAACAAAGAAGAGGGGCATGTTTGTTCTAAGCCCCGAGGATATGCAAGAAGCAAAGAAGTCTATTAAAGAGAAAGGTATTAAAGCTGAAGACGTGAAGAATCTACCCCCTATTGAGAAGCTGTGTGAGCCTACCACTCACCCTCCTATGGTAGAGGTACACTCTCTTTTAGATTTCAACGCAAGTGACATCCCTCATGGTAAGCCTCCTGATCAATGTTTAGATGAGTTTGATAATTTTATTATGAAACAGAATCATTTTAATGAGATGATAGAAAGTCAGTTGCATGATAATTCCCTTGCTATCAAAAGACTGCTTGATGTTTTAGATAGAACAGTTAATGATGTTCAATGTCTTGTGAAGCATTTTCATATGGTTCAAACTCAGCTTGATCAAATTTCTAATGTGCAAAGAGATTTGCTTGCTAACAATGCCAAACAAGATAATTTGCAGGCTTTTGGGATTAAGACCCGAGGGGGAACTAGTACTCAAGATCCTCTCTATCCAGAGGGACATCCGAAGAGAATCGAGCAAGATTCTCAAATGCAGGAAGAAGAAATTGTTGTCTCTCCAAACAAGAAGAAGAAACATAAAGAGACTGACAATTCTAATGATCCTATTGCAGATGAAGAGCCAGCTATTGATCCCAACAGTTTATCTATTTCCGATGCTGAGACTAAAGACGGCGCTGAACCTGAAGGTAATAATAATGAGAAAAATGATCCGCCTGAAGTTCGAGAAGAAGAAGCACCAGACAAACGTAAGAGGTACACTAAAGAATACTTCATCGCAAGAAAACATGGGAAGGAGAGAGAACCATGGGTACAGAAACCCATGCCCTTTCCAGGTAAGTCCATCAAATCTAAAGAAGAAGAACATTATAATAAGTTTTGTGAATGGATTAAACCTCTTTTTCTTCAAATCCCTTTGACTGATGCTATTAAGTTACTTCCTTATTCAAAATATATGAAAGATATTGTCACTAACAAAAGAAAAGTTCCTAATGATGCAATATCTACTATGCTTGCTAACTATTCTTTCAGTGGAAAGATTCCTGAGAAGCTCGGTGATCCAGGTATACCCACCATTCCTTGCTCCATAAAGAATAATTATGTCAAAACTGCTTTATGTGATCTTGGAGCAGGAGTGAGTGTTATGCCTCTCTATCTTTACGAGAGGCTTTGTTTAGAGAAACTAATTCCTACAGATATCTCCCTTCAGATGGCTGACGGGTCAACCGCTGTTCCGATAGGTATTTGTGAGGATGTTCCCGTAGAAGTTGCTAATTGTTTAATTCTTACTGATTTTGTTGTGCTTGACATGCCCGAGGATGGGAGCATGTCCATTATTCTTGGTAGACCTTTCCTTAACACCGCAGGTGCTATTATTGATTACAACAAAGGGAAGGTTACCTTCCATGTGAATGATAAAGAACACACGGTATATTTTCCGAAGAAGACCGACAGGAGGCATGCCCTCAACTCTATAGAGAATATCGAGACCGTGAAAATTGGAGAATGGGACTGTCCACTACATGTGCCTCACAAATACAAAACTATCATGGTAGGGACAATGTCCATCAAGGTAAAGGTTCAGTGATTACTTCGTAGGAGGTGAGACTTTTTGCTCTATATATCGCTTGTTTGTTGGTAAGACTTGATCAACCTTACTAGTGAACATGTTTTATATGGATAAAAAGTTGAGCTTGTTATGTTTTCATTTGTTTTTAGTTTTGTCCTACTTGCTGTACCAAGTATCTATGTTTTTGAAGCTTCACAATACTACTAACTGCTTCAAGTTTTCAGAGAGTTTCGCAGCTTTTTGAACTTCGAAAAAAAATTCAACAGTGAAGTTTTCAGAAAAATTCCAGAAAAATTAAAATAAAAATTTCCACGTCGGGAGAGACCCGGAAAGTCCTGGGGCCAGCCAGGGGGGCCACCAGTGGCCCAGGCGGCCAGCTGGCGCGGCCCAGCCCCTGGCCGCGCCCACAGGGCGCCTGGGGCCCACGGGACCCCCCTCCAGGTACTTCTTCTTCCTTTCTCTCTCTCTTTCTCCAGAAACCCGAGCTCTGGTCTTGTTCTTCTGTTCTTGCTGTTCTTGGAGGCGATTTCTTCGATCTCTCTCTACAGCCCCTCATTTGAGCTGAAATTTTGAGCAAATACTCCCTGGTATGTGACTCCTCCACCCCTCCAATTAGATTTTTGATTGGTGGCCTCATTTGTGAGTATTTAGTAGTTCTTGGTGCTGTAGAGATGAGCTTGCATGCATGTGTAGAAAGTTATTTTCCAAGTTTTGATGCAAGTTTATGCCTTGGGCAAGTGAGTTGAGTAGTTTGCCTTAGCTCACTTTGTTTTAATCCTCGTTTTTGTAAATTGTAATTTTTTTTCAGAAATGAGTTTGTTGGGAAGGGCAAAAGGATGGCTTGAGAAGAGGAGACCCGCACACTCCGATCGAGTCACTAGAGCCGCAGCTTCACCATCGACTGCTAGGGTGAGCTATAATGAGGATCATGTGCCCCTAGAGTTGCTGGAAGACACAAGTCCAGCACGTGCGATGACATTTCCATGTGATGAATTCATGGAAGTTGCGGGAATCAAGGATGAGTTTTATAATCTTTGTGCTAATGCAGGTTTGACACGGCTCGTCACGAGCCGTGTTACTCGGTATCAAAAGCTCACCTCCAGTTTCATTAACAGTTTTAGATATAATCCTGATTCAGGTGCTATTGAGTTTAAAATATAATGATCTTATCACCATGACTTTGGGAAACTTTTGTGAAGTAATAGGTGTGCCGAACATTGGGAGGACGGCTAGGATGGCCACTCAGCCCTCCGAGCTGAAAACCGTCATCAACTCTCTCTGCAGCATGGGTATGAGGGATATTCATCGGTCGAAGATCTCCAGCATCTTGTTTCCTCACCTCAGGTATTTCGCATATTATATTGCTAGAGGGGTGTTAGCTCGTGACAACACAAGCAGCATTTCTGCTCCGGATATTGCTATCCTGGCAGCAGCCCTCTCAGGGAGGTCTGATTATAATCTTGGTACCTTAATTGCTCGACGCCTTGCTATGAACGGTAACAAGGGGGACTTATATGGTGGCATTTATGCCACACTTATCTTAGAGCATCTTGGAGGCACCCCACACCCTGATGATACTCCTTTTACTTATTTAAGCTTTGATCTTGCTGCTATGAAAAGGCATAAGTTTGTTACCATGGGTTCTGAGCTTGATAACCTTGTTTTTGTCTTGCGTTTCGGAACTACCGCGGAACACGAGATCCGTCTACCTGCACCTCTTTTGTTTGATTTTTCTCGCAGGAACGGATGGTCCTTTGATGTTGTCCAGTTCGATGAGTTCATGGTCCAGCATCAGTTCCATAACCCCATGGAGGGGGTTGTGCCCGACGAGGAGAGGCACGGTGAGATACCACATTTTCAGGAAGAGACCGCCACCGAATTTGGTGAAGGGTCTTCCTCTGTTTGGCGTTCGGAACCTTCCTCGTGGGAGACTCCGAGGAGTTCGGTGTACGCGCTAGCATCCTTCTACGACCCATGGACTCACCACCATACCCCTGGAGCAGGAGGCTCCTGGGGGCAGTAGCTGCTACCAACTTCCAACTTAGGCCAAAAGCCTAAGCTTGGGGGAGTACGTGCCCTTCTCACCTTTCCATTGTATTATCCATTTTATTCGCTTTGATCTTTTCGAAGTTTTTGCCCGTTCTTCTTTATTTCTCTATTTGCAAAAACAACAAAAAGATTTTCTCTTTCTTTTTGCTTTTATTCAACCTTTGAAAAAACCAAAAAGATTTCCTTTCTCTCTTTAGTTTGCTTTGTTTTCAGAGATCAGCTCGAGTCCGTGATGGCATTTGATTATATTTCCTACGTTCGATCGTGCAAGTGACAACCAGTAATGACGAAGATCGACTGAAAGGAAGCAACAAGGAAGACCGGTATGAACTCTTATTGTTTCTACTTTTGTACATATGCCTGTATTTATGATCTAGAGACCAGCTTGTAGCGACATAGTGCTATGTTTACAATGCTCTTCCAGTGGATTCATGCTTTCCTTGTGGCTAGTCCCGAATAACTAGAGTGTATAATGTGTTATTGAAATGATCTACATGCATTGCACTGTTCATAGTCTGGTATACTAAGGTGGTATTTCCCTTTAGAGAATTTTTGGATTGACTTGGCACATGCCTACACATGTCTAAGACTAAAAGTCTACTTTGCCTTGATGATCTTTGAGTTTTAGAATAATTATATCACTTTCATGCCCGATTCAATGTTGTTTTGTCGCTCTGCATGATTATGACCGTTATTGCTCTCTAGTTGGTCGCTTCCCAGTCTTTTGCTAAACCTCCACCTATACTAAGCGAACTGACTACTTGTGCATCCAAACCCTTTAAACCTGTTATGACATACGAGTCCACTATACCTTCCTATACATGGTATTTACCTGCCATTCCTAACGAAGACTTTCATGTACCATCTCGAAATTAATCAAAAGCATTTCTCTTTTTGTGCCTATGTTTTAGCTCATGAGGAAGTAGTAGTTAATTCATAATCTTTTTAAGTTGGACAAGTTTCACCCCTGGATTGCATGTATAATGTGCAAACCCCTAATATGAAAAGGAACTGGCATTGAGTGTGCCCGGCTCAAAAAGATAATATAACAAACAAACCCTCCTTCACGCTTTGTTCATGAGAAATCAGAAAACTTTGGAAGTGATAAACAAAGGAGATTAAGAGGATGTGATCGTCCTCATGCGGGAGCCATTCCTCGAGACTTGTCTAGCTTAAAAAGTGATTGAGTTATCTGGTAGCATTCGTTGACGAAATATGCACCTCACAAAAACATATTTACTTCTGTTTTTAAAACCAAGAGCTCTGGTACATGTTTAGTTTTTGTTTCCGATCACGGGTTTTCAACTTTGCCAATAAAAGCCATGGTTCAAGAGTCTCACCTTCTTTCTTCAAAGCACCGACTAGGAGAGCATAATTGTCATTCTGAGTGTAATGTGCATTGTCCCAAAGTATTACATTGTCTTCTGCATACTTGTAATATGATTTATTCTAAAATTCTTAGTTCTAGTCTCCTTTAAAACTCTGGAGGAGTCTCTGCATTTATGTTTTGCTTCACTCATGGAGGCTAGCGAGATACCACCCTAATATGCTCAAGCTATGTGCAATGTAATCTTGTCTTGATTTTCAGTAATGCATTATTTACTTTTAAGTATTTGTGACTAGCCACTTGAAAGAAGGATTGCTCCTTGCATTGTCCTCATAAGTACTGTTTCAATACTTGCTAAACTCTTTTCGTAGTACATGCTTATATACATCTAATGAAGCAAAAGAGTTTGTCAAAGTTTTCTTTGTCGCGTCCAGTTCGTTGAACTGAATTGCTTGAGGACAAGCAATATGCTAAGCTTGGGGGAGTTGATACGTCTCAAACGTATCTACTTTTCCAAACACTTTTGATATTGTTTTGGCCTCATTCTTGCATGATTTGGACTAAACTAACCCGGACTGACGCTGTTTTCAGCAGAGCTGCCTGTATGGTTTATTTGTGTGCAGGAAAACGGATTTTTAAGTATCTCAGAAATATCCATGAAAAATCAGAGAAAATCCACGCACCCGAAGGAACCAAATACCAGAAGTGGGGCCAGAGGGGGGCCAGGGGGTGCCCAGGCGCCCTGTGGGCGCCCCCCCCCCCTGGGCCATGCCAGGGGGGCGCCTGGGTGGGGCCCACATCCCCTGGTGCCCTACTTTAGCCCGTATTTTTACTCCCGACGCAGAAACCCCAGATCGTAAGTTCTTTCGCAGTTTTTCGTCACGGAGCCGCCGCCACCCTCTGTTCTTCTTCGGGAGGGCTAATCTGGAGGCTGATTTGGCCTCCGGAGAGGGGAGATCGTCGCCATCGTCATCATCATCACCACTCCATCATCCCTCCATGACTTCCCCTTCATGTGTGAGTAATTCCCCTGCTGTAGGCGAAGGGGATGGTAGGGATTGGATGAGTTAGATCATGTAATAGTTCGTCAGATTGTTGGGGGCATGTTGCCTATCATCTACTATGGTGTTTATCATCTTTGCTACAACTTGTTATTCTTAATGCTTGACACTTAGGGCCCGAGTGCCACGATTTCAGATCTGAACCATATGTGTTTGTATGAATATATTTGTGTTCGTGATCCTATCTATGAGTTGTATGCACCTGTTACGGTTCGGAACCGGCGATCCCAAAAGTGACAGCTTGGGACACCAAAGGGGATGGTCCGTAGTTTGAGGATTACATGTATCCATTGAGTTCATTGCTTTGTTCCGGTGCTCTTTGATAGGAGCACCTTAATATCCATTAGTTCCTTTTGGCCCCGTTCGTAGCGGGATGGTAGGACAAAAGATGTTGTGAAAGTTCTTATTGCAAGCACGTACAACTACCTATGGGATACATGCCTAATGTTTGATATTTGCCTAGATGATCATTACTTTTCCGTGTGCTGTGCCCCAAGTTAGAATCTATCTCATCCATGCAGCGTCCAACCATCCATCTCCCTAGCCTACAGTATTTTAAACCTTGCTTGTCACTAGTTGCTACTTTTGCCATTTACTACTGCTATTTACTTTTGCTGTTTACTTTTACTATTACTATCATCACTATCATATCACTGTTACCACATATCTTTTATTGCAAGTAAGTATATTTCAGGTGCGGTTGAATTGACAACTCAACTGTCAAAGCTTATAAATACTCTTTGGCTCCCCTTGTGTCGAATCAATAAATTGGGTTATCCTTACCCGCGAAGACTATCTCGATCCCTTACGGTTGAGGGTTATCAGTAGGTAGTGACTCCAAGAGGGAACGTTATGCTTGATTGTGGGTTCATGCCCCTCGATGACTAGTTTGAGTGACAGAAACATGAGTCTAGGGGATGTGATGTTGCCACAAGGGGGAAAACAACGGTGCTTATTCTCCAGATATGTTTTCTAATATTCTCCTAACATTGTAGCTAAGCTAAGTTCTTTTTTCTGGTTTTCAACTATTTATAGCAAGGCTATCCTCGTGTCTTCTTTTGGTGTTATGGTTTTCTTATTTATTTTTCTTTGATTTTTTCCTTGGGTTTAATAATTTTTATTCTTTTTTAGGAAACATTTTTGACCTGTTTTACATTTTTCCAATACATGATTAACAGTTTTTGAAATGTATAATCTGATGCCTGCTTTTATCCATAGATATTGTACATGTTTTGTATATATCTAAAATATTTTATTATCTGTGTTTAATATTTTTAGTAAGGCATAACTTGGCGTGAGAGTAGAATAACTTATTCTACACCCCAGCAACACTACATTCAAAATGTAGTACCACAGTATAAAAACTATAGCAATTTTTCTAAAAAAAAATAGTAAATTACAAACTTGGATAGTAAAAACATATTTTCATAATTACTAAATTATGTACACCATTTTAATAGATTTTGTATATGGCATTACTAGGGGGTGTAGAATAAGCTATTCTACACTCACTTAGAATAACACTATACATGATTAACATTTTTCTCAGATACTTGTTTTGAACGATTTATAATACACATTGATTTTTTTGTATGAATGGATTTTTTTTAATATGTGAACATTGATATACATTGGATAATGGATTTGAAAAATGTGAAAAACAATTGTTTAAAAAAGGTAAACATTTTTATAAAAGTAATGTACATTTTTTATTACTAGAAAAAATTTATTTTTAAATTACAGAAACATTCTTTTTCACATAGTATAATTCATGTTTTACAAAAATGTTATGGACATTTTTTGAAACATAGAACATTTTTTTGTAGCACTTTCATTTTTTTATGGAACAAACATTTTCTTAAAGTTTATGCACACAGTTTTTTACACTACACTTGCATTTTTAATGTGTGTTGAACACATTTTTAAAAACTAACGTTTTCTTGACAATAATTTTTAAAAACTAACTAGTTTACGTAAAAAGTGCATTCCCCGATTTAAAGGGCCGTGCTACTGGGCAGACCCATGTAGAGGCCTCTTCAGCCATTATAGCTATTTTTCTAAATAACTAGACTTTATTCATTAACTCTATAAATTTT
Source organism: Secale cereale (assembly GCA_902687465.1). Lineage (NCBI taxonomy): Eukaryota > Viridiplantae > Streptophyta > Magnoliopsida > Poales > Poaceae > Secale > Secale cereale. Next base: position 667,695,259 of record LR738712.1, read on the forward strand.
ATCAGATCAAAGAAACCAAATTACACATAGATAAGAAACTTTTCTAATACAACCAAAAGTTATATCACAATTCTTTGACATTGCTGCCTCTCGCTTCATGTTTTGTATTGTGACTTCAGCAGGAGCCTCGGTAAAAAAAGTGGTAGAATACTAAACTTGCACAAGCTGCACTAACCTAATAGGTATTGTAAAGCCGCATCAGCCACCTATCCCAACAGTTGAGAACCTAAGATTGTTGAACTTACCGTGGCTGGCTGGGAATTCTGCGGAGAGTTCGCAGGAGGCCGTCGAAGCTGGGATGGATCTTCACGTGACAAAGCGGATACCCAAGCTAAAGATCGCATGGATTGTTCTTGAGCTCTGCAGACATTTCAAGAATTGATGTTCCGTTCTCGCGAGAATATTTATCACCCATGCATGTGGGAATACTGTTAGTAATATGATGCTGCTCCTGCTATTTTAGCTGCTGCTATAGACAGTGTTGTTAGACAAACAACTCAACAACCGACTAGAGGAACCATTTGTAAGTATATGAACATATATCTAGTTGCATGAACAACTTAAAATACTTTAACACTTGGAGGGAAAACATGATTTTTTTTAAATCTATGAAATTTTTATCAATAAAAATACATAAATTTTTTAATACATAAATAAATATGTATGTACTACTGAAAAATATGACATTAAGATTTTTTTAATGAATACAACCAGTTGTATTTTGTATGTGCATAATTTTTTTGTTTTACTCACATTTCCCTATTATTTTAATCATTTCTTATTTTTAACTGTATTTTAATCATTTATTCAAGAATTTAAACTTGTTAAATTAAAAATGCGTTCCCCAAAATTTATATTAAGAAAACGAGTTAAAGGTCGTGCTACTGGGCTAGCCAATATAGAGGCCTCTTCAGCTGTTATAGTCATATTTCTAAATGATATAACTTTACTAGTTCATTGATAGCGCGCATTGTCGCGCCCATCTATTTGTGCTATAAATATATGAATACATGAAACATGTTAAATTTTGCACAAACAAAAACGTATATTAGTCGGTAATCAAGAGAAATATCATATGTATAAATGGACATGTAACATATACATATATAGTCAGTGGCGGACCCAGGAATTGTTGGCGCCCCAGGCGAACAACTAATGGCTAAAAACTACCCATAAAAAACTTTAGTTTCAAGACATAAGAATCAATCTATGTTTTGCATAACTAATAAGAAACCAAACATGATATTCAATGGCAGAATTTGTTCCATGATGGGTCAACTAATAAAGCAAGACAAATCAAAAGACAATATGTGGCATAGATAAATGATACAGAAGATTGATACCAAATCAAATGATTGGTTGATCTGAGCCTCCCATGACTACATCTTCAATAGCAGACATCGCTAAACCTTCAATCATCAAAATTTTGAAATGCGAATCAGTACATAATATAGCAGGCAAAAGTAATTAACAATAGATGCAAAATGTGAATACTTACGTGTTGGACGAGGCAAAACACCTTTACGTGTGCGATAACCTTGAAATCGCTCAATGATCTTGGATTCTTCGATACTAACAAATACATCTCTCTCAATGTAACATACCATTCTATGATTCATCCAATCATCACCCATTTTGTTCCTCAATCCGGTCTTGATAATGCTCATTGCTGAGAATGCCCTTTCCACAGTTGCGGTTGCAACAGGTAAAATCAATGCTAACTCAACCAGACGGTAAACTAAGGGAAAAGTTGTGTGCATATCACTTTTAACCATATTCATGGCAAGATGACCAAGATCATTGCAATTCATCAAATGTGGATCACCTCTTGCTTCCCGAATGAATGAGTCTAGTTGGTTTCTAAGGACAAAAGTAACTTCATATGTAGAGAAGTCAGCAGCATACATATTAGCAAGATCTACTAGCTTGTCTTCATTATAATTGGCAAATGAATTCTTGGGATCAAGACAAGCAATGCATCTCAACAATTGAGTAGATCTTTCAGCAAAGCGGTTGTTCAACTCCACAATAAGTTGATCATGCAACACATTGAATATTTCAATTTTGAAATGATGGTTGTAAGTTACCAATTGCCCACCCCAAGACCTTGAACGGCCATTAGCAGTTCTTGTATCTTGCATATTTGGCACTAGAATGTTATATTTGACACAAAAGTCTGTTACCTCTTTGAAGAGCTCATCCCAACCATTCTGCCTTATCTCTTGAATATCCTCCAATGTGGTTTTAATCAATCCCACAGCACGTACAATATTTTGATTTTTCAATTGCAAGCATTGTGACAGATTGTTAGTCTTGCCCAATAATCTAATCATAAGATGCAATATGAGAACAAATTCAAAAGACTCCATGTGCTTCATCAACCCCGCGGCTGTGGTTCTTTGGGCAACATTATCTGCATCATTGTGTAAATTTTCTAATACCTTTAGAACTGGTTTCCACATCTCAACAAGACGACACAATGTTTTATGATGTGATCCCCATCGTGTATCACCAGGTCTTGCAAGGTTCGTTAATTGGTTTTTCCCTTTTCCCTCAAGAAGTTCCCCGGACTCTATTTGACGTACTATTTCATCATGTTGCTCTTGGGCTAATTGATCATGTCTTTTACAAGAATCATTAACAATGTTAACAACCATGCTTGTGTACTCAAAAAAATCCCTTACTGATGAACAACACTTGGCAACAGCAACAACCACTAATTGTAACTGATGGGCAAAACAATGTATATAATGAGCATAAGGATTTTCCTCCAAGATCAATCTTTGCAACCCACGAAATTCCCCTCTCATGTTTGAAGCCCCATCATAGCCCTGCCCTCTCAAATTAGACATAGATAAGCCAAGATTACCAAACATACCATCCAAAGCTACCTTCAGTGAAGTTGCTTTAGTGTCAGGAACATGCTCAACTGCCATGAATCTCTCAATCACCTCCCCTCGTTTGCCGAGATACCTAAATCAGACAAAGGAGCATGATTAATATATAAGAACTTTAAGAAAATACACCTATAAGGCTACAATAACACACACACACACACACACAAGCAAATGTACTGACCTCAAACACATAGCCATTTGCTCCTTCATAGATGCATCTCTGGACTCATCAACAAGTAATGCAAATTTACTATCTCCAATCTCCTCAAGAATGACATTTGTGGTCTCTTTTGCACAAGCCTTGCATAAATCCTTTTGTATCTTATTTGATGTCAGCTTATGGTTCTCTCTCGCATCCCCAAATAATTTTGCCACCTTTGGGTCTTTCTTTATGAACAAGTCCAACAACTCTTTAAAGTTACCCTTATTCATTGAGCTAGAAGACTCATCATGACCACGAAAAGCAAGAGCTTGTAGTATCAAAAATTTGACAATATCCAATATAATCAAGAGACGGGCTTTGTATTCTTCTTCTTGCTTCTGAGAACCCCTATCAAAGACATGTGGCAGATTTTGTCTTTGATTTTTGAAATCCTCATAATGTTGCCTAGATTTATTATGAGCACTATCATGCTTGCCAACATGCTGGTTAAAAACTTTAGGTCCATCCTTCCAAGATTTGAATCCATTTCTCGTGAATGCTTCAATACCATAGTTTTCAGCTCTTGGTTGCTTAAACAGAAAACAATAAAAGCAAAAGGCTGATTTTTTTTCAATGCTATATTCCAACCAGCCACGATGATTATTGAACCAATAGTCATGAAAGCTCCTACCGTTTATCTTTTCATATGTATGATCAGTTGGTTGGCAAGGACCCATACTAATGTACTCCCTTCTAGCAAGATCTCTAATGTCTGGATCTAACTCCTCAATTGGTATTCTCTTACCGGGGTCAGATTCAACATCACCGGGTTTGAGTTCAGCTCTAACATTAGGGGTATCAGTTGTTTGAGCTGAAGGACCCGTTTCTGCAGTTTCGGTGGTTCGAACTTGAAAAAAGGAATTCAATGTCTTGTTTCTTTTGCTCATCTTGAGCTCCTGTAAAATTATAGAGAAACAAAAATTTCTACATGAGTAACATGACAACATCTAACAAACAGAATAACAGTGGAGCATGATTTTCGTGGAGCATCTAACATCTAACATGAGTAACATGACAACATCTAACATCTAACAAACATCTAACATGAGTAACATGACAACATTAATTTTCTGCTATGAAGAGCAGACAAAGGAGCGTGATTTCAAAATACACCTCCCCTCAAAATTGCAAAAGCACTATGAAGAGCAGACAAAGGAGCATGATTAACAGCAGACAAAGGAGCATGATTAACAGCAGACAAAGGAGCATGATTAACAGCAGACAAAGGTGAATTTTTTCTGCAATTTTGAGGATATGCTTCCTAATTACAGAACACAAATCCAATCGGCCCGCCCGGGGAGGAAAAACGCCGCGCCCTAACCGGCCCCTCGCCGCCTCGCCGGACGGCAGCCCGCAGCGCCGCAGGCCGCAGCGGCAGCGGCACAACCGGGGCCGGGGCCCGGGGGGCAGGGGGGCGGGGCGGCGGGCGCTCAAACGGGGAGGGGAGGGGAGCACTGTAGGGAGGGGAGGGGGAGCGCCGGAAGGGCGCAGAGAACTGACCGGGGACGGCGGGCGGCGACCGGCGACGGCGGGCGGCGACCGACGAATCGGCGATGGCGGCGCTTAGGTTCGTCGAGAGCCGAGAGGGCGGGGTTCGGGGGTTCGGCTGGGTTCGGGCGTGCGGCCATGCCCGTGCGGGTGAGTTGGCCTGGGCGGTAAGTGGGCCTGTTCGCCTGGGCCCTGGCCTGCCTGGGCTTGGACCTGGGCTGCGCCCCAGGCCAATTTTTTTTTTAAAATATAGGCCTGTTATTTTTTCCAGGCCCCAGGCAATGGCCTGGGCTGCCTGGGGCCCAAATCCGCCCATGTATATAGTGTATCAAGGAAATCTTCTTGATTGTGAATATTGAATCTGAGTGCCAAAAGTCTTCCATGGTTTACTGGCTACACCAACCCAATTATGCCAAAAAAAAAGACATGATTAGATTTCCTTGTGGCCGCTGGCAGCATCCATGCTTTTGGTTGGCTGCACCACAACTACCCCATAAATTTCAATTTTTATAGTTTAAAAAAATGAGCTTTGAGGATATGAACACTTCTATTTAACGAAAACTAACTTGGACAAATCAAACTAAACTAAATTTCTAAGTATGTGTCATTTTTCTCCAATGAATATTTTAACAAATATAAAAATATCAAAAACATATACATGCCCACTTACACCAAGAATTAGAGAGATTCAGAAAGGGCTGGAAACACATCTGTCTAGTTGAACAAAATAGTACGGGAATGAGCACCAAGCTAAGACAAGTACGGGAACACATTATCCTAATTGTGAAGTGCTGACAAGATAACCAATTGCTAACAACAACTAAGGCTGACCCAGCGGCTAGGTAATTAGGAAGTAGGGAATCTTCTTCCAACGTGCATGGATCCTGCCATGTAATAGGTAGATCTGATTAGTAGATGTATTTCACAATACCATCAGTTTTGTTGGTCGTGGAGTTGCCTTACAAAATTTATTATTTAAAATCCAAAGCCTGCATCTTACCTCATGTCAACTCGATTGTGTAGTGTTTCTTCACAAGGTTGATCTACGGGATTTGCATCTCATGCGTATACATAGAAAATTAACATGAATATGATGGAATATGAAAATTGCTCTGTCGACATCTATGCAGTTCACAGGGCAGACACGTTATGGTTGACGCCATAAATAACATGAAGATCATACCATTCATGTAAGTGGGCAGAGGCATCAGTAGTGACTGTAACATATCAGGGTGATAATCAGTAGTAAAGTAAAGAACTAGAGATACAAATCTCAAGATTAAATTTGTTCTCCAGTGCATATGAGGTAGCGTTGCTCTGACTTCCTTGGCATAGAAATGTGAGAGCAATGGGTGCGAGAGTAGAGAGAGAGGGAACATCAAACTGCTCTATCCTAGTACTGTTCTCCTACCGCGGATCCATGTCATTTGGCAACTGCGGCCCAACGGCCCAACTCGTCCTTGGGCTGGTGCCCCGCGCTTCCTCTGGCCGGTCGCCAAACACATCCTATGGTGCCTCATCAACCTAACAAACATTCTTGGAACATGCAAAAATTATATTTTTACATAACAAACGCAGGGAGCTTGATCCTCACATGTGACATTCAATGTAATTCTTTACTTATTAAAATATATTATGGAAACTCACTTCTTGGTATAGAACAGGCACACTACAAAGGGTAATTTGAGAAAAAAGAGAACTCACAAATAAGTCCTTATGCTTAAGCTCTAAGGAACAACATCTGCCTACTGATAGGAAAATAGAATTAGTAGATCAATTAAACATGGAAAGAATATGGATACATACGTATAAGCAAAAACATATTATCTCTACATAGAACCCATCGAAATTAGCAAGAACACTGACAGAACTGTGTGAAATATTCTCAAAGCTAAACAGATTTCTCTCGAACTAATGGTGAGAGTGATATGATAACCGACTTCTGCCAAAGGAAAACTTCTTCAGCTGTTGAAATAGTCACAAATTTCTGACCCTATAAAACTATATATCATTCTTCTATATATGAAGATTTTCATTTGACATCTTTAATATCAGATATAAACAACCATTGCGAACTAAATATGCGACAAAGCAATCTCCAAAATATATTCATGCTCAGGTAAGCAAGCACCATTGCTCCAGTACTGTAAACAACTAAATGAGCATATGTTTAGTGTACCAAGATCTATATTAAAAAGGGTTGCAACTTTAGGGAGCTTACCAAGTACCAACAGAATCCATGATTTAAGTCATTCAACCGAGGTACACTTAGAAAGCATAGTCAATAGAGCAACTTAAACACAACGCTATGTAACTTAAACATAAATGTACCTGACGCTCCCAAGTCATTTAGATAATCAAAAAAAACTTCAGTGAGCATATGAAACTCATCCTTTACGAGACAACAGGAGAACACATCAGTAAAAATTTAGTTGTTTATATAAGACATAAATCTGCGGCAAGTTAACTTCCAGTTACAGTTTAAATAAGGCTCAAATCCTCTTATGAGTTAAGATCACTTCTCATACAAGAGCACACAAGTTCAATCTCACGTCGTTGTTAATTTTCTGCTGATAAGAAACACTATATTTTGCGATGTATAGGTGAATTCAGGTGGAAACCATGGTGCGGTGAAGGAGTGGCAGTAAGAGAAGCCAAGAAGCCCATTAAGAACAGTAAAACTGAGCAGTATCCGAGCAATCTCAGGCTATCAGCCTTCTAAACCGTTCGATCATGGGTCAGGATGTTATCTGGTCGTCTAATCTACCGTTAGTGCCACAATTTTCTTACGTGGGGGCAGCTGTCCTTAGTGGACGCTATTCTGGAAGAAAAATCGGAGGCATATGGTTGATTGGGCCTCACCGGCAGCCCATCTCAGTCAGGAACAGGCTTTTCCACGCTGCTCCCCCTCGCAACGCCCCTTCCTTTTGCACTTCAGACTCGAGTCTCCAGTCCTAACTCGCTCGACCCGAACCCTAGCCGCCAGTGCGTCGTGGGTCGCGCCGCCGGCCGACGGGACGAAGCACCTGGCCACGCTGCCCTCCAGATGCCCCGGTTTAGCACCGACTTTTTCTCCCTTTGACGCCCCGCAAGAGCGCCATCGCGACGAGGACCTGCTCCATCTCTCACTGCTGCTCCTTTCGAGCACCGCCGCAATGTCTACGTGCTTCAGTGACGCCGGCCCGACCGAGATCCTCCGCCCCCAGCAAGACCTCCGCCCCCATCTCCTTCTGCCGCTTCCAGCAGTACGTGCTCTTTCTTCCCTATGCCGCCCCGGTCGAGCGCCGCCGCCAGCAGGACGTGCTCCAGTGACGCCGCCCCGACCTAGCTCATCCACATGCACGCCCTCCACTCGGGAGGTCCACTTCTTTGGCACGACGCTTTTTTCTAATTCCTCTCAACTCCTCGACCCTTCCCTTCTTGTATTCTTTGTCGTGTGTGGATCCGAACTATTCTCAGTTATTCGTGTAGTTTTCATTGTACGAAGTTTACCTTCTTCATCATTTTCTCCATGAACGCACGATAGTTGCTTTCTATTTAAATAGATGGATTTGTTCAATTGTTCTTGGTGGGAGTCAATCTAGCAGGGGATATGTACATCATTCATATTGCTAACAACTAATTGGTTAGAAAAGCGAGTGGCTGATAGTACACTAAATCGGGTTTCCTTAAAAGATCTCGTGTGCTCAAATTCAGCAATGTGTGTACCGATTGTAGGAAAGCTTCGTGATGCTCTAACTGGATGTTATGTTCTTTGAAGAGCGAAAATGACGCTGGGACGGATACTGCATTTTGATCTAGAGAACAATGCCATACAAGGTAAAATTGTCACTCCTATTATTTTATTTATAAGAAGCCATTCTTCATTGCTGCTCCCAACATCTTAGGCTTAGGAACACAATATCCATAGGTTCAAAAGCACTAACTATCTGTTTATTGTTGTATTTTTTCTCAATGCATGAAAACTTAGCCTCCTCTCTTTTTAAGTTACTTCCCTGTGCTAATTTATTCATCCAACTATAGGCCGTGGACACCGGCAACATACTTTTTTCACCTTGTCATATTAGTACATCATTTTAAAATACTAAGTAAATGGTTTAATTATCATTTGTTTTCGTAAAAATTTTGGGGGGTGCCTCCTGGTCGATTTTGGTCATTCTTAGTTTGGAACTTTCATGAGAATCCCAAGTTGAGCGCTCACAAAATAGGCACCTATGTGCATTTGATCCTCCTTTCAATCGACCAGGATGCTCATAGTTACTTTTTTCGAAAAGGAAGGTTGAAAAGGTAACAAAACTAAGTATTTTTTAGGAACAAAACTAAGTATTTAATTACACTGAATTTCGGCAGGAGATTATAAGGATACGATTGTTAGAAGGTTAGGTGTTTCTAATTTCTCAACATTACGAGGCTCCCATGGGTCAGAGATAACTTAAGATAATAACATTTTTTGATACTCTGAGGTTTGAGCTGAAGATAATGAAGCCATTTTATTTATGTCCAGGGAAGTGTTTCATCATTCCTTAAGCCTGATAACACATTACCTTGCACATGCTTTGTTTTATGCTTTATAATGGACTACATGCCCAGATCTGAAATAGCCAATATTTTCAACTACAGAACACTTGTGTCCTTTAACTGAGCTGAAGCAATGCCAGCTTTGCAGGAAAAGCCATTAGATCTGTTCAGTACCCAATGTAACAGAAATTCTAATGAGCTTACCATATTGCAAACATGTTTTTTATGTTTAAAAGTCATTTATGTGTCCTACAACAGTTTTTCATTGGCATATGATCCGCCATCCCCGTTCTTTTGTTCAAAAGTACTGATCTTGACGCAGAGGAGGCAAGCCACAGGAAGAGAGGAGTTCCTCACGGAAGGGACAGGTTGTGCCCTGGAAGAATATGAGTTCAAGCTTGAATCTAGATTGGTTTCTATTGCGAGTAAGACAGAGCAATGAGGGTGATCTGGTCATGTCCAAGTTTCTGGGTCAGCCCCTTAGCTGTAGATAAGCTAATCCAGGTTTCTTATAAGTAATAAGATCATCCATATCAACTTTTCTGGGTCAGTCCCTTAGCTTCCATATTTGTACCAGCTTATGGTCATGTTATTCAAACATTTTCATTACAAGCCATCTGAGGTTATAGCAATATAATTGTACTAAAACATTCACCCCATATATGTACCATGACAACATGTTTCATGCTGCCAACATTTTCACAAATTTCTATCATTTTATTGAAAAAGTGGATGGGCGCAGCAACGCGCGCCAACATGGTCTAGTAGGGAAGTAAAAGGGGGCAATAGACGGCCACCATCTCCATTGCCTGGACAACGAACTGAGTTGTGCTACTTAGAAGAAGGTAGGTGATCTGGACAATTTATAAAGTTGCTAAAATGAAAAGTACAAAGACTGTATGCATGTATAATAGATCAAAATAAAGAGCATCCCTTGCAATTGGAGCATCCATAATTTAGTTAAATGATGGATCATTGTACACTACAAACTTTATATAATTTATCTTATAGGTGTTTTTTGGGTACAACTGAATAAGAAAGTACAACTATGCATAACATATGAATTTTAGTATTCCAAGTTAAGATTCTCTTCTGATCCATTATAACAAGACAAATTAGTGACAACTCGTCCTCGAGGATTGAGGAACGAAGTCAAGGAAACTGCCATATAAAATAGTACACCAAATTCAATTAAGATTCGTACCAACAATGATTTGCGTCGTTGTTGAATGAATCAACGGGCGCCTTGGCTCGATCGCATCCCACCCTTGCGTCGGATTCGCCTCGGCTGATTCCCTCCTCCTGCGCACCTCCTCTCGCGCTGGATCGGGTCCCCTCGCTCGCCGCTGGCGCTCGATCCCCTGGCGCACCTAGATGGGGGCATAGTTGACTAGTGGTTTCGGTCGTACGTACCTAAGAAGAATTTGATGGGGAGCACCCAACGCCCAGCGATGGGACTGTCGTCCCTCAGAGGAAGAGGTCCCCGTCGGAGCAGCACTGAGAATGGAAGGATGCATCGACATGGCGGCTGGCTTGGTGGATCCCATCTCAGTGATCGATGGCCTTCGCCTTCTTTGGCCGTCTCGCGTCACGCTATTTGATCGATCGACCTTTCTCGAGTGGGGGAAGTGGGCTACGCTGTTGTGGGCTGGTCGAACAGGCCCAGTTTACCATAAGGCTTCGTTTCGGTCTCTGGAGCAGCAACCCACATGACAGCTGGGCCAAAATTCACATAGTGCGGGACAGATTGCTTTCTTCACGAGATATGACGGCCAGAACTCCCATATCAATAAAATGTACGGCTAAAAACCCATATCGCTGTGAGGGCGGGGATTAGGTGCTGTTATACTGTCCTTAAGCCATTAACTAAATAAATTACACCATATATATATATATATATATATATATATATATATATATATATATATATATCAAAGAAACCGAAGTACACATGGATAAGAAACATTTCTAATACAACCAAAAATTACATCAAAATTCTTTGACATTGCTGCCTCTCACTTCTTTTGTATCTTGACTTTAACAGAATACCAAACTTGCACAGGCTGCACTAACCTAATAGGTATTTTAAAGCCGCATGCCCTAATAGGTGAGAACCTAAGATCGTTGAACATGTTGTTGCTGATGACACACCACTTGCAAGGCACGCTGTCGAACCATCGCTTTGATGTCATACCATCGGAGAAGAATATCGAGAACACAAAGTGAATTAGGAGAACCACGAACCTAACTAACCTTGGCATCACACATGCCGCCATGGCCGCCTTGATAGGTCGAAGTGCCAAACGACAATCCACCAGAACTAGATACGAAAAATTTGGGAGAAAAAACACACATGCTCTTGGATGCCTACCTTGCCGGTCTCGATAATAGGACGGTGATAGAGCCATGAGATTTTTATTTTGTGCGACATTGTCTTCACCATCGAGATGCTAAATCCATTGACATGGAAAACTAAAATAAAAAATGCTGACTAGTCTCCAACTTGGCTCCATGCCCTCCTGCCCTCCTCCCTCGTCTCCAAGTGCTAAAGTGGCCACTGTAATTATGCGTTGCTATATAATTAAATGTCACAACAAATGTTTCCACTGTAAAACAAATGTTCAAACATTTGATAATATAGGTCTGATATATGTAGAAAATGTTCAGGAATGTTTTCAAATATTCTCCCAATATTGTAGCTAAGCTAAGTTCTTTTTTTTCCTGGTTTTCAACTATTTATAGCATGCCTCTCCTTGTGTTTTCATTTGGTGTTCAGGTTTTCTTATTTCTTTTTTCCATGTGTTTAATAGGTTTTTTTTCTTTTTTTCCTTTTTAGGAAACATTTTTACATGTTTAACATTTTTCCAATATATGATTAACAGTTTTTGAAATGTATGTTCTGATGCCTACTTTTTTCCATAGATATTGTACATATTTTGTATATATCTAAAATATTTTATTATCTATGTTTAATATTTTTAGTAATGCTAATCTTGGTGTGAGTGTAGAATAACTTATTCTACACCCCAGCAACTCTACATTCAAAATGTAGTAAAACAGTACAAAAACATAGCATTTTTTTCTAAAAAAAATAGTAAATTGCAAACTTGGATAGTAAAAAAATATTTTCATAATTACTACATTATGTACACCATTTTACTAGATTTTGTATATGGCATTACTAGCGGGTGTAGAATAAGCTATTCTACACTCACACTTAGAATAACGCTATACAAGATTAACAATTTTTCTCAAATACTTGTTTTGAACAACTTATAATACACGTTGATTTTTTGTATGAACCGAAAACTTATTTTTTTAATACGTGAACATTGATATACATTACATACTGTTTTAGAAAAATGTCACAAAACAATTGTTTTAAAAAGCTAATTTTTTTATAAAAGTAATATACATTTTTTAATGCCAGGAAACATTTATTTTTAAATTACACAAACATTCTGTTTCACATAGTATAATGTTTTACAAAAATGTCATGTACATTTTTTGGAACGCAAACTTTTTTTATAGCACTTTTTTTATGGAACAAACATTTTCTTATAGGTTATGCAGACAGTTGTTTACACGACACTTGCATTTTAATGTGCGTAGAACACATTTTTTAAAACTAACTAGTTTATATAAAAAGTGAATTCCCGGATATAAAGGGCCGTGCTACTGGGCAGACCCATATAGAGGCCTCTTCAGCCATTATAGCTATTTTTCTAAATGATTTGACTTTATTCATTAACCCTATAAATTATATCAGATCAAAGAAACCAAATTACAAATAGATAAGAAACTAATACAACCAAAAGTTACATCAAAATTCTTTGACATTGCTACCTCTCGCTTCATCTTTCGTATTATGACTTCAACAGGAGCCTCAGTGAAAAAGTTGTAGAGTACCAAACTTGCACAAGCTGCGCTAACCTAATAGGTATTGTAAAGCCACATGAGCCACCTATCTCAACACATGAGAAACTAAGATCGTTGAACGTACTGCGGCTGACTGCGAATTCCGTGGAGGGTCTCCAGGAAGCCGTCGAAGCTGGGATGGATCTTCACCTGACTAAGCGGATACCCTAGCCGAAGATGGCATGGATTGTTCATGAGCTCTGCAAACATTTCAAGAACTGATGTTCTTCTGTTCTCGCGAGGATATTTATCACCCATGCATGTTGGAATGCTGTTAGTAATAAGATCCTACTCCTGCTATTTTAGCTGTTGCTATAGGCAGTGTTGTTAGACAGACAACTCAGTAGCCGACTAGAAGAACCATTTGTAAGTATATGAACATATATCTAGTTGCATGAACAACTTAAAATACTTGAACACTTGTTTGGAGGAAAAATATGAACATTTTTTCTAAAATCTACGAATATTTTCCCAATAAAAATACATATACTTTTTAATACATAAATAGATATGTATGTACTACTGGAAAAAAAATATGAGATGAACATTATTTTTAGTAAATACATCCAGTTCTATTTTGTATGTCAACATTTTTTTATTTTTGTCACTTTTTCCTATTATTTTAATCATTTATTATTATTTTTTGATGTATTTTAATCATTTATTCAAGAACTTAAACTTGTTAAATAAAAAATGCATTCCCTAATA
>LR738712.1:667709168-667810911 GCA_902687465.1 Secale cereale
ATATATATATATATATATATATATATATATATATATATATATATATTAAGAAAATGAGTTGAAGGTCGTGATACTGGACCAACCGATGTAAGGCTTCTTCAACTGTTATAGCCATATTTCTAAATGATATAACCTTACTAGATGTAACGCCCCGGGCACACCCGCTGGCGGGCTCCCGGAAAAGAAGGAATTCCTTATTGATATGAGTAGTCTATCATCCCTAATAAGCCCGGCCATCACATACATCCCCACTCAGAGGAACCGACGTCCTCGTCGGGCCACAGGAACGTTCCCTCTTGGCACAAACGTCTGTTCATCCAGTCCAATACATGTGCCATGCCGTGTGCCACGACGGGTCCCAAATGTCATGAATAACATGACCAAGCACCTGTCCGCAAACATCCGTGTAACCGCGAGGGTCGGCTCTAATACCAACTTTTATAGGCATAGGGAGCTAGATCATTGATAGCGCACGTTGCCGCACCCGTCTATTTGTACAATAAATATATAAATACATGAAACATGTTAAATCTTGCACAAACATAAATGTCTATTAGTCGGTAGTCAAGAGAAATGTCATATGTATAAATGGACATGTGACATATACATATATAGTGTATCAACAAAATCTTCTGTGATTGTGAATATTGAATCTGAGTGCCCACGGTCTTCCATAGTTTACTGGCTACACCAATCCAATTATGCCAACAAAAATGACATGATTACATTTCCTTGTGGCCGCTGGCAGCGTCCATGTCTTTGGTTAGATCCACAACAACTATCCCATAAATTTCAATTTTTGTAGTTTTATAAAATGAGCTATGAGGATATGAACACTTCTATTTAAAGAAAAACTAAACTTGGTCAAATCAAACTAAACTAAATTTCTATGTATGTGTCATTTTTCTCCAATGAATATTTTAACAAATATCAAATATCAAAAACATATACATGCCCACTTACACTGTAACATACCAAAATTCTAAAATTTGTAATGTTATATTAAATAAATAATTATGAGTTTTGTTTGATTTTTGTGTGATTGAATGTGTGAAATTGAATGGAATTTGAAATTACTTTTCGAAAGTTGAGTGAGAGGGAACAAAAGGACTTTCCCAAACTTTTACCTTTGCATTTTGATCTCCAAGAATTCAAATTCATTTCATCACCAAGACTATAGAGTGAAGATAATATGACTTCTTCCATTTAAAGTAATGAAAAGGGATTTCAAAATGTTTTGAATTCCATTTGAAATATTGAAATATAGAAACTTTAAGCAACTCAATGAGTTCATGAGAGAAGATAAAATCACTTCTTCAAATTTGGAGAAAGAAAGTTGGAAGTTTCAAAGAAATAAATTGAAAGTCACTTTGAAGTTATTTGAAATTCAAATTCAAAACCTATTGGGAGCTATTTGGTTTTTATTCAAATTATTTTTCTCCTAAAAATAATTGAATGTAAATAAGGGTAAAATGATTCCCTTTAATGGAAAATCAGGAGAAAAAAAATTTGAAATCATTTTGGTATTTCAGAAATGATTTTATTGGTTTTAAATGCAATAGTAGCACTGTTTGACTTTTCTGAAATTTTAGAGAATTTATTTGAACTTGAAAAATAGTTCATATTATTCCTGTTATTTTTGTGAGCATTTTGGTATATAATATGCCTTTGTAGATTTTTATTTTCTCTCTGTGATTTTTTCTTTCTTTCTATATAAAAAAACAACGCACACACACCGGCATAGCCCGAGCGCTCGAGTGCCCCAGGCCGCTCGTTCACCTCGCTCGCTCGCCCTCTCTCCCGCTTGCTCTCGCTGCCAGGAGGGGCCCGCTCCCCAGGCCTTCGTCCCCAACCTCCGTCCGCACCGTGCGCCCGAGCTTGCTGCGCTTGCCGCAAACGGCGGCCGCACCCACGGGATATGGCTTATTCGCAGCTCCCGAGCTCCCTCTACCCGCCTATAAAAGCCCCGGTACACCCTCATCCGATCCTGCCCCTCCTCTACCCTTCACGTCGCCCATAGCCGTCGCCGTCGTCACTTGCATCTCGCCGGAGCCGGAGCACCTTGCCATCGATTTCATCGCCAGTAGACCACCCCGGCCATTGTAGTAGGATTGCATGGTAGGAATTTTATGCCGGTTGTCTATACACCAAGTAGTTCATTGAGGTAGGTCTGAACTATACAATATTTGTCACCGCCGTGTAAGTTTATTTTTGCCTCGCCAATGTAGACGTGGATTGGGAAGTGTTCATGGTGAGACATGAGTGACAAGGTAGTAAGTAGGACCAAGATAATTAATGAACTACCTGGGTGGAAATTTGGTTTGAATGGTGACGAAGTACAGTGGGAGCATGCATGGAAAATCCATGGTGGCGCACCACTAGTGGTCCGTCCGCCTAGGCTCAAAGGGATCAAACATGTTTTCATGTCTAGAAGCTTACGTCTGCAGCCACAAGCCAATATGTGCTCTGGCTTAGTTGAGTAGTGAGGGAGTCCGGGACTAACGGGTCCTCGGGCATCCGGCCTATTATCAATTGTCCGGACTAGTGGGCTATGAAGACATGAAGGCCAAAGACTCCACCCGTGTACAGATTGGACTCTCCTTGGCATGGAAGGCAAGCTTGGCGACCAACTATGAAGATTCCTTCTTATGTAACCGACTCTATGTAACCCTAGATCCCCCCGGTGTCTATATAAACCGGAGGGTGTAGTCCGAAAAGGATATACTCATTACCATAGTCATACAGGCTAGGCTTCTAGGGTTTAGCCATTACGATCTTGTGGTAGATCAACTCTTGTAATACTCATATTCATCAAGATCAATCAAACAGGAAGTAGGGTATTACCTCCATAGAGAGGGCCCGAACCTGGGTAAACATCGTGTCCCCCGTCTCCTGCTACCATCAACCTTAGATGCACAGTTCGGGAACCCCTACCCGAGATCCGCCGGTTTTGACACCGACATTGGTGCTTTCATTGAGAGTTCCACAGTGACGTCGACGAAAGGTTCGATGGCTCGCCTTGTCCTTAAAGACAACATCACCTCCAGGGGAGTCCTGGCCCCAGGACAAACCCTCCAGCTGGGCGGCTTTACCATGATCGCCCGTTCGACCATTGAGCCAAAGATGACCTCTCGAGCCATCGAAAACCCCCTTCGCATCAACTCCGAACACTCCACTCAGATGGATCCGACAGAGTTCTCGTCCTTGAACGAGCTCCTAGATCGCATCGCCGCTTTGGGAATCGCCACAGATTACGATCGAATCGGGCTTAAAACCGATCAAGGAGAAATCAAAACTCCGTCGGTCACCCACCAGATAGAGGTAGTTGAGGAGCAGGATGGCGGGTCTTCTTCTATATCGAAGATGGACTATGTTCGGATCGCCGGTCAGGAAGAACCGGATACCCACAAGCGAAAAGATGCGACCAGCCCTCCGAACATAGAATCAGACGATAGTCCTAAACAATCGGAAGATACTCCGGGGCCCAGACTGTTGAGTCTGGGAGGTCTTCAGACTCCGGACAATCGGTCGGGTCAGGGTTCGGATTTAATTCCACCCACCCACCCGGACATAGACGCTCTCATGAGCATAAAACAACAGTCTCAGGAAAACGGTCCACCACTTCTTGGCCAGATTCCTCCTTGTCAAAGACAACATAAAAGATTATCACGACGAGGACGCGATATCAGCGTTCTTCAACAATTGCACGGACGGAGGAATTCTCAATGCCATCAATCGCCGCCACATACTGAAGTTCGCCGACTTAGCAACTATCGTACAGAAGTACAGCATGATGGAAAGCGCCTGGAAAACTCAGGCAACTTACTGGGAACCGTCGGTCCCAACTCGACTACTCCTACAGGCGAAGAGGGCTCACCCCCGTGGCACGCCCAGTCCAACAGTCAAGAAGCATAAACCCATTACGCGTCACGGCACCGTTCTGGAGGGATGGCTCGACGGCCCATGCAAAATACACACGACACTCGATACCGTGGCAACCCACAGCCTTAGAGCATGTTGGATACTCTGGCAGGTAGCCAAGATCGGCGAGGAGATCCTTATCAAGGCCACCCCAGAGCAGCACCCTCCGGAAAACGACGACACAAGAGTATTGACGGTCTTCGAGACATTCGCTTCAAACAACAAGCGCAAAAGGGCACTTCGCGACCTCAGCGAAGTCTGCCAAATAGCCGCAATAAACACTTGGAATGACACGACTATAACATTTAATGCCGGTGATGAACCGAGGTACAGGATAGTCCGGGCGCCAGCTGCATTAGTCCTCAGTCCCATCGTGGATGGGTTTCGACTTACTAAGGTCCTCATGGACGGTGGCAGCAGACTAAACCTCATTTATGAGGACACACTCCACAAGATGGAAATAGACAGGAGCTGCATCAAGCAAAGTAGCACAACCTTCCGAGGAATCATTCCCAGTCGGGAGGCGTGGTGCGCGGGCAAAATCACACTTGACGTGGTTTTCAGCACGCCGAAGAATTATCGGTCCGAAGAAATTACTTTCCAAGTGGCCCCTTTCAGCAGTGGATACCACGCCCTGTTGGGGCAGGATGCTTTTACACGCTTCCAAGCTATACCTCATTACGGGTATATGAAGCTCAAAATGCCCGGACCAAACGGTATAATCGATCTCGTCAGTGATCCTGACATAGCACTCCGCGCTAAAAACAAAACCGCATCCCTGGCCCTTGAGGCGCTATCTGAAGCCCTCACGGCCGAAGAGTTAACCACACTACGCTCTACGGTGGACAGGGATGATGTGATCCTCAACAAATGCCCCAAATCCACCTCCTTCAAACCATCAGAAGAAATAGTCAAATTTCAGGCCCACCCAACGGACCCCAAGAAGACAACATCTATCGGAGCGCAACTGAACCCAACAGTTGACGCCGCACTATGAGAACTCCTGCGCGAAAACTGGGACATATTTGCCTGGCACCCTTCAGATATGCCAGGGATCCCACACAAGCTGGCAGAACATAGCCTCAATATATTAAAGGGATTTAAACCGGTCAAGCAAACAATGCGGCGCTTTTCCGAACCCAGGCGACAAGCCATGGGGGAGGAGTTGGCCACGCTTATCTAGGCCGGATTCATTAGAGAAATCCAACATCCGGACTGGCTGGCAAACCTGGTGATGGTACCAAAGAAGGACAAATCCTGGTGCCTGGGTGTCGATTTCAAAGACCTCAACAAGGCTTGTCCTAAGAATCCCTTCCCCCTCCCTCGCAATGATCAAATCATTGACGCCACCGCAGGACATTGATAACCCACAAGTGTAGGGGATCGCAACAGTTTTTGAGGGTAAAGTATTAAACCCAAAATTGTTGATTTGACACAAGGGGAGCCAAAGAATACTCTTAAGTATTAGCAGCTGAGTTGTCAATTCAGCCACACCTAGAAACTTAGTATCTGCAGCAAGATAGTTTAGTAGCAAAGTAATATGATAGTGGCGGTAGCAGCAATAAAAGTAACGATAGTGTTTTTGTAGTTTTTGTGATAATAACAACGGAAAAGTAAATAGCAACTAGCAATATAGGTAAAGCTCGTAGGCATTGGATCGGTGATGGGAAATTACGTCGGATGCAATTCATCATGTAGAAGTTATAACCTAGGGTGACACAGAACTAGCTCCAGTTCATCAATGCAATGTAGGCATGTATTCATACGTGCTTATGGAAAAGAACTTGCATGACATCTTTTGTCCTACCCTCCCGTGGCAGCGGGGTCCTATTGGAAACTAAGGGATATTAAGGCCTCCTTTTAATAGAGTACCAGACCAAAGCATTAACACATAGTGAATACATGAACTCCTCAAACTATGGTCATCACCGGGAGTGGTCCCTATTATTGTCACTTCGGGGTTGCGGGATCATAACACATAGTAGGTGACTATAGACTTGCAAGATAGGATCAAGAACACACATATATTCATGGAAACATAATAGGTTCAGATCTGAAATCATGGCACCCGGGCCCTAGTGACAAGCATTAAGCATAGCAAAGTCATAGCAACATCAATCTAAGAACATAGTGGATAATAGGGATCAAACCCTAACAAAACTAACTCGATTACATGATAGATCCCATCCAACCCATCACCGTCCAGCAAGCCTACGATGGAATTACTCACACACGGCGGTGAGCATCATGGAATTGGTGATGGAGGAAGGTTGATGATGACGATGACGACGATCTCCACTCTCCGGAGCCCCGAACGGACTTCAGATCAGCCCTCCCGAGAGAGATTAGGGCTTGGCGGCGGCTCCGTCTCGTAAAACGCGATAATTCTTTCTCCTTGATTTTTTTCTGCACGAAACAGAAAATATAGGACCTGGGGATACGTCGGTGGAGCTTCGGGGGCCCCTCGAGGCAGGGGGCACGCCCTGGGAAGGGGGGCGCGCCCCCCACCCTCGAGGACAGCCCGTGGGCCCCCCGGTGTGGATCTTCTTGCAGGTATTTTTTATATTTTCTGAAATAATTCTACGTTGATTTTCAGGCGATTCCGAGAACTTTTTATTTCTGCACAAAAACAACACCATGACAATTCTGCTAAAAACAGCATCAGTCCGTGTTAGTTCCATTCAAATCATGCAAGTTAGAGTCCAAAACAAGGGCAAAAGTGTTTGGCAAAGTAGATACGTTGGAGACATATCAACTCCCCCAAGCTTAAACCTTTGCTTGTCCTCAAGCAATTCAGTTGATAAACTGAAAGTGGTAAAGAAAAACTTTGACAAACTCTGTTTGCTCTTGTTGTTGTAAATATGTAAGCTAGCATTCAGGTTTTCAACAAGATCATGAACTAACCACATTCACAATAACTTTCAGGTCTCAAGGCTACTCACTACAATGGCATAATCAACTAGCGAGCAATAATAATAAACCTCGGATGACATCACTTCTCAAAACAATCATGATATGATATAACATGATGGTATCTCGCTAGCCCTTTCTGAGAACGCAAAACATAAATGTAGAGCACCTTTAAAGATCAAGGACTGACTAGACATTGTAATTCATGGTAAAAGTGATCCAGTCGTGATCATACTCAATGCAGATTAATAGTAATACATGCAACGACAAAGGTGCTCTCCTACTGGTGCTTTTTGATGAGAGGATGATGACTCTGCATAAAAGTAAATAGATAGGCCCTTCGCAGAGGGAAGCAGGGATTTGTAGAGGTGCCAAAGCTCGATTTTTAAATAGAGATTGAATAAAATTTTGAGCGGTATACTCTCATTGTCAACATAACAACCAAGAATCTCAATATCTCCCATGCTACGCACATTATAGGCGGTTCCCAAACAGAATGGTAAAGTTTATACTCCCCCAACCACCAACAAGCACACTCCACGGCCAACCGAATCCACGGGTTACCGTCCAAACAAGCAACCGCCCTAGGGGAGTTTTGTTTAATTATTATGATTTTGAGCATGGGACTGGGCATCCCGGTTACCAGCCATTTTCTCGTGAATGATGAGCGGAGTCCACTGATACGTCCAAAACGTATCTATAATTTCTGCTTGCTCCATGCTTCTTTTGTGTGATATTGCTATGATATTTATGCACCTCCATACACTTTTGATCATATTTGGACTAACCTATTAACTCAATGCACCACAGTGCCAGTTCCTGTTTTCTGCTGTTTTTCTATTTCAGGTTCCCCCATATTAAAAGTGCTCCAAAAATTCCGGGAAAAATATAGGAAAAATCAGCGTACAGGAAGCTTCACGAAGAACAAAACCGGGGCCAGAGGGGAGCCAGGGGTGGCCCAGGCGGCCACCTGGCGCGGCCCCACCCCTGGCCGCGCCAGGGGGCGCCTGGGGCCCCCTCTCCGCCTCTGGTTGCCCCCCTTCGCATATATATTCCTCTCATCCCGAAACCCTCGAGGACGGAACCCTTTTTCACGATCTCGCCTCTGTTCCGCCGCTGCAACGCTTCCAAGATCGGGAGCATCAGGAGAACTCTTCCCGGCACCCTGCCGGAGGGGAGAACCACCACCGGGAGCTTCTCCACCACCATGGACGCTTCCTGGATGAGTTGTGAGTAGTCCACCTTGGACCATGGGTCCATGATAAGTAGCTATGTGATGTTCTCCTCCCCTCTTTGCTCTTCATGGTTTAGACCTTGTGAGCTGCCCTACATGATCGAGGCACATATGTAATCTTTATGTTGTTGCTCTGCTGAGTTTGCTGGGATCTGATGGATTATGAGACTATGTTCAGATTGTGTGTGAGTAATATATTTGATTCACCTCTTTTATATTTTTGTCCTTGAGTAATTCTAGCATGTTCTCCGTTGCTGTTTATTGCTTTGGCCAAGTAGTAGGTAGTAACTCCAAGAGGGAGCGTTATGCTTGATTGTGGGTTCATGCCCCCTGATGACTAGCTTGAGTGACAGAAACATGAGTCTAGGGGATGTGCTGTTGCCACAAGGGGGAAAACAACGGTGCTTGTACTTGCGGGTGCAAGGATTGTTTACTTTACGCAAGGTTCTTTTAATGCAGTTGTCTGTTGCTTTGAGTTTACACTTTGGGTGGGATTCGCAACTTAATACCAACGAGATGCTATGGATAGATATCTCAAGGTGGATGATTAGTAGTAGATGCAGATGGATTTCGGTCTACTTTCCTTGGCGTACCGCCCATGCTTTTGAGCCTCTACCTTTCTTTGCAGCATAGTTAGCATTGGTTTGCGCACATAATCCTGTCAATTGCCCAGCTGTAAATTTTTTACCTCGCTTAGCTGTTTTATCGTCTTTTGGGAGAGAGACATCACTAATGAACATCATGGGACCACGGTCCATATTACCACCACTGATCACACCTTCTATTTACTTCCTGTTTCTATTTCCTAGTTGCAGTCATAGCTATCATTATTATCTCCTGTGTTTGATCCTTTGTAAACAACAAGGCCGGAGGGATTGACAACCTCTCTGTACTCGTTGGGAGCAAAGTTATCTGTATCTGTGTGCAGGTCTTGTCAACCGCTAAGTTTCTGGCGCCGTTGACACCTACTTGTCGACCCTCGGAGTCTCACGGGATTCGATCCTTGGTATCTTTGCCAAGGGAAATTTGCTGCTACGCTACATCTCAACCTTCCACTTGGGGTAACCAACGAGGGGCGAGAAGCCATCAAGCAAAGTTTCCGGCGCCGCTGCCGGGGACTCCACTCTTCAAGATAGGGGAGTTGCACGCTATCTTTTATCTTTGCTTTTTAGTCTTGTTAGTTTACCTTTCAGTTTTTGCCTTAGTGTCCCTTACCAAAAATCACAAAAATAGTTATCTTGCTTTTAGTTGGCATTATGTCTGGTCCTTTTGCCTTTGGTGAGGCAGAAGTGCTCACCTTTAAACAAAGAGGTGGTGAAAGTCTAAAAGATGCCTGGTATAGAATTAATGATTCTCAAAAAAGAGCCACCAAGAAGCAATCTACTACTATCCTGCTTAGGAATTTTTATGTTGGAATTACTTCTTGGAATAGGTTTATTCTAGATTCTGCTATCAATGGAAATTTCCTAGAAGCCCCAATTTGGGAATCTCTTAGTATTATGGAAAATCTTGTTGGAAATCCCCCTGTTGTTAGCATTCAAGAGGACATTACCCTAGCTCACATTATGAAAAAACTTGAAAAGATAGAGCTAGAGATGCCAAGCATTAATAAGATAAATGAGTTGGACCGTAAGATCCAAGGGAATTTGAATAGGCTTGATAGCTCCATGCATAAAAGTCTCAAAACTTTGGAGACCATCAAATCCCATGACTTGGATTCTTCAAGGATAGACAAGATTGAGGAAATCTTTGACACTTTAGGAACTACTTTCTCCTCAATCAAAGCCAAAAAGGTAGAAACTCCGGCAAAGAAGGAACCTAAGTTCGTTTATGTTCCAAAGGCTCCTCGTTCCAAAAGTAATACTTCTATTGCCAAAGGGGTTGAAACTGTGAAGACTTTGGAAGAAATACCTCTCTTTGATAAATTGATAAATGAATCTCCCATTGACTTTCCACCTTTTGGTTTTCTCCCTAGAAGTATCTTTATTAGGCCTTTATTTGAAAGTCCTCTTAAGACTAGTTGTACTATTGAAGAGCTTTTTGATGATCTTGATGATGTTTCAATTGATACAACTTGATCTTTTTGCATCATGCCTAGCTTAAAGGCATAAAAGAAAGCGCTTTTGGGAGGCAGCCCACAACGAATAAGGTTTTATTTTGCTTTTGTTGTGTCTTGATGTTTGTTACTACAGTAGCATCATCATTGTATCTTTTCTTTTCAGCTTTCTGCCAAGTTTAGCCTCTGATTGCAAGAAAGTTCAAAATTTGTGATGTGCTGTCCAGAAAACAGATTCTGTCCTTGGACAGAAAAATTCGTATAAAATCCCCAGATCATCTTTTTGATCTGAATTTTTTTGACAGCGTGCTCTATACAATTGGATTTCGAGCGTCTGTTCTGAGTTTTTTGATTTGAGTTGCAGAAGTGCCCCGAAAAAATTATTTACTACCTGCTGGTCTGTTTTTCACAGATTCTGTCCTATTTTGCCTTTTCTTCGTTTTGCAAACCTTGAGCTTGCTTTTTCTTTGCAAAAAACCTTTTGGCAATCTTGAGAAACAGTAGCTCTTCAAGATTATCTTTATTTCCAGTAGGGAAAAACTATTTTATTGTGGGTACTAACCTCGCTAATCAGATTATGATGCGTTATGTATGAAGGGAGTTTTCAAGTGTGCGAGGGAAGATGATAAAAGAAGATTCAGGAGGGTCAAACGCTCAAGCTTGGGGATGCCCCCATGCACCCCCAAGAAATATTCAAGAAGACTCAAGCGTCTAAGCTTGGGGATGCCCCCATGCATCCCCTTCTCCATCAACAATTATCAGTTCATCTTTCGTTCCACCATATTTTAATCACTTCATGCGTTATGTGCTATGCTTGGAGCGTCTTGCTCTTAGTTTCCTTTTTAGTTTTCTTTAGCTTTGCTTGCTGTTCATAACAAGTTAGAACCCAGCTTTCTTTGTGTGGGAGAGAAACACGCTCCACTTCAACCTAGAACACAACATAGGGTTTTCATGCTTATCTTTGCTGTGTGTGTTCTTTGTCTTTCCATAGCTGCTGTCATGTTTAGCTCTTAGTTTTCATGCTTTTCTTTATAAAGAGCTTTTGTTTAGTTGGTTGCTGAACTCTCTTGAGTTTTCATGTTTATCTTGTTAAGAGAGTTTGCCTGTTGCACTGAGTTGTGTGTCTTAACTTAAAGTAGGTAATTGAGGTTGCTATTTAATTTTAGTAGTAACTTGCAATAGTTTTGAGGTATTGCCATGAGTAATGTCTGAACTTTTGGTGTCAAGAGCTTTAGCCTATTAGTGATAGATGTCGTATTTTGGGCAATCCGTGTTTATTTTCGAAAACCTACAAAATAGTTGAGAACTTTAGCTACTAGATGGATCACTAATCTTTGGAGGGATCGAATATTAGAGTACACTCACGTACCATGAGTCGAGGATGCGCAAGGATAACCAAACCCCCATACACTCCTCCTCGGGGTACTTGTCTCTTTGTGAACCTCCTAATTAGATTGAGAGTTACAGATAATAAGTGCATGAGTTCTTTGGACTAATGTGAGTATTCGAAAGTTGACACTTCCACCTAGCCATATTTTTCTAGCCTCTTCGGTACCGTGCATTGCCCTTTCTCACCTCGAGATTTGGCGCATACTCCGCCGGTGCATCCAAATCCTTGGCACGATACGCTCTGTCATCATAAGCCTCATTATATCCTTTCTCAAAACAGCCACCATACCTACCTATTAAGGCATTTCCATAGCCTTTCTGAGATACATTGCCATGCAACATCCATCTTCTCATGACTTGATCTTCATGTCATACATGCTTTTTGCTTGATCGATGAGCCGCATGCTAGTTGGGCCTTGCCCTAATCATTTCTACATGACGCGCTAGTATCATTGCATATCCTGCTACACCGGCAGAGGCATACATTTGCATACATCATGATAGTTTCATTTTCTTTATGTTGCGTACTTTTGTAAAGTGTGAAAGATCTTCTATACTTCTTGTAATATATAGAGTGTTGCCCCTAAAGTGAGGAAAAGATCCCAAAGAGGACAAAATCAAAAGATCCCAAAGAGGACAAAATCAAAAGATCCCAAAGAGGACAAATGAGAGTTAAATAGAAAGAGCCATTGAGGCCACAAAAAAATAAAAAAAATGGAAAAAAGAGAAAAAGAAATAAAAAGAGAGAAGGGGGCACACTACTATTTCTTTTGAGAGATCCACACTCGTACTCCATCTTATACCTTGTACTCCATAGAGATTATCATTCATGCATATAGCTACGTGGGGACCTTCACACTATAGAACTTGGCTTGTATATTCCAATGATGAGCCTCCTCAAAAGAGCTCTAGGTCTTCTTGAGAAAGCAAGTTGGATGCACCCCCACTAGTTCGATTGGAGAGCTTACCTTAGCTCATATGTGCATCCGTTGCATGGCAATCCCTACTCCTCACATCATATCTATCATTTGGCTTTCTCTCGCCCATGATTGTCCTCATTGATGTGAGCCTTTCACACCTTTTTGTCTTCCCCCTTCATCATTTTTCTCTCTTTGCCATCCTAAGTGTCAACTTTCTTGCTTACGCTCATCCATTGCATGAGTGCTCAAAATATCGAAAGGGAGTGGATCATTTTGACTTGTACCTGGCTAATGGTCTGGGGATGAGTAAAGATAAGATTCCAAAGAAGACCAAGTGTGAAACTTTAGTAGATTAAGTTCTCAACAATACAAAAACTATGTTTTACTCTCTCGTATATCCCTATCCCCTTTCTTGCACGCAAACACCATTTGGAGACATTCGAGTCACGGACAGCGAGAGCTCTTGCACCTTTATGTTCTTATGTTGCTTGTTACAATGCTAATATAGACTCTTGCTTGTTATGACTTGAATTGAATTACATGCCTTGATTTCTTTACTTAAAAAGTTCTTATATGGTTGGTAGCATGTCACCACTGAAATTATGCTTGTTATCATTTACCTACTCGAGGACGAGCAGGAATTAAGCTTGGGGATGTTGATACGTCCAAAACGTATCTATAATTTCTGCTTGCTCCATGCTTCTTTTGTGTGATATTGCTATGATATTTATGCACTTCCATACACTTTTGATCATATTTGGACTAACCTATTAACTCAGTGCACCACAGTGCCTGTTCCTGTTTTCTGCTGTTTTTCTATTTCAGGTTTCCCCCATATTAAAAGTGCTCCAAAAATTCCGGGAAAAACATAGGAAAAATCAGCATACAAGAAGCTTCATGAAGAACCAAAGTGGGGCTAGAGGGGAGCCAGGGGTGGCCCAGGCAGCCACCTGGCGCGGCCCCACCCCTGGCCGCGCCAGGGGGGCGCCTGGGGCCCCCTCTCCGCCTCTGGTTGCCCCCCTTCGCATATATATTCCTCTCGTCCCGAAACCCTCGAGGACGGAACCCTTTTTCGCGATCTCGCCTCTGTTCCACCGCTGCAACACTTCCAAGATCAGGAGCATCAGGAGAACTCTTCCCGGCACCCTGCCGGAGGGGAGAACCACCACCGGGAGCTTCTCCACCACCATGGACGCTTCCCGGATGAGTTGTGAGTATTCCACCTTGGACCATGGGTCCATGATCAGTAGCTATGTGATGTTCTCCTCCCCTCTTTGCTCTTCATGGTTTAGACCTCGTGAGCTGCCCTACATGATCGAGGCACATATGTAATCTTTATGCTGTTGCTCTGCTGAGTTTGCTGGGATCTGATGGATTATGAGACTATGTTCAGATTGTGTGTGAGTAATATATTTGATTCACCTCTTTTATATTTTTGTTCTTGAGTAATTCTAGCATGTTCTCCATTGCTGTTTATTGCTTTGGCCAAGTAGTATGTAGTAACTCCAAGAGGGAGCGTTATGCTTGATTGTGGGTTCATGCCCCCTGATGACTAGCTTGAGTGACAGAAACATGAGTCTAGGGGATGTGCTGTTGCCACAAGGGGGAAAACAACGGTGCTTGTACTTGCGGGGTGCAAGGATTGTTTACTTTACGCAAAGTTCTTTTAATGCAGTTGTCTGTTGCTTTGAGTTTACACTTTGGGTGGGATTCACAACTTAATACCAGCGAGATGTTCTGGATAGATATCTCAAGGTGGATGATTAGTAGTAGATGCAGATGGATTTCGGTCTACTTGCCTTGGCGTACCGCCCATGCTTTTGAGCCTCTACCTTTCTTTGCAGCATAGTTAACATTGGTTTGCGCACATAATCCTGTCAATTGCCCAGCTGTAATTTGTTTACCTCGCTTAGCTGTTTTATCGTCTTTTGGGAGAGAGACATCAGTAGTGAACATCATGGGACCCCGGTCCATATTACCACCACTGATCACACCTTCTATTTACTTCCTGTTTCTATTTCCTAGTTGCAGTCATAGCTATCATTATTATCTGTTGTGTTTGATCCTTTGTAAACAACAAGGCCGGAGGGATTGACAACCTCTCTGTACTCGTTGGGAGCAAAGTTATCTCTATCTGTGTGCAGGTCCTATCAACCGCTAAGTTTCTGGCGCCGTTGACACCTACTTTTCGACCCTCGGAGTCTCACGGGATTCGATCCTTGGTATCTTTGCCAAGGGAAATTTGCTGCTACGCTACATCTCAACCTTCCACTTGGGGTAACCAACGAGGGGCGAGAAGCCATCATCCACTCATCGTGAGAATAACCCACTTAGCATGGAAGATATAGACATCCCTAGTTGATACATGAGCTGTTCGAGCATACAAAACAGAATTTCATTTGAAGGTTTAGAGTTTGGCACATACAAATTTACTTGGAATGGCAGGTAAATACCGCATATAGGAAGGTATGGTGGACTCATATGGAACAACTTTGGGGTTTATGGAAGTGGATGCACAAGCAATATTCCCGCTTAGTACAGGTGAAGGCTAGAAAGAGATTGGGAAGCGACCAGCTAGAGAGCAACAACGGTCATGAACATGCATTAAAATTAATCAACAATGAATGCAAGCATGAGTAGGATATAAATCACCATGAACATAAATATCGTGAAGGCTATGTTTATTTGTTTCAACTACATGCATGAACAGGTGCCAAGTCAAGTCACTTAAATTGTTCAGAGGAGGATACCACCCATCATACCACATCACAACCATTTTAATATCATGTTGGCACGCAAGATAGACCATTATAAACTCTCAGCTAATTAAGCATGGCATAAGCAGCTATGATCTCTAATTGTCATTGCAAACATGTTTCATTCATAACAAGATGAATCAAGAACGACGAGCAATCATATTTACAAAAACAAGAGAGGTCGAGTTCATACCAGCTTTTCTCATCTCAATTAGTTCATCATATATCATCCTTATTGCCTTTCACTCGCACGACAGAACGGTGTGGAAAATAATAATAGTGCATGTGCATTGGACTAAGCTGGAATCTGCAGGCATTTAATACAAGAGAGAAGACAAGGTAATATGGCACAAGATTAAATCAACAACAAAGCATATGAGAGCCACTAAGCATTTTCAATCATGGTCTTCCACTCTTAACCCCTAAAGAAAAGAAAAGAAACTATTTACATGGGAAAGCTCCCAACAAGCAAAAGAAGAACGGGAAATCTTTTTGGGTTTTCATTTTTCAGTTACTACTACAAGAAAGTAAAGTAAACTAGCTACAAGCTACACTAATATTTTTTTGTTTTTCTGGGTTTTTATTGTACACAAGAAAAAGACTAAGAAAAAGAAATCGAAACTAAGCATGGATGGTACAGTGAAAGAGTGTGAGCACCGATAACTAGAATAAGTGTGAACATGAATGTAAGTCGGTGAGAAACACATACTCCCCCAAGCTTAGGCTATTGGCCTAAGTTGGTCTACGGCCAGTATTGGCCTGACGGATATCCAAAGTTGTAGTTAGGGTCGTACTGAGACGCAACAGATGCTGCATGATGAGCTGCAGCTCGAAGGCGGGTTGCCTTCGTCATGTTATAATAGGCATTTGCCTCCTCCATAGTTATAGTGTATCTTCCTTTTCCTAAAAATTAAACAAAGTAGGGGCAGGAAGAACAATAGGGATGGCATGCTGCCTGTTAAAGATTAGTCGATATTTGAGAGTTTGATTATTCCACTCTATAAACCGGTGACTAGCCATAGCATTACAGTCAAAATAAGCAGCAGGTAAAGGTTCATCATACAGATGCACATACACACCAAGATAGCGGGCTATGCGGGTAGCATAGATCCCACCAAATAAATCTCCATACAAACCATTATGGTGCAGTCTACGTGCAACAATTGCTCCTAAATTATATTGCCTATCACCAAGTACGTCACTCCTGAGAATGCTGAGATCAGGGACACACATGTGACAGGCTTCATCTTTACCATTTATGCATCTACCAATAAAGAGAGCAAAGTAATGAATAGCAGGAAAATGTATGCTTCCCGTAGTGGCTTATGTGATGTCCCTGGATTCTCCCACTATAATACTAGCAAGGAATTCTCTAAATTCAGATTTATAAGGATCACTCATACTACCCCACCGTGGGAGCTTGCAGGCTTCATTAAAATCCTCTAAGTCCATGGTATAAGATTTATCATAAAGATCAAACAGGACAGTGTGAGAATTATGTGAAGATGAAAATTTAAACCTTCTCACAAAGCTATCAGTTAAACCACGGTATTGGAGGCACTTATCTTGCATGAAGTCCTCGAGGTCGGAGTTACGCACATATGCGTAAAATTCATCTTTGATGCCCGCTTGACTCATAAATTCATCCGACGGCCATTCACAAGGCCGTACATCAGCATCCCTCGGTGGTTCATCATCGGGCTCACAGAACGCGAGCATCGGTCCTTGCTTCCTTGAAGGACCACCTTGGAAGTTTTTCCTAGACATTTTTCTGAAATTTCTAAATTTTTTAGTAACTCACAAATAAAAGTTAACCAAGCTCAACAAGATTGATAGCAACAAATCCTCTAAGTGCCTAGAAGCTATATCATGCATTAGAACTACTTGGGACCAAGAAAATTTGACATGCAAGCTCAAGAACAAGGTCACCACAACAGCACAAATTTGCAACAAATAAATCAGTAGAACAAAAACTAATTGGACCAATGGAGGAGTCACATACCAAGGAACAATCTCCCCAAACAGTTTGGTGAATGGTGCTTTGAGCAAGGAGATCGAAAATGGCAACAAAATGAGCTAGAACTCGGGTTTGAGCTGGTGGGGGATTTTTTGGGGAGGAAGAAGAAGAGCATGGGTGAAAGGATAAGTGGAGGGGGGCCACGTGGGGCCCTCGACGCAGGGGGCGCGCCCTGTG
Organism: Secale cereale; assembly: GCA_902687465.1. Taxonomy (NCBI): domain Eukaryota; kingdom Viridiplantae; phylum Streptophyta; class Magnoliopsida; order Poales; family Poaceae; genus Secale; species Secale cereale. The sequence goes on from LR738712.1 coordinate 667,726,549, forward strand.
AAGGGGGGCGCCCCCTGTGCCATCGAGGCCACGTGCTGGCTCAACTCGCTGTGTGTTCAGTGCCATATGTTCTTAAATATTCTAGAAAAAATCATATTTCATTTTCATGGCATTTGGAGAACTTTTATTTTTGGGATATTTTTTTATTGCACGGATAAGTCCGGAAACAGACAGATAAAGCTATTTTTCTTTTATTTAACCTAATTAACAAAAATTAAAAGGAGGGTACAGAAGGTTTGTGCTATCTAGATTCACCTATCCCATGCTCATCAAAAGGAACCCATTAACAAGGTTGATCAGGTCTTGTTAATAAACTCTTTCCGAGTAACATGAAACCGGAGGATTTTCGAATAACACTATGTTACCTCAATGGGGATATGTATGTCCCCAACAATAAGTATGTCATATGCCTTCTTGATAGTGGGAATAGGAAACTCAAAACCTCCAATAGTAATAGTTGAAGTTTTTCCAATATAATTGATACTATGAACCTGAGTTTGTTTCCTCGGAAAGTTTACCGTATGCTCATTACCATTGGCATGAAAAGTGACATTGCCTTTGTTGCAATCAATAACAACCCCTGCAGTATTCAAAAAAGGTCTTCGAAGAAAAATAGACACACTATCATCCTCGGGAATATCAAGTATAACAAAGTCCGTTAGAATAGTAACATTTGCAACCACAACGGGCACATCCTCACAAATTCCGACAGGTATAGCAGTTGATTTATCGGCCATTTACAAAGATATTTCAGTAGGTGTCAACTTAGTCAAGTCAAGTCTATGATATAAAGAGAGAGGTATAACACTAACACCGGCTCCAAGATCACACAAAGCAGTTTTAACATAGTTTCTCTTAATGGAGCAAGGTATAGTAGGTACTCCTGGATCTCCTAATTTCTTAGGCATTCCACCCTCAAAAGTGTAATTGGCAAGCATGGTGGAAATTTTTACTTCAGGTATCTTTCTTTTGTTGGTAATAATATCTTTCATATAGTTGGCATAAGGATTTGTTTTAAGCACATCGGTCAAGCGCATACGCAAAAAGATAGGTCTAATCATTTCAGCAAAAAGCTCAAAATCCTCATTATCCTTTTTCTTGGATGGTTTCGGAGGAAAAGGCATGGGTTTCTGAACCCATGGTTCTCTTTCCCTATCGTGCTTCCTAGCAACAAAGTCTATCTTATCATAACGTTGATTCTTTGATTGTGGGTTATCAAGATCAACAGTAGGTTCAATCTCTACATCATTATCATTGCTAGGTTGAGCATCAACATGAACATCATCATTAATATTATCACTAGGTTCATGTTCATTACTAGATAGTGTCTCAGCATCGGAAACAGATATATCATTGGGATTCTCAAGTGGGTGAGCTACGGGTTCACTAGAAGCATGCAAAGTCCTACCATTTTTCTTTTTCTTCTTCTTAGAAGAACTAGGTGCATCTAAATTAGCTCTCTGAGAATCTTGCTCAATTCTCTTAGGGTGGCCTTCAGGATACAGAGGTTCCTGAGTCATTCTACCACCTCTAGTCACAACTCTAATGGCATTATCATTATTCTTACTATTTAACTCATTGAGCAAATCATTCTGAGCTTTAAGTACTTGTTCTACTTGAGTGGTGACCATGGAAGCATGTATACTAATAAGTTTCAGTTCATCTTTAGCACTAGACAGATAATCACTCAAGCATTCAATCATATAAGCATTGTGTTGTAATTGTCTACCAACATAAGCATTGAAGTTTTCTTGTTTCACAATAAAATTGTCAAACTCATCCTAGCATTGGCTAGCAGACTTATAACGAGGAATATCACCTTCATCAAATCTATAAATAGAATTTACCTTTACTACCTGTGTCGGGTTATCAAGACCATGTATTTCTTCAATAGGCGGTAAATTCTTAACATCTTCAGCTTTAATACCTTTTTCTTTCATAGATTTCTTTGCCTCTTGCATGTCTTTAGGACTGAGAAATAGACCACCTCTTTTCTTCAGAGTTGGCTTAGGGGTTGGTTCAGGAAGTGTCCAATTATTTTCATTGGCCAGCATATTATTCAATAATAATTCAGCTTGTTCCACTGTTCTTTCCCTGAAAACACAACCAGCACAACTATCCAGGTGGTCTCCGAAAGCATCGGTTAGTCCATTATAAAAGACATCAAGTATATCATGCATCTCAAGAGGATGATCAAGCAAAGCATTACGTAACTGGAGAAGCCTCCCCCAAGCTTGTGGGAGACTCTCTTCTTCAGTTTGAGCAAAGTTATGTATTTCCCGTAAGGCAGCTTGTTTCTTATGAGCGGGAAAATATTTAGCAGAAAAGTAATACATCATATCCTGGGGACTACGCACACAACCAGGATCAAGAGAATTAAACCAAGTCTGAGCATCACCCTTTAACGAGAACAGACATAACTTAAGGATATAATAGTAGCAAATATTTTCATCATTGGTAAACAGGGTGGCTATATCATTCAATTTGGTAAGATGTGCCACAATAGTTTCAGACTCATAGCCATGGAAAGGATCAGATTCAACCAAAGTAATTAACTCAGGATCAACAGAGAATTCATAATCCTTATCAGTGACACAGATAGGTGAAGTAGCAAAAGCAGAGTCGTGTTTCATTCTAGCATTCAAGGACTTTTCTTTCAACTTAGCTAATAACTTCTTAAGATCATATCTATCATTGCAAGCAAGAAAGTCTCTAGAAGTTTCTTCATCCATAACATAACCCTCAGGCACAACAGGCAATTCATATCTATTGGGAGTAGTTTCATCATCACTTTCATAAATATCATCAACATTTGCACTCTCCCTAACCTTAGCAATTTGTTCATCTCGAAATTCATCTAGTGGCACAGTATCAGGCATAGAGGTAGTTTCATCATACATAGCAGAAGTAGCATCATCAAGAACATACGACATATCAGATTCAATAGCAGGAGTAGGTGTCACAAGTTTACTCATAACAGAAGGAGAATCAAGTGCAGAGCTAGATGGCAGTTCCTTACATCCCCTCGTAGTTGAGGGTAAGATCTTGGTTTTTGAGTCCTTCAAATTCTTCATAGTAATAAGCAGATATAAATCCCAAGTGACTTAAAGAATAGAGCTATGCTCCCCGGCAACGACGCCAGAAAATAGTCTAGATAACCCACAAGTGTAGGGGATCACAACAGTTTTCGAGGGTAAAGTATTAAACCAAAATTTGTTGATTCGACACAAGGGGAGCCAAAGAATACTCTTACGTATTAGCAGCTGAGTTGTCAATTTAGCCACACCTGGAAACTTAGTATCTGCAGCAAGATAGTTTAGTAGCAAAGTAATATGATAGTGGTGGTAGCACTAATAAAAGTAACGATAGTGTTTTTGTAGTTTTTTTGATAATAACAATGGAAAAGTAAATAGCAACTAGCAATATAGGTAAAGCTCATAGGCATTGGATCGGTGATGGGAAATTACGTCGGATGCAATTCGTCATGTAGAAGTTATGACCTAGGGTGACATAGAATTAGCTCCAGTTCATCAATGCAATGTAGGCATGTATTCCGAATATAGTCATACGTGCTTAAGGAAAAGAACTTGCATGACATCTTTTGTCCTACCCTCCCGTGGAAGCGGGGTCCTATTGGAAACTAAGGGATATTAAGGCCTCCTTTTAATAGAGCACCGGACCAAAGCATTAACACATAGTGAATATATGAACTCCTCAAACTATGGTCATCACCGGGAGTGGTCCCGATTATTGTCACTTCGGGGTTGCCGGATCATAACACATAGTAGGTGACTATAGACTTGCAAGATAGGATCAAGAACACACATATATTCGTGGAAACATAATAGGTTCAGATCTGAAATCATGGCACTCGGGCCCTAGTGACAAGCATTAAGCATAAAAAAGTCATAGCAACATCAATCTCAGAACATAGTGGATACTAGGGATCAAGCCCTAACAAAACTAACTCGATTACATGATAGATCCCATCCAACCCATCACCGTCCAGCAAGCCTACGATGGAATTACTCACACACGGCGGTGAACATCATGGAATTGGTGATGGAGGAAGGTTGATGATGATGATGGCGACGATCTCCACTCTCCGGAGCCCCGAACAGACTCCAGATCAGCCATCTGGAGAGAGATTAGGGCTTGGCGGCGGCTCTGTCTCGTAAAACGCGATAATTCTTTCTCCTTGATTTTTTTCTCCATGAAACGGAATATATAGGACATGGGGATATGTCGGTGGAGCTTCGGGGGGCCCTCGAGGCAGGGGGGCGCGCCATGGGAAGGGGGCGCGCCCCAACCCTCGAGGATAGCCCGTGGGCCCCCCATTGTGGATCTTCTTGCAGGTATTTTTTATATTTTCTGAAATAATTCTCCGTTGATTTTCAGGCGATTTCGAGAACTTTTTATTTCTGCACAAAAACAACACCATGGCAATTCTGCTGAAAACAGCGGCAGTCCGGGTTAGTTCCATTCAAATCATGCAAGTTAGAGTCCAAAACAAGGGCAAAAGTGTTTGGCAAAGTAGATACGTTGGAGACGTATCATACATCACTCATTGTGCTTCCTCGATGCATATTCCGGATACCATCAAATCAAAATGAAGGAGTCTGATCAAGCTGCAACAGTGTTTATTACCCCATACGGGCCATTCTGCTTCAACACCAAGCCTTTCGGGCTCAAGAACGCCAGCGCCACATACCAACGCATGATTCAAACATGCCTGGAGAAGAAGATTGACAAGACAATAGAATCCTACGTCGATGACATCGTCATAAAAACTAGGCACGTCGAAACACTAATAGACGACTTACGTCTTACATTCGACAACCTCCGTGCGTATGACATTAAGCTCAACCCGGAAAAATGTGTCTTCGGCGTCCCCGCGGGAAAACACATGGGCTTCATTGTTTCCAATAGATGAATATAAGCAAATCCAGCTAAAATCCGAGCTCTGTCACAGTTGGCTACGCCAACAGACCTCAAACAAGTCCAAAAACTAGCTGGTTGCATGGCAACGTTAAGTCGCTTTATCTCCAGATTAGGAGAAAAGGCACTACCAGTCTATCGCCTCTTACGACACACCGATAACTTCGAATGGACAGACGCGGCGACTGCCGGACTAGAGGAAATAAAGGCCCTCCTAGCAAGCAACCCAATCCTGGCTGCACCAAATGCCGGCGAACCCATGTTGCTATACATATCGGCAACACATCAGGTGGTGAGCGCCATCCTCGTCGTCGAACGAGAACAGGACGGACACAAATTCCCACTTCAAAAACAAGTATACTACGTATCTACTGTCCTCACACCATGCAAATCCCGGTACCCCCATTATCAAAAGATAGCATACGCGGTCTTTATGGCATCCCGAAAGCTATGACACTACTTCCAGGAGTGTTCAATCACAGTGGCCTCTGAAGTACCACTGAATGACATAATAAACAACCGCGATGCTACGGGCCGGATTGCCAAGTGGGCCATCGAGCTACTTCCATTTGACATAACATACAAGCCACGTCGAGCCATCAAATCCCAAGTACTGGCTGACTTCGTGGCCGAATGGACAGAGGCCGAACTCCCTAAAGAGTACAGTGCATATTCCAATTGGGTTATGTATTTTGACGGCTCCAAAATGTTGACAGGGCTGGGAGCAGGCGTCGTGTTAACGTCCCCCACTGGAGATGTCGTCCAGTATGTGCTCCAAATATTATACACAGACTCCAACAACGCAGCCGAATACGAGGCCTTATTGCATGGTCTTCGGATGGCCGTATCCATGGGCATACAATGCCTGGAGGTGCGCGGGGACTCAAACCTTGCAATATCTCAAACAAACGGCGACTTTGGTGCCAAAGATCCAAAGATGGCAGCTTATCGTAACACCGTCTTAAAAAAGTCGGCTCGGTTCGAGGGGCTTGAATTTCATCACGTCGCTCAAGAAAGTAACTAGGCGGCGGACGTCCTTGCTCGCATTGGCGCTAAGCGCGACCCCGTCCCACCTAACCGAAGGAAATATGCCCTAGAGGCAATAATAAAGATGTTATTTGTATTTCCTTATATCGTGATAAATGTCTTTTATTCATGCTAGAATTGTATTAACCAGAAACTTAGTACATGTGTGAATACATAGAAAAAACAATACGTCTATGCCTCTACTAGACTAGCTCATTGTTCAAAGATGGTTATGTTTCCTAGCCATAGACATGAGTTTTTATTTCATCAATGAGATCACATCATTAGGAGAATGATGTGATGGACAAGACCCATCCGTTAGCTTAGCACCATGATCGTTTAGTTTCACTGCTATTGCTTTCTTCATGACTTATACATGTTCCTATGACTATGAGATTATGCAACTCCCGAATACCGGAGGAACACCTTGTGTGCTATCAAACATCACAACGTAACTGGGTGATTATAAAGATGCTCTACAGGTGTCTCCGAAGGTGTTCGTGGTGTTGGCATAGATCAAGAATAGGATTTGTCACTCCGAGTGTCGGAGAGATATCTCTGGGCCCTCTCAATAATACACATCATAATAAGCCTTTCAAGCAAATGACTAATGAGTTAGTCACGAGATGATGTATTACGGAACGAGTAAAGAGACTTTCTGGTAACAAGATTGAACTAGGTATTGAGATACCGACGATCGAATCTCGGGCAAGTAACATACCGATGACAAAGGGAACAACGTATGTTGTTATGCGATTTGACCGATAAAGATCTTCGTAGAATATGTAGGAGCCAATATGAGCATCCAGGTTCCGCTATTGGTTATTGACCGGTGATGAGTCTTGGTCATGTCTACATAGTTCTCGAACCCGTAGGGTCCGCATGCTTAACGTTTGATGACGATCGGTATTATGAGTTTATGACTTTTGATGTACCGAAGGTAGTTCGGAGTCCTGGATGAGATCACGGACATGACGAGGAGTCTCAGAATGTCCGAGACTTAAAGATTAATATATTGGACGACTATATTCAGACACGGAAGTGTTCCGGGTGTTATCGGGTAAAACCGGAGTTCCGGAGGGGGTTACCGGAACCCCCCAAGGGAGTATGGGCCATAGTGGGCCAATGAGGGAAAGAGAGGGGAAGGCCATTGGGCTGGCCGCACCCCCCTAGGGTTCCTAGTTGGACTAGTAAAGGGGGGAGGTGCCACCTCTCCTTTCCTTCTCCTCTCCTCCCCTTCCTTTCCTACTCCTAGTAGGAATATGAAGGGGGGGGGGGTTCCTATTCCTACTAGGAGTAGGAATCCTATTCCTACTAGGAGTAGGGATCTTGGGCCAGTCACACCTCCCCATGCTCCTTTATATACGGGGGCATGGGGGCACCCAAGGACACACAAGAAACATTGTTCTAGCCATGTGCGGTGGCCCCTCCACAGAAACACACCCCGGTCATACAGTTGCGGTGCTTAGGCGAAGCCCTGTGCCGGTAGCTTCATCATCTCTGTCACCACGCCGTCATGCCGAAGAAACTCTCCCGTGAAGCTCAACTGGATCAAGAGCTCGTGGGACGTCATCAAGCTAAACGTGTGCTGTACTCGGAGGTGCCGTACGTTCGGTGCTTGATCGGTTGGATCGCGAAGACGTTCGACTACATCAACTGCGTCACTAGACGCTTCTGCTTTCGATCTACGAGGGTACATAGACACACTCTCCCCTCTCGTTGCTATGCATCTAGTAGATAGATCTTGCGTGATCGTGGGAATTTTTTGAAATACTACATTCCCTAACAGTGGCATCATGAGCCAGATCTATGCGTATATGATATGCACGAGTAGAACACAAGTGAGTTGTGGACGATACTAGTCATACTGCTTACAATCATGTCATACTTTGATTCGACGGTATTGTTGGATGAAGCGGCCCGGACCGACATTACGCGTACGCTTACGTGAGACTGGTTCTACCGACGTGCTTCGCACACAGGTGGCTGGCGGGTGTCAGTTTCTCCAACTTTAGTTGAATCGAGTATGGCTACGCCCGGTCCTTGTGAAGGTTAAAACAACACATACTTGACGAAAAATCGTTGTGGTTTTTCTATGCGTAGGTAAGAACGGTTCTTGCTAAGCCCATAGCAGCCACGTAAAACTTGCAACAACAAAGTAGAGGACGTCTAACTTGTTTTTGCAGGGCATGTTGTGATGTGATATGGTCTAGACATGATGAGTTATACGTTATTGTATGAGATGATCATGTTTTGTAAAGTTATCGGCAACTGGCAGGAGCCATATGGTTGTCACTTTATTGTATGAAATACAATCGCCATGTAATTGGTTTACTTTATCACTAAGCGGTAGCGATAGTCGTGGAAGCAATAGTTGGCGAGACGATAACGATGCTACGATGGAGATCAAGGTGTCACGCCAGTGACGATGGTGATCATGACGGTGCCTTGGAGATGGAGATCAAAAGCACGAGATGATGATGGCCATATCATATCACATATTTTGATTGCATGTGATGTTTATCTTATTATGCTTCTTATTTTGCTTAGAACGACGGTAGCATTATAAGATGATCCCTTACAAAATTTCAAGGTGCAAGTGTTCTCCCTGAGTATGCACCATTGCGGAAGTTCGTCGTGCCAAGACACCACGTGATGATCGGGTGTGATAAGCTCTACGTTCACATACAACGGGTGCAAGCCAGTTTTGCACATGTAGAATACTTGGGTCAAACTTGACGAGCCTAGCATGTACAAACATGGCCTAGGAACACTGGAGATCGAAAGGTTGAGCATGAATCATATAGTAGATATGATCAACATAATATGTTTACCATTGAAAACTACTCCATCTCACATGATGGTCGGACATGGTTTAGTTGATTTGGATCACGTGATCATTTAGATGAGTAGAGGGATGTCTATCTAAGTGGGAGTTCTTTAGTAATATGATTAATTGAACATTAATTTATCATGAACATAGTCCTGATAGTTTTTGCATATCTATGTTGTTGTAGATCAATGGCCCGTGCTACCGTTCCCTTGAATTTTAATGCGTTCCTAGAGAAAGCTAAGTTGAAAGATGATGGTAGCAATTACACGGACTGGGTCCGTATCTTGAGGATTATCCTCATTGTTGCACAGAAGAATTATGTCCTTGAAGCACAGTTGGGTGACAAGCCTGCTGCAGGAGCAACCCCGGACGTTACGAACATCTGGGAAGCTCGTTCTGATGACTACACGATAGTTTAGTGTGCCATGATTTACGGCTTAGAACCGAGACTTCAATGACGTTTTGAACGTCATGGAGCATATGAGATGTTCCAGGAGTTGAAGTTAATATTTCAAGCAAATGCCCGGATTGAGAAATATGAGATTTCCAATAAGTTCTACAGCTGCAAGATGGAGGAGAATAGTTCTATCAGTGAACACTTGCTCAGAATGTATGGGTACTACAATCATATGACTCAACTTGGATGCAAAGTTGACGAAGATAGTGTTATTGATAGAGTTCTTCAATCACTGCCACCAAGGTATAAAGGCTTCGCGATGAACTATAACATGCAAGGGATGCAGAAGACAATTCCCGAGATCTTCGCTATGCTCAATGCTGCGGACGTAGAAATCAAAAAGGAGCATCAAGTGTTGATGGTTAACAAGACCACTAGTTTCAAGAAAAAGGGCAAGGGAAAGAAGGGGGACTTCAAGAAGAATAGCAAGACAGTTGCTACTCCTATGAGGAAACCCAAGTCTGGAGCCAAGCCTGAGACTGAGTGCTTCTACTACAAAGGGACTGGACACTGGAAGTGGAACTGCCCCAAGTATTTGGAGGATAAGAAGGATGGCAAGGTGAACAAACGTATATGTGATATACATGTTATTGATGTGTACCTTACCAATGCTCGTAGTAGAACCTGGGTATTTGATACCGGTTCGGTTGCTAATGTTTGTAACTCGAAACAGGGGCTACGGATTAAACGAAGATTGGCTAAGGAAGAGGTGACGATGCACGTGGGAAATGGTTCCAAAGTCGATGTGATCGCCGTCGGCACACTACCTATACATTTACCTTCGGGATTAGTTTTAGACATGAATAAATTGTTATTTGGTGCCAGCGTTAAGCATGAACATTATATCCGGATCTTGCTTATTGCGAGACGATTATTCATTTAAATCTGAGAATAATGGTTGTTCCATTTATATGAGTAATATCTTTTATGGTCATGCACGCTTGAAGAGTGGTCTATTCTTGTTGTATCTCGATCGTAGTGATACACATATTCATAATATTGAAGCCAAAAGATGCAAGGTTAATAATGATAGTGCAACTTATTTGTGGCACTGCCGTTCAGGTCATATTGGTGTAAAGCGCATGAAGAAATCCATAGTGATGAACTTTTGGAATCACCTGATTATGAATCACTTGGTGCTTGTGAACCATGCATCATGGGCAAGATGACTAAAACTCCGTTCTCTGGAACAATCGAGCGAGCAATAGATTTGTTGGAAATCATACATACTGATGTATGTGGACCGATAAGTGTTGAGGATCACCACGGGTATCGTTATTTTCCGACCTTCACTGATAATTTGAGCAGATATGGGTATATCTACTTGATGAAGCACAAGAATGAAACATTTGAAAAGTTCAACGAATTTCAGAGTGAAGTAGAGAATCATCGTAACAAGAAAATAAAGTTTCTACGATCTGATCGTGGAGGTGAATATTTGAGTTACGAGTTTGGTCTTCATTTGAAACAATCTGGAATAGTTTCACAACTCACGCCATCCGGAAAACCACAGCGTAATGGTGTGTCTGAAAGTCGTAACCGTACTTTATTAGATATGGTGTGGTCTATGATGTCTCTTACCGATTTACCACTATCGTTTTCGGGTTATGCTTTAGAGACAACTGCATTCACGTTAAATAGGGCACCATCTAAATCCGTTGAGACGACGCCTTATGAAATGTGGTTTGGCAAGAAACCAAAGTTGTCGTTTCTTAAAGTTTGGGGCTGCGATGCTTATGTGAAAAGCTTCAACCTGATAAGCTCAAACCCAAGTCGGAGAAATGTGCCTTCATAGGATACCCAAAGGAGACTGTTGGGTACACCTTCTATCATAGATCCGAAGGCAAGATATTCGTTGCTAAGAATGGATCCTTTCTAGAGAAGGAGTTTCTCTCAAAAGAAGTGAGTGGGAGGAAAGTGGAACTTGATGAGGTAATTGTACCTTCTCCCGGATTGGAAAGTAGCACATCACAGAAACTAGTCCAGTGATTCCTACACCAATTAGTGAGGAAGCTAATGATGAAGATCATGAAACTTCGGATCAAGTTACTGCTGAACTTCGTAGATCAACCAGAGTATGTTCCGTGCCAGAGTGGTACTGCAACCCGATTCTGGAAGTCATGTTACTAGACCATGATGAACCTACGAACTATGAGGAAGCGATGATGAGCCTAGATTCCGCAAAATGGCTTGAGGCCATGAAACCTGAGATGGGATCCATGTATGAGAACAAAGTATGGACTTTAGTTGACTTGCTCGATGATCGGTAAGCCATCGAAAATAAATGGATCTTTAAGAGGAAGACCGACGCTGACGGTAATGTTACTGTTTACAAAGCTCGACTTGTTGCGAGAGGTTTTCGACAAGTTCAAGGAGTTGACTACGATGAGACTTTCTCACCCGTAGCGATGCATAAGTCTGTCCGAATCATGTTAGCAATTGCCGCATTTTATGATTATGAAATATGCCAAATGGATGTCAAAACTGCATTCCTGAATGGATATCTCAAAGAGGAGTTGGATATGATGCAACCAGAAGGTTTTGTCGATCCTAAAGGTGCTAACAAAGTGTGCAAGCTCCAGCGATCCATCTATAGACTGGTGCAAACATCTCGGAGTTGGAATATACGCTTTTATGAGGTGATCAAAGCATATGGTTTTATACAGACTTTTGGAGAAGCCTGTATTTACAAGAAATCGAGTGGGAGCTCTGTAGCATTTCTGATATTATATGTGGATGACAGATTATTGATTGGAAATGATATAGAATTTCTAGATAGCATAAAATGATACTTGAATAGGAATTTTTCAATGAAAGACCTCGGCGACGTTGCTTACATATTAGGCATCAAGATCTATAGAGATAGATCAAGACGCTTAATTGGACTTTCACAAAGCACATACCTTGATAAAGTTTTAAAGAAGTTCAAAATGGATTAGTCAAAGAAAGTGTTCTTGCCTGTGTTACAAGGTGTGAAGTTGAGTAAGACTCAATGCCCGACCACTGCAGAAGATAGAGAGAAAATGAAAGTCATTCCCTATGCCTCAGCCATAGGATCTATCATGTATGCACTACTATGTACCAGACCTGATGTGTGCCTTGCTATAAGTTTAGCAGGGAGGTACCAAAGTAATCCAGGAGTGGATCACTAGACATCGGTCAAGAACATCCTGAAGTACCTAAAAAGGACAAAGGATATGTTTCTCGTTTATCGAGGTGACAAAGAGCTCGTCGTAAACGGTTATGTCGATTCAAGCTTTGACACTGATCCGGATGACTCTAAGTCACAAACCGGATATGTATTTTTATTGAACGGGGAGTTGTCAGTTGGTGTAGTTCCAAGCAGAGCGTTGTGGCGGGATCTACGTGTGAAGCAGAATACATAGATGCTTCGGAAGTAGCAAATGAAGGAGTCTGGAAGAAGGAGTTCATATCCGATCTAGGTGTAATACCTAGTGCATCGGATCCAATGAAAATCTTTTGTGACAACACTGGAGCAATAGCCTTGGCGAAGGAATCCAGGTTTCACAAGAGAACAAAGCACATCAAAAGACGCTTCAATTCCATCGGCGATCAAGTCAAGGAGGGAGACATAGAAATTTGCAAGATACATACGGATCTGAATGTCGCAGACCCGTTGACTAAGCCTCTTCCACGGGAAAAACATGATCAGCACCAAGACTCCATGGGTGTTAGAATCAATACTTTGTAATCTAGATTATTGACTCTAGTTCAAGTGGGATACTGAAGGAAATATGCCCTAGATGCAATAATAAAGATGTTATTTGTATTTCCTTATATCATGATAAATGTCTTTTATTCATGCTAGAATTGTATTAACCGGAAACTTTGTACATGTGTGAATACATAGACAGAACAGTATGTCCATAGTATGCCTCTACTAGACTAGCTCATTGTTCAAAGATGGTTATGTTTCCTAGCCATAGACATGAGTTGTCATTTGATCAATGAGATCACATCATTAGGAGAATGATGTGATGGACAATACCCATCCGTTAGCTTAGCACTATGATCGATTAGTTTCACTGATATTGCTTTCTTCATGACCTATACATGTTCCTATGACTATGAGATTATGCAACTCCCGAATACCGGAGGAACACCTTGTGTGCTATCAAACGACACAACGTAACTGGGTGATTATAAAGATGCTCTACAGGTGTCTCCTAAGGTGCTCGTGGTGTTGGCATAGATCAAGAATATGATTTGTCACTCCGAGTGTCGGAGAGGTATCTCTGGGCCCTCTCAGTAATACACATCATAATAAGCCTTGCAAGCAAATGACTAATGAGTTAGTCACGAGATGATGTATTACAGAACGAGTAAAGAGACTTGCCAGTAACGAGATTGAACTAGGTATTGAGATACCGCCGATCGAATCTCGGGCAAGTAACATACCGATGACAAAGTGAATAACGTATGTTGTTATGCGATTTGACCGATAAAGAGCTTCGTAGAATATATAGGAGCCAATATGAGCATCCAGGTTCCGCTATTGGTTATTGACCTGTCACAACCTGATTTTTGGCCCTTTCTTTTTCTTTGGATTTTCTGAGATTTTTGCCTGAGTTTTCTTTCCTGTGGCTATGTGGTCTGGAAACAAAAGAAGCTGACCTCTTCTTCTTTCTAATGTGGCTTGTCATCCTCATATCCATCCCTAGACCCTGTGATTTCTATCCTTGACCTAACCCAATATTCTTTTTCCAAAGAATATTCCTTTTCTATTAAAGGAATAATTCTATTTGCCCTAGGTTGTGAAGCAACCTATATTTTTGTCATTCCAAAAATTCCCAAGTAATTCTCATAAATTGTTTGGGTCATATCTTGCTCAAATATGGCTAAACATTTCATTGCCATTTTCAGAAATAATCCTCCAATAATCATTTTCCTGTTCTGTCCTAAATGGCACTTTGTGAAGCAAGTGCTATTTATCTTTGCCCAATTGCCCCCAAACTTGGTGGACATCTTTTCATGTCCATTGCCTTTTACCAATTTTCATACTCATTTGCCTAGTAATTATTTTCCAGTGTTTTTTCAAAGTTTCTGTTTAGAAAGAAACTTTGTGAAGGAAGTATATTCTATACATGTCCAAATGAGATGAAACTTGGTCACATCCTTCATTTGATAAAATCATGCATCTTCACCAAATTGGAGCTCATGAAGATCATCTATGTGAGCTCAGCTCCAAATCGTGGTTTCTAGTAAAATTTGCACTTTGTGAAGCAACCCTATTTTACCTTGCTTCATTTGAGCTGCCAATTTACCAGGCCACTCTTACATCTACCTATACTGCCTCCACCAAATTATGGCTCAATCCACTTATCCTTTTACCCTCAGTAAATTCTCCAAGATTCTGACCAGATTGGAGCTTTGTGAAGGAAGTGCCACTTTGGTAACTCCAAATGGCATGAGGTTTTTATAGCAGCTCCATATGGTCAAATAACTCAACTCTACCAAATTTCAGCTCATGACACTTAAGTATGTGAGTGCAACATCATGGTTCACTAATCTGGCCAGTTTTGCACTTTCTACAGCAACCCTAAGATAAACTCCTCTTCTTAGTCTGGTTTTTGGTGATCTAAACCATCTTGGCGTAAGATCATCGCCACACAAACTTTTTACCAAGTTACCCAGATGGTTTAACCATAGGAAGTTACAAGCACCTTCCTGTTGATTTACCATGGAGCCATCTGCAAATCTCTTCTTTGCCCCTGGATCATTTTCTGTCTGCATTTCTACTAAGGGCACTGAGGTAAACCTACTGGACATGGCTGGCCAAGCCAAAGCTCGCCGCTTGCACCAGTGCGCATGGTGACCGCACATGCGTCATGCACAGCGCTCGCTCTGGAACGATCGAGGCACTGTGCTCGTCGCCTCCCTCCTCGCCTCGGCCTCAAACCATGTCCTGGAGCTCCCCCGTTTTTGTCTGCACCTCTACCTCATCGTGGCTCGCCGGCAGTGCGCCGTCACAATAGTGCCACTGCCATGAACCGCCTCTGACCTCCATTAACGCCCTGTTCAAGCTCTCTTGTGGTCGTCCAGAGACCTCCTCCGTGCCTATTTAAGGACCCCCGAGCTCCTCCGCACCTCACGAGCCCCTCCCCCGCTTCATTTAGCCACTAGAGCCCTCGGCTCCTTCATCTTTTTGCCGGAGTTCGTCTCGGTCGCCGTGGTTCCTCCTCGTTTCTGATGAGCCTAGCCCCTCTCTTCCTCTCCGAAGCTGTCCACTAGTCTCCCCACTCTCTGGCGCACCTCCCCATCCCCTCGCCCTCGCCAGAGTCCGCCCGTGGCCGCGCCTCCCCACACTCGGCCGTCGCCTCCGCCTCTCGGCCATCTTCTTGTCCGCCCGCCTCGAGCCTCCCCAGCCCTCCCCGACTCCACCAACCGACTCTCCGTGCTCCGGCGGTCTGCCCCACCTACTCGTTGTTTGCCTGAGATGCCCGCAACTCCAAGAGCCCTGTCGCCCGAAGCTCCTCTGGCTCCTCCTGGAGCCACCTCTCGCCGCCAGTCCATGCCTCCCCGGCGCCGGCTGACCGAGGGAACGGGCACGCCGTGCCGCCTCGACCCCGCCGGTGGCCTCGGCCGGGTGGGAGACGGCCGGAGCCGCCCGGGCCCCAGCGCTGCTCCCCCCTCTGTCTCCCTCCTCTGCCCCGCGCGGGACAGGAGCGAGGAGGAAGACAACGACCGCCTGGCCCCTCCCCCTGCCCGTGGGCCCCTCCTGTAAGTGGCACAACCCCCGGGCCCATCTGTTTTAAGTGGAGACGGTTTCTTGAATTACGTTTTCAGAAACTGAAGGCGTATTTTCTTTCTTCTTCAGCCCAAAGTGCGCTTTCTAATCAAGAAGGCGTATTCCTTATTCTGCGCTTCTGTCTTATCCACTCAGGGACTTGTTTGTAGCAGAAACTTTCACAGATTGGTCCCTGGTGTTCAACCCCTCATAACTTTTCAACCGTAACTCCGAATCAGGTGATTCCAAAGCCCACGTCTTCGTCTCGTCGAGCCTGTTCTGTTAGTATCATTTTCACTATGGTTTGACATACTGGAAATGACCATTTTGACCTTGCTGTAAACAGCCCCCTCCGAGAGAGAACTTTTTCCGACGAATCTTTCCGCGGCCTCACTGCACTTCTTCCTGGAGTCTCCGTCACCCCAGACAAACCACAATACCCACTTGCAAGATAGTCATGCAGTAGCCATGGTTTTCAACTTGAATATTTATTTAATGATTGCTTGTTTAAAATATGGTTGTCGTTGTTTCGGTAATGCTTCGGAGTTATTGTTTATTTTCTTGCTATGTTGTTATGCACCTGTTTAACATGCCCTGCTAGTTGCTAGTATCCTTTTCATATGTTTATGCTTGCTAGTAGTGCATGTTGTTCTTGGTGATGGTCTTTGGTGCATGACTGCCGTCTGTCCCGAGTACCGTTGTTATGCATGTTCTTTATCATCCAGTTAGTTAAATACTTGCATGTTGGCATTGTTGATAAGTTCTTACATGATATTTATTTTTGATGCTAGAGTTCATGCTATGTTTCGGAAAATTATGTACTTATGATGTTCATGCTAGTCAGTATGCCATGCTTATGATTCATTGTTGATATGGTGGTTAGTTATGTGTTCCCTCATGATTATGTTGATATTCATGCTCATGCATTGTAATTGCATCATGTATTTTATCATGACTCAGCATATTTGCATTCAAGTTTAATCGGATTAAATTGAACTTGAACAACTGTTGGCTGAGTCATGGTGCCACCATATCGAACTGACCAGTGCAACCACGTTTACCTTTATGGGAAGGTCCTAACTTGGTCTATTGTCATGCCTCTCGCCGGTGCCTCCAAGGAGGGAAGGTTATGGGCGTGCGGTACCTTGGCCCAGTAAGCAAACATAACCTTGTGTGCCCGTTGTTGTTGATTGGATCTGGGTCCCCGTTTGGGACCATTTATGTTTGGCCACGACGGTGGTCGTTGTGTCTTTGGTAGACACGGGGCCACCCAGGACTTAGCCCAAAGGGGAGTTGGTCGGAGTGGCCGGGAGAGTGTCATGACAATAGATCGGTTTTGTCGGAACACCGTTGGTCCACCCGAATGGGAGAACGAGTCCACGGGTTCCGTAGTGTGGGTATAGTGCGCTACCTCTGCAGAGTGTATATTAAATCTATCGATAGCCGCGCCCGCGGATAAGGGCCCAGTTCGTAGTTGGTCACACTATGTGTCAACAGTAATAATAATAATGTGCTTAATAACAACCCCGGTTTGATGAGGTAAGAATGGCTGTGATCACCCAAATGATCTCTGTGGTATCGAGGATACCAAGTTGTTGGATATTCGTGATGTTGTGCGAGAATCGTGGGTAAAGATCAAGATCCTTGTGGTCATTTAATGATTACAACGGTATTGTTTATACCAAGCTTGATTTGATCCTGAGATGATCGTATAATGTCCGAGGTTGGTAAGTGATGCATGTGTTGGTTACGAGGTAACCCGAACAGAATAGATGGTGCATGTAGTGTCATCATGTTGCATGCTAGTATCATCAGATTTATATGTTCATGCCATGCTCATATTGTCTAGCTGTATCATCCTGATGATCTTATGATAGTTCCTGTTTAACCTGTAATTGCCATGCTGTTGTTTGTCTTGAATGCTTCTGGTTTATTGTGAGCTTGCAAGTACATTCAATGTACTGACCTGGTGTGTCATGCTAGCTTGCAAGTCGTGCCTAGATTGCTTGCTTGTTTGGTGTTGTTTCTGTGTTCGCAAGCTAGGATAAACATTCCAGCCAGAGTCCCTGCGGATTGGAGTCCATCATCGCCGTTCGTTGTTCCACTGCCAGTAGTTGTTCTACTGCTTCAAGTTGTTATGCTGCTTATATAGAGCAACCGTGGTTGGTGTATTGTCGCCGTGCCGATGTTATTCATTGTAATATCGGAACCCTTATATTCATATTCGCATTGTAATAAAGAGCTGGTTTGTTCTATACTAAGTAGTGCCGTATTCCAGAAGACTTCATCTCGATCTCTGGCTGGAATACGGGGCGTTCTGATTTTCTCTGAGTCGGGGTGCCACAGGCTTGGTATCAGAGCAGGTCTGGCTGTAGAGCATCCTAGTCCGCTGGAACGTTAGAAAACGATAGTGTAGGGTCTGGTTGTTACCCTTGCTTGCTGCATTTGGTTGTTGCATTTGTTTGCTGCATGTAGTCTTATTTCGGTTACCATTGACCCCTGTTTCATGCGTAGATGGCGGCCAACTTCCATGATTTTAGTTCTCTTCCCTGAGCTCCCGGTGCTGTTCCCACTGAGTTCAGTCCCACTCCTGCACCCCTGAGCTTTGCCGCCCTCCTTGGCGACATGTGGCGTAGTATGTATCCCCTCGGAGATCCACCTCATTATCTAGTATTCCAGTTTTCTACTAAAGGAAGAGTTCGGGAATATGTTGCTCATGTTCATCTGTCAGCTCCGATTCCTGTCGGTAAGCGCACCTACAGTTTCCACGGTGTCTACGACACTACTCCTGAGTGTGCCGTTCAGCTTGCCGCAATGGCAGGAGTCACCGGTCTTCGTCATCAAGAGAGCATGGTGCAAGAGAACCGTGCTTATCAATATTATCCCACCATTGTCGAGAATCCTTGGAGAATCCAATTTCCCTCCGTCAACCCTCAAGATGACCCGGCTATCCTCGCCATGTCTCGTTACATGACGGCCGAGTGTCTTCTTATTTCTGAGTTAGTCCGAGACGCCATTCGTGCCAGGGGATTGCTTGGTGTCACCTTACCTCAGTCTCCGCCAGCTTCTCCAACTCCTCCGCCTCGTCCATCCAGAGTTTCAGAGTTAGCGGTTCCACTCGCTACTCCCTTAGCTTCCTCGTCAGTTCGCGAGCGTTTTCTCAAGCGTAGGATGTAATCCTTCATGTAGTGTTTGTGCATCTGCGGTAGTGTCATGCTTGTGTGTGCCTGTGTGGAGCAGCTTTGTAGCTTGTTTGATGTATGTTTTATTGCAATAAATCGTTATCTCATGCTTCTTTGTTTTAAATCCTCGGTGTTACCCCCACATGGAAATTTTTCCTCGGACGACACCAGATCAGAAGAAGCCGTGAGCAGTACAGATATATACCAAGGAATTCAGATTTTCAGCCGACAACATTGTATTACATCCGGTCTGAATACAAGTATATTCTGCTCAGATTTTCAGCAACAAGTACCTGTCAGAGATACACTTTATCATAGAAATGATTAAATCAGCAAGAGAACAAAAATGGATCAACAGTGCATTCCCAGTCAAAGGTACGGTCAGTACGCGATGATTGAATCTGCTATAAGCCAAATTTAAAGCATGAGACACCCAGAAGTCAGTCAAAATGCATGGTGAATTCAGTAAGGACAGTTAGAAATTCTTGCCATACAAATAATCAGCTTCCGGACTGACAAAGATATATACATCAGTCCAATCACCAAGAAAATCAGTTCCATCCATCTCAAAAATTTATTGACGAAGTGTACAAAGATAAGGTTCCTAGTCTGCATCGGTAGGAAATGAATGGATTGACATACTGCAAAATCTTCTGGCATAGGGTACCGAGTCTTCCTTAGAAAAGTATTTAAGGGGGGAAGTTTATGAAGTACGGTACTGTCAGTGTCAGGACCCCGATCCTAAGTCACACAGGTCTAGCCTGTAACACATCATATCACTTTGCGGCCTCACGCACGGTATCCCCACGGGTGCCACCTTACCTGGCCTGGGACCGTTTGCGCATTTTGGCACACGTATATGATAGTGTCGCTAGCATCCATATGACAGAGAACCCGGGCCGACATGACTGGTTATAAACCAAAAGTGGCGCTAAATTACAGAGACATGCATACATGACCCATCAACGAACATGTCGGTCATCAACATATGAACTCAAGTTGTAGCAAGCTACAAGGACTTAAAGGAACAATGCGTGACATTTCCCCTACGGGACAGACACAAGAACGAAGAAGGACACATGCCGGCAGCCTAAGTGTTCCGGAGCAGTAGCATGCTACCAAGGCTCAGTGGAAGCACTAGGAGACATTTCCCTGTAAGATAGGCTACCAAGGGTAAATAACTAGGTGTCGGATCCCACACATAGCAATACACATTACACGTACGCATAACATGCAAGTATGTGCTGTACAACATGGCAACACAACATAACTCAACAACTCATATAGATAAAGGCCCAGAAGAGCCATCATAGCATTTATTACAAACAGGGGTCACATGACCCAACATACAGAGCATATAGGCAACGTAAACATAACATGTCTGAGTACAGACAACTACAAATGAAAAAGGCTGAGAAGCCTGACTATCTACAAGACCCACCCAAGGGTACAAGATCGTAGCTGAGGTAACAAGCTAAACGTCGAAGTCCACGCAGAACCACTAGTGAGACTGAAGTCTCTCTGCAAAAACATAAATTAAGCAAACGTGAGTACAATGGTACTCAGTAAGACTTACATCAGAATTAGCTACATATGCATCAGTATAAACAAAGACGGGTGGTGGAGTTTGACTGCAGCAAGCCAGCTTTGACTCGGTGGCTATCCTGAACTACGACTACAAGTAACTCTTTTGAGGTGGCGCACACGAGTCCACATATTCACTAATCAATACACCACTATGGATCCACTTCCGTCTCCCTACGAGAAGGCCATCCATAGCACTCACGCTTATCTTGTGTGTTTTAGAGTATCCACTTCCACTTGTCTATGAACTGTACAGGTAACCCAGAAGTCCATTACCGCGGACACGGCTATTCAAATAGATCATATATAACCCTGCAGGGGTGTACTTCTTCACACACAATCTCACCACTTATCGCCGTTTACACGACATGTACTCGACAACCTTCAAGCGGAAGCCCAGCGAGGGTGTCGGCCACGACCTGACTAACCACACAAGTCTCTAGTCCAGGTTTATCGCCTATTTGGGTTCCATCCGTGGGGAGATCCGGCAGGGGTGTCTCTCACGGCCCCAAACGATGTGTACAGGGTTCCCGCATCACCAAACGGGTGACCGGTACACCGTGCCACGTACCTGCCGCATCACAGCCCACCCAGAGGGTCAGCGCTGTGCACGACCTCCAGTAAACTACAAACACCAGAAACTAGTTGCAACTCCTGGACAGAGGACAAGGGCAGTTAATAAGTCGAGAGGGTCCATTGGTTTCGGGCCCAATGCATGGTAGTAACTGGTCATGGATCAACCAACACAGAGCTCAGTTCCTGAGAACGGCTGCAATGAGACAACCCACCATGTACTCCTACATGGCCTCTCATCGCTACCTTTACCAAATCGTGTTCACACACTTAGCTCACACAGTAGGACATGTTAATCACCATTCCAATTCATCCCCGATGAATCAGACCTGACACAACTCTAAGCAATAGCGGTCATAACCAGAACGCATGAATGAGTAGGATCAACATGGCTCAAGAAACTCCTACTCATGCTAGTGGGTTTCAACTATTTACTGTGGCAATGACAGGTCATGCAGTGGAAAGGGGTTCAACTACCGCAGCAGGTAACAGCTGAAGCGTTGTTGTCCTAATGCAGTAAGAGAGAGCAAAAGCGAGAGAGTGGGATTGTATCGGAATGCTCAAAGGGGTTTTGCTTGCCTGGCACTTCTGAAGATAACATTGGGTCTTCATCGGTGTCATCGATCACATCGTCGGAATCACGTCTATCGAGAGGGGACAAAAACCGGCAACACAGAGAAAACACAGTCAATGCAATGCAACAATATGATGCATGAATATGACATGGCAAAATGAGTGTGTCTTGGCTAATGCAACTTAGAACAGATTGGGTTGAGTTCATTTGAATCAAGAATTAAAATGGAAACCCAAAATAAGAGGTCATATTAGTGCATTAACTAGTTTCACCTAAACAGCAAGGTTAAAGTGTTCTAACATGCATGCAAATGGTACAGATGGATAGATTGGATTTTTTTAATCATTTTCATATATAATTTGTTTGATTTGGAGCTATGGTTCATTTTCTATGAATTTTAGAAGTTTGCAACATTTTCTGGAATAAATAAATCATTTCTGATTTATTTAAAATCCCAGAAAACAATTACTGCATCAACATGATGTCAGCTGTCAACAGGGGCTGGTCCAGGTCAAACCTAACGTGTGGGGTCCACACGTCAGTGGCTCTGCTAATTAACAGGATTAATTAGCACTAACTAAATTCTAAACTAATCTTAGACAGGATGGGGCTTCACACGTTAGTGACTAACTAACTAACCAATTAAATATAACTAAACTAGGTTAATTAATAGGGCGGGCCCCACTTGTCAGTGATAGAGTGGGGTCAAACCCCTGGACAGACGGGGTCAAACCCCGCCGGTCAAAGCGGTCAACCTGCCGGCGTTTAGCCGCCGGCGAGGCCAGACGCGGCGGAGCGCATCGGAAATCGCCCACAGGCGACCATTTGGACGGCGGGTTGGTGCTACATGGAGCTGGAGCTCGTCCGCATCCAGAGGAGTTGGTGCAGCGGTTGGGGTGCGTTGTGCTCGCCGGAGACGAGCTTGCGGCGGCGGCCGGAGTTCGGGCCAGCTCGGGTTTGGCGCTACAATGGGCGGGCAAGCTCTTGCGGGGCACCTACATGATCTATGAGAGCTCACGAACCCAACGGAGGCACGCACGAGACCATTTGGTCACTGGGGCTTCGCCGGCGACAAGGCCGTGCGGCGGCGGCTACTGTCAGCAAAGGGGCGTCGTCTACGGAGATCAGACGGGGGCAGGGTTAGGGGGGAGATGACTAGGGGCTCACCGCGGTCACGAAGAGCTGGTCAGTGAGCTCGCTGGAGGCCGGACGGCGCCGGAGCATCTCCGGCGATCTGCAGAGCCGAAGGTTGAAGATGACAGCATCGACGGCGTTTGGCGGCGTTTGGCATTGCGTAGCTCGGCGAGGAGGTCGAGGGCGGCACGGCGGAGCTCTAGGACACATCGTTGAGGCGAGTGGGAGGCGGTGGCTGCGTGTTTTACGGTGGCACGGCTGCGGCTGCGTCGGCCATGGCGGGGAAAGGCGAGGGAGAGAGCCAGGGGGAAGAGTGAGGGAGTCAGAGCGATCGGGACGACACCGAGGAGACGATTCGAGGCGTCACCACATTGTTCGGCGACGCAGGCGAGCAGGCAGGAGGCGTGGCGCCTCGCGCGCGCGCGGTGTCTCTCCTCTGCCTACTGGCAGAGGTAGGTGACGACTGGCACGGCAAGGTGGGCTGGGCTGGTCAGGGAAAAGGGCCCAGGTAGGCTTCTCTCTCTCTCTCTCTTTTCTTTCTGTTTTATGTTTTCTATTTCTTTTGTAACTTTGTGGCTTTTCTAAAAATGCTTAGGCACTTTCAAAAATCACCAAACTGCTCATGCCCACTGTTTAGCTTATAACCAACATGGAACATTTCAGTTTAGGATTATTTGGACATTTAGAATAATTAGTAGCATTTAAATGCCCAAATGCAAATACTTTAAGATTTAATTCAAAAATCCAGAATGGTCCTAGAAATATGTGCAACATTTTTGGCAGAGGTTTTTAATCAATCCAAAAATGACGAACTTTTCCAAAGGGCATTTTGGGTTCATTGAAAAATATTTTAATTTGACCCTAGTTGAATTCATTTGGTGCTAGGGTTTGAACATCCCCATTTCCAGTTTCTGTGAAATTTAAACATGATGCAACAGGCAAGTGCTATCCTAGGACAAGGTAAAGCTAGGGATGTGACAGTCAGGCCCAAGATGCGATTCTATCATGATCACGTGACACATACGTGATTGGGGCACAACCGCATCTCAGGCGCTTAGCAAGATGGATATCATTACATCGTACCATTACATACATACATGGGGATACAACAATTCATACAAGTCACATGAATATAACAACATCAATACAAGGCATCCGACTACGGATGCAAACATGGAAAGCACAACGACATCCATCTGCTATCCCAGGCTGCCGACCCGAAACCTAACCCAAGACTGACGAAGAAGAAGAAGAAAGAACTCCAACACAAAAGACAACGCTCTCGCATCAAGTCATCGGAAACCTGCACCTGCAACTGTTGTTGTAGTATGTGTGAGCCATGAAGACTCAGCAATCCCATAACCATGGGTATTAAGACTAGCAAAGCTTAATGGGTATGGAAAGGTTGCAGCAGCAGCTAAGCAAAAGTATGATGGCTAACTTACGAGTACAAGAATAAGATGAGCATCTACGCAAACGGCCGCAAACTAGTAGTGATCGCTAAAGATCCTGAACTACCTACGAGTCAAACATAACCCCACTGTGTTCTCTTCTCAAAGTGAAAAGAAACAGTCATGGTTACTCAAGCGGTTCGTGTATTTTACTTCGGATCCTCTGTCAAGTTTTCTACAACCGGACATTAACAAATTCCAATCTGCCACACAACCGCGGGCACGGCTTTCGAAAGATTATAACCATCCAGGGGTGTCCCAACTTAGCCCATCACAAGATCTCACGATCAGCAGAGATAATAATAATATTTCCCCTTATCTTAGGGAAGGCCCGATCAGACTCGGAATTCCCGGTGCACAAGACATTTCGACAATGGTAAAACAAGTCCAGCAAGACCTCCCGGCGTGCCAACACCCTGATAGTAGCTGCGCGTATCTCGTCTCAGGCCACGTCCGGATTGTCTAAACTTCTGGTAGGCCAAATACTAGAGTTGCCCCTGGCGGTCACCGGCGGTTGACAGGTTTGGACCAACACTCATGAGGAGCACTGGCCCGGGGGGTTGATTAAGAGTCCTCAGGATAGCTAGTCCCTATGCAAATTTTAGTTTTTAGGCAAATGTAAAACCAAAGTTGGGTCTTGCTGGAGAAGTTTTATTCAAAGACGAAATGTCAAGGGGTCCCCATATACCCAACAGTGTTAGGAACGCAAAATCAAGGAACATAACACCGGTTTATCGGTTCTTAAGGTGGCATGAGTGGAACAAAACACCAAGCAAAAGGCCAAGCCTTCCACCCATTGCCAAGTATATAGGTGTGTTAATTATAGTATTAGATATTGTGATATTCCAACAACAAGTTCCAACTTGTAGCAATCTTCATCTTCACGTGCAACTAACAACGCTATAGGAGGGCTGAGCAAGCGGGTAACATAGCCAAACAATGGTTTTGCTAGGAAGGTGTCAAAGGTTAGAGGTTTCATGGCAACAAGGAGAGGGGCTAACAATAAATGGGTATCGAGACATGTAGCGACAACATCGAAACAACTAGCATGGCAATGATAGTAATGGCATCCAAGGTGATGGTCATTGTCGGTGTACTAAGGTAGGGGTACCTCAGTACCCCAACTTGTGCACGGGCAGTTGCAGCTTCCCGCGACAGGGTTTACCGCGTGCTCACCGGAGACCTTCCTGCTCCATATCAAACCATTCAAAAACAAAGTATGCAAGAAAGAAGATCGAGACCCCGGCAAGTGGAGCTTGCCGGGAAGGCCGTACCAGGCTCAAGATTACCTCACTAGCACGAGGCCCTGGCAAGAGGAGCTTGCCAGGAAGACTAGAAGATTCCATCATAGAAGACACTCCTCGGCGCTATGTGCGCCCCGGCGAGGGCCCGCGGAGCGGCAAGCTCCCGGGCCCGGCAAGATCAAGACCCCGGCAAGGTGCTTGTCGGGAGAGTTGCGCTGTGTGCCCGCGCTCCAGCTCATCGGCCCACGCGTCGCCCTGGGGCCTATCCAGGGACACGTGGCGGATAGCTGTGCAGCCTGGGGGACACGGTGGCACTCCACGGTGGTGGATCCATCGCCGTGGCAGACGGAGAAGTGAAGGCGGGAGCTTTTGGGGTCGACGGCGACGGGCATTAAATGCCCTTGTCCCCCACTGTCAAAGTAGGTAGCGACCACTGTTCGCGCACTGTAGCTCCACTGTTCCCGCACTGTTACAACTACCACCTCTTTTACATTTTTACCCCTTTCTCCTACGTTGACACCTGTCGGTGACCCCTTGCACTATAAAAGGAGGCCCATGCACAACGTGGAGGGGGTTCGGAACCTAGATCTCTCATACGCTCGGTGTAGCTGCTTCTTCAAGCTCCCGAGCTCTCCAACTCAATATACAACTAAGCAGGAGTAGGGTTTTACGCGTCTACCGCGGCCCGAACCTGGGTAAAACTGCCCGCGTGCTCGCTACGATCTGCTCTTCGTGCTCCCTCCGCCCTCGTACCGCACAGACAAGGGGCTCCGGTCCCATAGGTGTTCGTGGCGGACAGTTTCCCCCGACAGTCATCTTGCCTGAGATCCCGCAAGGAGGAAGAATGAGTCCATGAAAAAGACGACGAAGAGGCCTTGATGACGAACCATGTGTAGTCGATCAAATCCTCACGAACGCAATGGAAAGAACTAGCGAGAAGAAAGCACACAACAAGGTAAACACACAACACAAGAACATGACAAAATGCTCAACCAAGTATGATGCAAGACAAGTCTATATGGTGCAATACATGGCAAGGGATGATGCATACAAGAACAACATCACCCAACAAGTTTAAATGAGGCTGGAATCAACATATAACAATTCCGGTAAGTCCTCATATGCATATTTCGAAATTGTTCCAGATCTAAAGAAACATTAAGTTAAAGCTGTTAAATAGCAAGTTAACATGCACCATGATGATCTACTCAAAATTCTAGTCAAGTTACATATAAAGTTGGTTTAATTTGGAGCTACGGCCTAGAAGATATGAGCAAAACAAGACAAGCATGGCAATTATGCAAGATGCATCCAAACAACAAGCGAACACACTCCAAACATGTAAACAACATGATATTATGCTTCTACATGCGAAAACACACAATTTTCATATAAGACACGCTCAAAACGGAGCAACGGTTCAACACATACACATGAAACAAGATATAACAACAAGCTGTCCAAATATAGCAACATAGCAACTTTGGAGCAAGGTATATATATGCTACAACACCCAAACATGATAACAAGAGGCATGGATGTGAAGTAGACATGATACTTAACAGGCATGAAGTTAGAGTACACCCAAAAACTTGCTGGAACACAATTAAACAAGTATGGCAAGATGCAATAAATTTATCCAGACTTGGTCAAAATCTGGGAAGGCACAAACATCATCATGATGCTGCCTTCAGAGGCACAAAACAACAAGCATATCAACTCTACTAAGTATATAAAGATCATGGACATGTAATAGACATAGCATACATCCAACAACTCCATTGGAACAACTCCATAGGAGGCATGTATCAATAACAACAAGCTTCACCAAATTGATCATGCTGATAACAGCCTGACATGTACATTTATAGCAACTTGAGAGCAAGAAATAAGTAAGCTTCAGCATGCCATATATGCAAACAAGGGCATGAATGGATAGAGCATAACATGGACAACAAGACATGATCAAAGAACATACTAAAACATGCATGGATTTGAGTGAGGCATCAAGCAAACATAGCATCAGGTTTAACAGTTTCGGACTTAGCAGTTTTTAACAAGTCTCACGAAACAACAACAGTGAGTAGGCTACTTTACAAGCTTGTTGCAAATACCTCAAGGCATATCAAGAAAAGTGGATTACACCACATCAAAGATGGCATGATTGTGCTTCTGAAACATATTGACATGTGGCATGAAAGACAAACACATCAATAGCTATGAAGAAGTCAAAACATCATCTCATAACAAGTTTCAACACTTAACAACCACTTGCACTTTTGCAACAGAGATTAACATGGCAATATGGCACCTAACATGAATGCTACAACAACCATCATGTAGAGCACTTCACATTGAACATTTTGACATATCACACACTCCATTTGGACCAACATGCACAAAGTTATCACATCACAAACATGCTAACAAAATTACAGTTATCAGTAGTTTTAAACATGTAGCACTCTTGCAAAGATGATTAGGGCATCAAGATGAACTCAAACAAGCATGCCACAATGGAACAAAGTGAAGAGCATATCGCAACGAACATTTTGACATATTATATGCTCAATTTGGACATGCACACAAAAAGTTACAAGCCTTACAAGATGCACACATATTTACTCTACACGAGGACATAGCAGATTTTTACTTAGGCAAAAGAAGAAAGAAAAAAACATAACGAGCACGAAATAGTAAAATGACGCACGGGCGGGGAATAAGGCGCTCACCCAGTGGGCTTCGGCCCAGAAGGCGAAGCAGGCCGGGGCTGTTGGGCCAGCCCATGGCGGCCCGGTGACCTCCTCCCCTCGTGCTCGCGCCGAGCAGGGGACGAGGCGCCGGCGGCGGCTGATGGAGGCTCCGGCGAGCCCGAGGGACGCAGGGACCGGCCGGACAGGCTAGATCCGGCACCGGGGGTTGCGGATCCGGGGCCAGGGGTTCCATTCCCGGCGTCGAGGAGGCCGCGGGCGATGTAGAGTGGCGATGGAGGCGAGCTCTAAGGGCGGCGCGGAGGTGCACGAAGGCGGCGACGGCGAGGCATGGAGCTTGGTGGGGCGGCGACTTGCATAGCAGGCGGCGGGGCGCTGCAGTGTGGCGAGCGGGCGAGGTGGGGACCTGGGGAGGAGCAGGTCACCGGCGGGCGGCTCCAGAGCGGCGACGGAGGTTCGACGGCGGCAGAGCTGAGCGGGAGGCGCGAGAGCTCGAGGCTCGGGGAGCGGCGGCGCTAGCGCGCAGGGAGCTGGCCGGTCGAGGCCTGGTTCGGCCCACGGCGGGCCAGATTTGAGCCCTGGAGGGCCGCGCCGGCTGGTGGGATTGTGAGGAGGTGGCTGGTGGGAGGCTGACGCCTGGGGCCGGCTGACATGGCGGTTGCGGATTGGCTAGGGGAGGCGGCCGGAGCTAAGGTGGCGGCGGCGACAAGTGACGGAGGTGGAGTGGCTGGGCGCGGAAATTGAGGTAGAGGAGGCTAGAGGTTAGGGAAGGCTAGGGTTAGGCCCAAAAATGGCAAGGGGAGGGGTTTAAATAGGCAGGGGGCTAGGTTAGGGGGATTTGCTCCGTTTACGGACTGTTAGATCCCGATCGAACGGTCCGCAACAGATGGGCAGTGTAGGTGGGTGATGGCTTCTCGCCCCTCGTTGGTTACCCCAAGTGGAAGGTTTGAGATGTAGCGTAACAGCAAGTTTCCCTTGGCAAAAATACCAAGGATCGAATCCCGTGAGACTCCGAGGGTCGACAAGTAGGTGTCAACGGCTAGCGGCGCCAGAAACTTAGCAGTTGACAGGACCTGCACATAGATACAAATAACTTTGCTCCCAACGAGTACAGAGAGGTTGTCAATCCCTCCGGCCTTGTTGTTTACAAAGGATCAAACGCAAGAGGTAATAATGATAGCTACGACTGCAACTAGGGAATAAAAACAGGAAGTAAATATAAGGTGTGATCAGTGGTGGTAATATGGACCGGGGTCCCATGATGTTCACTAGTGATGTCTCTCTCCCAAAAGACGATAAAACAGCTAAACGAGGTAAACAAATTACAGCTGGGCAATTGACAGGATTATGTGCGCAAACCAATGCTAACTATGCTGCAAAGAAAGGTAGAGGCTCAAAAGCATGGGCGGTACGCCAAGGCAAGTAGACCGAAATGCATCTGCATCTACTACTAATCATCCACCTTGAGATATCTATCCAGAACATCTCGCTGGTATTAAGTTGCGAGTCCCACCCAAAGTGTAAACTCAAAGCAACGGACAACTGCATTAAAAGAACTTTGCGTAAAGTAAACAATCCTTGCACCCGCAAGTACAAGCACCATTGTTTTCCCCCTTGTGGCAACAGCACATCCCCTATACTCATGTTTTTGTCACTCAAACTAGTCATCAGGGGGCATGAACCCACAGTCAAGCATAACGCTCCCTCTTGGAGTTACTACCTACTACTTGGCCAAAGCAATAAACAGCAACGGAGAACATGCAAGAATTAGCCAAGAACTAAAATATAAAAGAGGTGAATCAAATATATTACTCACACACAATCTGAACATAATCTCATAATCCATCGGATCCCAGCAAACTCAACAGAGCAACAGCATAAAGATTACATATGTGCCTCGATCATGTAGGGCAGCTCATGAGGTCTAATCCATGAAGAACAAAGAGGGGAGGAGAACATCACATAGCTACTGGTCATGGACCCATGGTCCAAGGGGGACTACTCACAACTCATCCGGGAAGCGTCCATGGTGGTGGAGAAGCTCCGGGTGGTGGTTCTCCCCTCCGGCAGGGTGCCGGGAAGAGTTCTCCTGATGCTCCCGATCTTGGAAGTGTTGTGGCGGCGGAACAGAGGCGAGATCGTGAAAAAGGGTTCCGTCCTCAAGGGTTTCGGGACGCGAGGAATATATATGCAAAGGGGGGGTCACCAGAGGCGGAGAGGGGGGCCCAGGCGTCCCCCCTGGGGCGGCCAGGGGTGGGGCCGCCCCGGGTGGCCGCCTGGGCCACCCCTGGCTCCCCTCTGGCCCCACTTTGGTTTTTCTCGAAGCTTCCTGTACGCTGATTTTTTCTGTATTTTTCCCGGAATTTTTGGAGCACTTTTAATATGGGGGAAATCTGAAATAGAAAAACAGCAGAAAACAGGAACTGGCACTGTGGTGCACTGAGTTAATAGGTTAGTCCAAATATGATCAAAAGTGTATGGAAGTGCATAAATATCATAGCAATATCTCACAAAAGAAGCATGGAGCAAGCAGAAATTATAGATACGTTTTGGACGTATCAACATCCCCAAGCTTAATTCCTGCTCGTCCTCGAGTAGGTAAATGATAACAAGCATAATTTCTGTGGTGACATGCTACCAACCATATAAGAACTTTTAAGTAAAGCAATCAAGGCATGTAATTCAATTCAAGTCATAACAAGCAAGAGTCTATATTAGCATTGTAACAAGTAACATAAGAACATAAAGGTGCAAGAGCTCTCGCTGTCCGTGACTCGAATGTCTCCAAATGGTGTTTGCGTGCAAGAAAGGGGATAGGGATATAGGAGAGAGTAAAACATAGTTTTTATATTGTCGAGAACTTAATCTACTAAAGTTTCACACTTGGTCTTCTTTGGAATCTTATCTTGACTCATCCCCAGACCAACAGCCAGGTACAAGTCAAAATGATCCACTCCCTTTTGATATTTTGAGCACTCATGCAATGGATGAGCGTAAGCAAGAAAGTCGACACTTAGGATGGCAAAGAGAGAAAAATGATGGAGGGGGAAGACAAAAAAGGTGTGAAAGGCTCACATCAATGAGGACAATCATCGGCGAGAGAAAGCCAAATGATAGATATGATGTGAGGAGTAGGGATTGCCATGCAACGGATGCACATATGAGCTAAGGTAAGCTCTCCAATGGAACTAGTGGGGGTGCATCCAACTTGCTTGCTAAAGAAGACCTAGAGCTCTTTTGAGGAGGCTCATCATTGGAATATACAAGCCAATTTCTACAGTGTGAAGGTCCCCACATAGCTATATGCATGAATGATAATCTCTATGGAGTACAAGGTATAAGATGGAGTACGAGTGTGGATCTCTCAAAAAGAATAGTAGTGTGCCCCCTTCTCTCTTTTTATTTTTTTTCTTTTTCTTTTTCTTTTTTTGTGTGGCCTCCATGGCTCTTTCTATTTAACTCTCATTTGTCCTCTTTGGGATCTTTTGATTTTGTCCTCTTTGGGATCTTTTCCTCACTTTAGGGGCAACACTCTATGTATTACAAGAAGTATAGAAGATCTTTCACACTTTACAAAAGTACTCAACATAAAGAAAATGAAACTATCATGATGTATGCAAATGTATGCCTCTGCCAGTGTAGCAGGGAATGTAATGATACTAGCGCGTCATGTAGCAATGATTAGGGCAAGGCCCAACTAGCATGCAGCTCATCGATCAAGCAAAAAGCATGTATGCCATGAAGATCAAGTCATGAGAAGATGAATGTTGCATGGTAATGTATCTCGGAAAGGCTATGGAAATGCCTTGATAGGTACGTATGGTGGCTGTTTTGAGGAAGGATATAATGAGGCTTATGATGACAGAGCGTATCGTGCCAAGGATTTGGATGCACCGGCGAAGTATGCGCCAACTCTCGAGGTGAGAAGGGGCAATGCACGGTACCGAAGAGGCTAGAAAAATATGGTTAGGTGGAAGTGTCAACTTTCGAATACGCACATTAGTCCGAAGAACTCATGCACTTATTATCGGTAACTCTCAATCTAATTAGGAGGTTCACAAAGAGAGAAGTACCCCGAGGAGGAGTGTATGGGGGTTTGGTTATCCTTCCGCATCCTCGGCTCATGATACGTGAGTGTACTCTAATATTCGATCCCTCCAAAGATTAGTGATCCATTTAGTAGCTAAAGTTCTCAACTATTTTGTAGGTTTTCGAAAATAAACACGGATTGCCCAAAATACGACATCTATCACTAATAGGCTAAAGCTCTTGACACCAAAAGTTCAGACATTACTCATGGCAATACCTCAAAACTATTGCAAGTTACTACTAAAATTAAATAGCAACCTCAATTACCTACTTTAAGTTAAGACACACAACTCAGTGCAACATGCAAACTCTCATAACAAGATAATCATGAAAACTCAAGAGAGTTCAACATCAACTAAACAAAAGCTCTTTAAAAAGAAAAGCATGAAAACTAAGAGCTAAACATGACAACAGCTATGGAAAGACAAAGAACACACACAGCAAAGATAAGCATGAAGATCCTATGTTGTATTCTAGGTTGAAGTGGAGCGTGTTTCTCTCCCACACAAAGAAAGCTGGGTTCTAACTTGTTATGAACAGCAAGCAAAGCTAAAGAAAACTAAAAAGGAAACTAACAGCAAGACGCTCCAAGCATAGCACATAACGCATGAAGTGATTAAAATATAGTGGAACGAAAGACGAACTGATAATTGTTGATGGAGAAGGGGATGCACGGGGCATCCCCAAGCTTAGACGCTTGAGTCTTCTTGAATATTTCTTGGGGGTGCACGGGGGCATCCCCAAGCTTGAGCGTTTGACCCTCCTGAATCTTCTTTTATCATCTTCCCTCGCACACTTGAAAACTCCCTTCATACATAACTCATCATAATCTGATTAGCGAGGTTAGTACCCACAATAAAATAATTTTTCCCTACTGGAAATAAAGATAATCTTGAAGAGCTACTGTTTCTCAAGATTGCCAAAATGTTTTTTGCAAAGAAAAAGCAAGCTCAAGGTTTGCAAAACGAAGAAAAGGCAAAATAGGACAGAATATGTGAAAAACAGACCAGCAGGTAGTAAATAATTTTTTCGGGGCACTTCTGCAACTGAAATCAAAAAACTCAGAACAGACGCTCGTAAGCCAATTGTATAGGGCACGCTTTCAATAAAATTCAGATCAAAAAGATGATCTGGTGATTTTATACGATTTTTTCTGTCCAAGGACAGAATCTGTTTTCTGGACAGCACGTCACAACTTTTGAACTTTCTTGCAATCAGAGGCTAAACTTGGCACAAAGCTGAAAAGAAAAGATACAATGATGATTCTACTGTAGTAACAAACATCAAGACACAACAAATGCAACATAAAACTTTATTCGTTGTGGGCTGCCTCCCAAAAGCGCTTTCTTTTATGCCTTTAAGCTAGGCATGATGCAAAGAGGAATCAAAAATCATCATAATAATTGGAGTTATAAATTGCTTCAAATGGTTCCTCAACAAGTTCACTCTTGTTCCATCTAGGAAAGGGGTACGTACCTTTTGCCTTCCCGTGTAGGCGGATTTGTCCCTTACCTATATCGATGAAGCCTTTTACGGCTCGGAGGAAGTCCCTTCCAAGCACTATATTTCCTTGGTTTGGCTTCATGATGAAGAAATCAACCATTGCAATCCCTTTAAGGAATGTAACTGGCACGTCTTTTATTCTTCCCTGGATCTCAGAAATGTCTCCATTAGCATGTTCATGATAGGATGATAATCTGTCCATGTTAAATTTTAAAGAATCATGAACAATTTTTGGCATAGTAGAAACCATAGATCCAATATCACAATAAGCAAGGAAGTCTTGATTAGAGATGTTAATCCTAACAAGAGGCTCCCAATCATTGTCTATTTCCAAAATATCTCTCTTATTGGGTTTGGGTTTCTCTACCTTCATCAAGTCTAGAGCATCCATTCTCTTCTCAATAGTAGCAAGTCAATCTATGACAGTATCAAAACTATGATCATAAACAAAGTAACTAGATAGACCATGTATAATTTCAAGAGCTCTAGCTTCATCACACTCAATCTCCTTCAGCTATAATATCAAGAGAGTGTTTACACCATTTAAAAAGACCATGGTAAAAATTTCTAAGCACAATTTTTATAGGTATCCAAGGCATAATTCTCCTATGTGCATATGAAATTATGTCCCATGCCTTCTTCATATTTTCTCCATCTCTTTGATGGAAATCTAGAACTTCTGATTCCCTCAAAGCACCAAATCCTAACATGCCTGACTAAACATAAAGGACTACTAACAGAAAAGCAAATAATTTTTTTTGTGATTTTTGGTAAAGGACACTAAAGCAAAAACTGAAAGGTAAACTAACAAGACTAAAAAGCAAAGATAAAAGATAGCGTGCAACTCCCCTATCTTGAAGAGTGGAGTCCCCGGCAACGGCGCCAGAAACTTTGCTTGATGGCTTCTCGCCCCTCATTGGTTACCCCAAGTGGAAGGTTTGAGATGTAGCGTAACGACAAGTTTCCCTTGGCAATGATACCAAGGATCGAATCCCGTGAGACTCCGAGGGTCGACAAGTAGGTGTCAACGGCTAGCGGCGCCAGAAACTTAGCGGTTGACAGGACCTGCACATAGATACAGATAACTTTGCTCCCAACGAGTACAGAGAGGTTGTCAATCCCTCCGGCCTTGTTGTTTACAAAGGATCAAACGCAAGAGGTAATAATGATACCTATGACTGCAACTAGGGAATAAAAACAGGAAGTAAATATAAGGTGTGATCAGTGGTGGTAATATGGACCAGGGTCCCATGATGTTCACTAGTGATGTCTCTCTCCCAAAAGACGATAAAACAGCTAAGCGAGGTAAACAAATTACAGCTGGGCAATTGACAGGATTATGTGCCCAACCAATGCTAACTATGCTGCTAAGAAAGGTAGAGGCTCAAAAGCATGGGCGGTACGCCAAGGCAAGTAGACCGAAATCCATATGCATCTACTACTAATCATCCACCTTGAGATATCTATCCAGAACATCTCGCTGGTATTAAGTTGCGAGTCCCACCCAAAGTGTAAACTCAAAGCAACGGACAACTGCATTAAAAGAACTTTGCGTAAAGTAAACAATCCTTGCACCCGCAAGTACAAGCACCATTGTTTTCCCCCTTGTGGCAACAACACATCCCCTAGACTCATGTTTCTGTCACTCAAACTAGTCATCAGGGGCATGAACCCACAATCAAGCATAACGCTCCCTCTTGGAGTTACTACCTACTACTTGGCCAAAGCAATAAACAGCAATGGAGAACATGCAAGAATTACTCAAGAACTAAAATATAAAAGAGGTGAATCAAATATATTACTCACACACAATCTGAACATAATCTCATAATCCATCGGATCCCAGCAAACTCAATAGAGCAACAGCATAAAGATTACATATGTGCCTCGATCATGTAGGGCAGCTCACGAGGTCTAATCCATGAAGAACAAAGAGGGGAGGAGAACATCACATAGCTACTGGTCATGGACCCATGGTCCAAGGGGGACTACTCACAACTCATCCGGGAAGCGTCCATGGTGGTGGAGAAGCTCCCGGTGGTGGTTCTCCCCTCCGGCAGGGTGCCGGGAAGAGTTCTCCTGATGCTCCCGATCTTGGAAGCGTTGCGGCGGCGGAACAGAGGCGAGATCGCGAAAAAGGGTTCCGTCCTCGAGGGTTTCGGGACGCGAGGAATATATATGCAAAGGGGGGTCACCAGAGGCGGAGAGCGGGCCCCAGGCGCCCCCTTGGGGCGGCCAGGGGTGGGGCCGCCCCGGGTGGCCGCCTGGGCCACGCCTGGCTCCCCTCTGGCCCCACTTTGGTTTTTCTCGAAGCTTCCTATACGCTGATTTTTTCTGTATTTTTCCCGGAATTTTTGGAGCACTTTTAATATGGGGGAAATCTGAAATAGAAAAACAGCAGAAAACAGGAACTGGCACTGAGGTGCACTGAGTTAATAGGTTAGTCCAAATATGATCAAAAGTGTATGGAAGTGCATAAATATCATAGCAATATCACACAAAAGAAGCATGGAGCAAGCAGAAATTATAGATACGTTTTGGACGTATCAGTGGGCTAGATGGGCTGTGTTGGAGGCCTCGAAATGGGAAGAGAGAGTGGCCCGCGGGCGTTTTCGGAGACCGAAAACGTCCGACGCTTTTATCCGGCGATAGTGCCGCTATAGTTTAACGGTTGGGCTACCAAACGAACTCCGAATGCGACGAAACTTGATAGGTGGTCTGTCTACACTATAATAAGACCACACAACAAGTTTCATCCCATTCCGAGAACATTTTCCGACCAGTCATAAAATAAATATCCGGAGGTGCCGCGGGCGCGTGCGAGTGCGTCTGGGCTCAGAACGGACAATGGAAAGGACGGGTGGACTCGGACGGATGCAAGTTTTGAAAACACGATGATGCAATGCAGATGATGACAAGGCAAAGATGCACACACAAGCAGATGACATGGCAACGACGATGAATAACTGGCTGACACCTGGCGGTCTCTGGGTGTCACAGGTACCCCGTTTTTCCTCAAGAAAATATCCACCAAAGGCTTCGAGCATAAGCCATTCAGTCTTCCTCAACATGACACCCCGGCGGTTTCCAAACGCAAACTGCCCAGTATTCTCTAGGATGGCACTAATACAAGGCATTAAATTTGGAACTGACAGCATATGGCAGTATTTTCCAAGTGGCAGATCTGCAACAGTTGGTCTGAAATAAAAATCGTTCAGAGGTATGCCTCAAGAATTAGATATTAATTCATTCAGTATGCTGCCAAGTCCATGCAAGTCTCTCGCACAAGGAAGAATTCGTGGTACATGATGGGCCTCGAACCCCTCGTTGGTTACCCCAAGTGGAAGGTGTAAGATGCAGTAAGTAGAAGTGTTTTCCCCTAGCAAAGATGCCAAGGATCGATTCCCCAGAGACTCCTAGGTTCAACAAGTAGGTGTCAATTGCTACGGCGCCAGATTAGTAGCAATCAACGTGGACCTGCACACAGATACAAATAACTTTGCTCCCAACGAGTACAGAGAGGTTGTCAATCTCTCCGGCCTTGTAGTTCACAAAGGATTAAAAGCAGTGATAGTAGTGATAGATAGTTTTTGCAATAGTAAGTAAATAGCGAAAAGTAAATAGTGGATGTGATCAATGATGGTAATATGGACCGGAGTCTCATGATGTTCACTAGTGATGTCTCTCTCCCAAAAGATGATAAAATAGCTATGTGAGGTAAACGAATTACAGCTGGGCAATTGACAGAACCACGAACGCAAACCAATGCTGACTACATTGCAAGAAAGGTTGAGGTTCAAAGCATGGGCGGTACGCCAAAGTAAGTAGACCGAAATCCATCAATATCTACTACTAATCATCCACCTTGAGATATCTATCCAGAACATCTCGCTGGTATTAAGTTGCGAGTCCCACCCATAGTGTAAACTCAATGCAACATACAACTGCATTAAAAGAACTTTGCGTAAAGTAAACAATCCTTGGACCCGCGGGCACAAGCACCGTTGTTTTCCCCCTTGTGGCAACAACACATCCCCTAGACTCATGTTTCTGTCACTCAAGCTAGTCATCGAGGGGCATGAACCCACAATCAAGCATAACGTTCCCTCTTGGAGTCACTACCTATTACTCGGCCAAAGCAATAAATAACAACGAAGAACATGCAAGAATTACTTATGAACTAAAATATAAAAGAGGTGAATCAAATATATTACTCAGGATCAATCTGAACATAATCTCATAATCCATCGGATCCCAGCAAACTCAACATAGCAACAGCATAAGGATTACATAGGTGCCTCGATCATGTAGGGCAGCTCACGAGGACTAATTAATGAAGCACAAGAACGGGAGGAGAACATCACATAGCTACTGGTCATGGACTCATGGTCCAAGGGAGACTACTCATGAGTCATCCGGGAGGCGTCCATGGTGGTGGAGAAGCTCCCGGTGGTGATCCTCCCCTCCGGTAGGGTGCCGGGAAGAGTTCTCCTGGTGCTCCCGATCTTGGAAGCGGCGGCGGCGGCGGAACAGAGATGGGATCGCGAAAAGAAGTCCTGTTCTGAGGGTTTCGGAGGTCCCTCTAAATATATGCCAAAGGGGGGCACCGGACGGGCTTCGGGGGGCCCAGGCGCCCCCCCGGCGCGGCCCAGGGGGGGGGGGCGCCCACAGGGCGCCTGGAGCCCCTGTGCCCCCCCAGGCTGCCCTTCGGAGGC
Source organism: Secale cereale (assembly GCA_902687465.1). Taxonomy (NCBI): domain Eukaryota; kingdom Viridiplantae; phylum Streptophyta; class Magnoliopsida; order Poales; family Poaceae; genus Secale; species Secale cereale. Next base: position 667,765,311 of record LR738712.1, read on the forward strand.
AGTGTCGTTCCCGGATCGCTGATTTTTTATATAATTTTTTTGGATTTTTCTGGGCAGTTCTCGAAACGTGAAAACCTGAAATACAAAAACAGCCGAAAACAGAAACTGGCACTGGGGTGCACTGGATTAGTAAGTTAGTCCAAATATGATCAAAAGTGTATGGAAGTGTATGAATATCATAGCAATATCACCCAAAAGTGGCATGGAGCAAGCAGAAATTATAGATACGTTTTGGACGTATCAACATCCCCAAGCTTAATTCCTGCTCGTCCTCGAGTAGGTAAATGATAACAAGAATAATTGTTGTGGTGACATGCTATTAACCATATAAGACTTTCTCATAGTCATATGACAAAAGCTTACCGAGACAATGATTCTAAAGTAATTAAGTTGTCTCAAGAGAAAATCACAAATGACTGAAAGTTTTACAACATGAAACTGAAACATCAAAAAGATTTGCAATGAACATGATGTGCAAATATGATAAAGTGATATCTAGCTTGCCCCCTTTAGTGATGCAAAACATAAGTGCAGGGGCACCTTCAAGGTTTAAGTGATGACTAGATACAATCATTTGAGAATAAACGATATCACAATCATGCAAAAGACAATGCTACTCTGGAACAATGCACATTACACTCAGAATGACAATCATGCTCTCAGTAGTTGGTGCTTCAACATAAAAGTAAAAGAAAGGTTATGTGCTAGAGCTTTTTGTTTTGAAAACATGGAAGCAATTGTATCAACGGTAGTAGTACTTCATATGTGTCATGCATAAAACATCCTATAAGTTGCAAGCCTCATGCATCGAATACCAATAGTGCTCGCTCCTTGTCCTTATTAGCTCGGATCCCCATGGGTTATCATTGCATTGCATATGTTTTAACCAAGTGTCACAAAGGGGTACCTCTATGCCACCTGTACAAAGGTCCAAGGAGATAGATCACATTTGATTTCTCGTTTTTGATAGATCTCAACTTGAGGACATCCATACCGGGACAACATAGAAAATAGATGATGGACTCCTCTTTAATGCATAGGCATATTCTCATGAGAGATTGAGGATTAAGGTCCAAGCTAAAACTTCCACCACGATGCATGGCTTTGGTTGGCGGCCCAGTGTTCTTCTCTAACAATATGCATAGTTATTCAACCCACGGTAAATCACCCTTACTTCAGACAAGACGAACATGCATAGCAACTCACATGATATTCAACAAAAGTGTGACAGTTGATGGCGTCCCCAGAAACATGGTTACCGCTCAGCAAGCAACTCATAAGAAATAAGATACATAAGCAACATATTCTTTACCACAATAGTTTTTAGGCTACTTTCCCATGAGCTATGTATTGCATGGTTAGTTTGCTTAGTACAGGTGGAGGTTAGCAAAAGACTGTGAGCGACCAACTAAGAGAGCAATGACGGTCATAATCATGCAGAGCGATAAAGCAATATTGAATCAGGCATGGTAGTTATATCGCCACTTAGAAATAAAAGATCATCAAGGCTTGACAGACTTTCTTTACAGTCTTGAATATGCGTGAGCATACGCCAAGTCAATCCAAATAAATTCTCGAAGGAAGATATTACTAAACCATACCACATCATAGGCAAACAAACCAAGTTGGTACTCCAATAACACATTGGGAACCCCCCAGCTATTTGAGATTAACCAAAAGAAAACCTGAACTACTAAGCTCCATCATGAAAGTAGCATCTTTATCACAGACACATTAACCCATGCAACGGAAGCAAACTATCTTAATAAGATAAGCATGATAACTAAAGAGAGTTCAAGCAACCAACTAAATAAAATCTCTTGAAAAGAGAAGCATGAATACTAAGAGCAGAGCACGATAGTAGCTATTAAAAGACAAAGAACACACACACCATAGATAGGCATGAAAATTCTATGTAATGTTCTAGGTAGAGGTGGAGCGTGTTTCTCTCCCACATAAAGGAATGCTGAGTTCCGAGTCGTTATGAAAAACTAAAAAGAAAACTAAAAGCAAGACGCTCCAAGCATAGCACATAACACATGAAGTGATAAAAATATAGCGAAACGAAAGACGAACTGATAATGTTGATGGAGAAGGGGATGCACGGGGGCATCCCCAAGCTTAGACGCTTGAGTCTCCTTGAATATTTCTTGTGGGTGCACGGGGGCATCCCCAAGCTTGAGCGCTTGACACTCCTGAATCTTTTTATCATCTTCCCTCGCACACTTGAAAACTCCCTTCATACATAACTCATCATAATCTGATTAGCGAGGTTAGTACCCTTAATAAAATAATTATACCTTGCTGGAAATAAGGATATTCTTGAAGTTCTACTGTTTCTCAAGATTGCCAAAAGGTTTTTTGCAAAGAAAAAGCAAGTTCTTAATTTGCGAAGTGAAGGTAAGGCAAAACAAGACAAAATCTGTGAAAAACAGAACAGCAGGCAGTAATTGACCTGTTCGGGATACTTCTGCAACTCAAATAAAAAAACTTAGAACTGATGCACGAAAGAAAATTATATAGAGAACGCTTTCGAAAAAATTCAGACCAAAAAGATGATCTGGTGATTTTATACGAATTTTTCTATCCAAGGACAGAATCTGTTTCCTGGACAGCACCTCACAACTTTTGAACTTACTAGCAATCGGAGGCTATACTTGGCACAAATATGAAAAGCAAAGATACAATGATGATGCTACAGCAGTAAACAACATCAAGACACAACAAAAGAAATTTTTTAATTCATGTGGGCTGCCTCCCAAAAGCGCTTTCTTTTATGCCTTTAAGCTAGGCATAAGACTTTAATGATGCTCTCGTAGGAATAAGAGTTGAAGAACAAAAGAGAGCATCAAGAAGCAAATACCAAACACATTTAAGCCTAACATGATTCCTATGCATAGGAATATTGCAATAGAATAATTCATTGAAGCACAAAGCAATAAGCATAGGAAGACAAAACAAGTGCAGCTTCAAAACCTTCAACATAAAGAGAGGGAACTTGATATTATTGAAATATCTATAAGCATATGTTCCCTTCTCATAATAATTTTCAGTGGCATCACGAATAAACTCAACAATATAAGCATCACATAAAGCATTGTTACCATGATCCACATGCAAAAAGGTACTCTTACTCCCCACATAAACATCATGAAGAGGATAAAACTTAGTATAAAAGAGAGACATAACCTCTTGACAATCAAGCAAGTGTGAGTTATCGAGAAGATTATACCAATCTGAAACTTTATCTATAAGTGATACGGTGAACAATTTCCTCATGACAAACGCCCTTGATACACCTGCAAGCTTAAATAATGAACATAGTTGTGAAAGATATAGCAAGTGTTCACCGGGATGTCTGTCTCCTGCATAACGATTAGCCAAAACATAATCGATAATATCAGCTGGTATTTTATAGGGCACAATTTCAGTAGGGGGAGGAGCAACCACCACAGGTGTGGGGCGTCTTCCCGCAAGCAACGATCCAATAGCAAGGTTGTCCATAAGCATAACTAGTGAAATACATAAAGAAAACTGAAAGGTAAACTAACGAGACTAAAAAGCAAAGGTAAAATATAGCATGCAACTCCCCTATCCTGAAGAGTGGAGTCCCCGGCAACAGCGCCAGAAAATACTCCTTGATGGGCCTCGAACCCTCGTTGGTTACCCCAAGTGGAAGGTGTAAGATGCAGTAAGTAGAAGTGTTTTCCCCTATCAAAGATGCCAAGGATCGATTCCCTAGAGACTCCTAGGTTCAACAAGTAGGTGTCAATTTCTACGGCGCCAGATTAGTAGCAATCAATGTGGACCTGCACACAGATACAAATAACTTTGCTCCCAACGAGTACAGAGAGGTTGTCAATCTCTCCGGCCTTGTAGTTCACAAAGGATTAAAAGCAGTGATAGTAGTGATATATAGTTTTTGCAATAGTAAGTAAATAGCGAAAAGTAAATAGTGGATGTGATCAATGATGGTAATATGGAACGGAGTCTCATGATGTTCACTAGTGATGTCTCTCTCCCAAAAGAAGATAAAATAGCTATGTGAGGTAAACGAATTACAGCTGGGCAATTGACAGGACCACGAACGCAAACCAATGCTGACTACATTGCAAGAAAGGTTGAGGTTCAAAGCATGGGCGGTACGCCAAAGTAAGTAGACCAAAATCCATAAATATCTACTACTAATCATCCACCTTGAGATATCTATCCAGAATATCTCGCTGGTATTAAGTTGTGAGTCCCACCCATAGTGTAATCTCAATGCAACAGACAACTGCATTAAAAGAACTTTGCGTAAAGTAAACAATCCTTGCACCCGCGGGCACAAGCACCGTTGTTTTCCCCGTTGTGGCAACAGCACATCCCCTAGACTCATGTTTCTGTCACTCAAGCTAGTCATCGAGGGGCATGAACCCACAATCAAGCATAACGTTCCCTCTTGGAGTCACTACCTATTACTCGGCCAAAGCAATAAATAACAACGGAGAACATGCAAGAATTACTTATGAACTAAAATATAAAAGAGGTGAATCAAATATATTACTCAAGATCAATCTGAACATAATCTCATAATCCATCGGATCCCAGCAAACTCAACATAGCAACAACATAAGGATTACATAGGTGCCTCGATCATGTAGGGCAGCTCACGAGGACTAATTAGTGAAGCACATGAACATGAGGAGAACATCACACAGCTATTGGTCATGGACTCATGGTCCAAGGGAGACTACTCACGAGTCATCCGGGAGGCGTCCATGGTGGTGGAGAAGCTCCCGGTGGTGATCCTCCCCTCCGGCAGGGTGCCGGGAAGAGTTCTCCTGGTGCTCCCGATCTTGGAAGCGGCGGCGGCGGCGGAACAGAGATGGGATTGCGAAAAGAAGTCCTGTTCTGAGGGTTTCGGAGGTCCCTCTAAATATATGCCAAAGGGGGGCACCGGACGGGCTTCGGGGGGCCCAGGCACCCCCCGGCGCGGCCCGGGGGGGGGGGGGGGCGCCCACAGGGCGCCTGGAGCCCCTGTGGCCCCCCCAGGCTGCCCTTCGGAGGCAGTGTCGTTCCCGGATCGCTGATTTTTTATATAATTTTTCTAGATTTTTCTGGGCAGTTCTCGAAACGTGAAAACCTGAAATACAAAAACAGCCGAAAATAGAAATTGGCACTGGGGTGCACTGGATTAGTAAGTTAGTCCAAATATGATCAAAAGTGTATGGAAGTGTATGAATATCATAGCAATATCACCCAAAAGTGGCATGGAGCAAGCAGAAATTATAGATACATTTTGGACGTATCATTACACATCCGACAACCTCACCATTTATTCAAGAAACAAAAACCAGTGGGTGATGCCATGATCAACAAGTCTTGAAGGAAAGACAACACTAAGACAAAAAAATCTTGGCAGTAGTTGTCAAGATCAGTCCCCTACATCCAACAATATGATGTTATTAACCCTGTCACTGTCCGACTTGAACAATATTGAGATATGTATGATCATACGTGAGCCGGCTAAATATATCAAGGCTCAAAACATGTACTAGACCAAGGTATGATTGCCAGAAATTGTACGTTACCATATTCAGGGCCGCATAAATAATCAAGGATCCATGTAAGGCCCGCTCTTTCAGTTGAGGATCCAGATGAAGAAAGTAATAATGAAAAAGCAAGACCAACAATACAAGTATGCCAGTTATTATGTGAAAAATGTGGATGCCCAAGATCGTCTTATTCCATGGCGAACCCAAGCAAAGATCCACCTAAGAAGTACACTCCATTATGGTAAGGACCTCATAACAAGGCAATCAGCTCAGTCCACAGTATGCTCAGAATTGTCAGCATTGAATACCCGAGTCTGTCCGGTCAGCCTCATGGACAGCTCAATATATTGAGCTCAACACCGGCAATGGAGCATCGCACCGACTGATATTCCCAGGGAGATACTGGCAAAAATGAAGAATCAGTGTGAAAACATATACTTTGAGGATTGTTATCTCTCGCATAGGGGAAGCAATTAAAAGAATAGCCTGTGTGGATGGGATTCTTTGCCAAGATCACCGTCAGTCAAGACTGCAAATTTGAGTCAATATTTTCTTTCTTCTTCAGCCCAAAGTGCGCTTTCTAATCCAGAAGGCATATTTCTTATTCTGCGCTACTGTCTTATCCACTCAGGGACTTGTTTGTAGCAGAAACTTTCACAGATTGGTCCCTGGTGTTTAACCCCTCATAACTTTTCAACCATAACTCCGAATCAGGTGATTTCAAAGCCCACGTCTTCGTCTCGTCGAGCCCATTCTGTTGGTATCATTTTCACTATGGTTTGACATACTGTAAATGACCATTTTGACCTTTCCATAAACAGCCCCCTCCGAGTGAGAACTGTTTCCGGCGAATCTTTCCGCGGCTTCACCGCACTTCTTGCTGGAGTCTCCGTCACCCCAAGAAAGCCACAATACCCACTTGCATGATAGTCATGCAGTAGCCATGGTTTTCAACTTGAATATTTATTTAATGATTGCTTGCTTAAAATATGGTTGTCCTTGTGTAACACTCCAAAATTTTAGATTTGGTTTTATCAAATTCTTTATTTATTTGGTAGGAGGGTTATTAACAAAAAAATTCTGAAAGACTCTCCTTCTAAAAAATTTCATTTGTGATGAGTATTTTTTATGGGTTCTTCCCAATCTTGATCTTTGGTCTTGAGGATTTTTTCATCTTGTGTTGGCTCAACACAAATAATTTTGGAAAGTTTTTACAATTCTTTCTATTAAAAAGAATTCCTATGGATTATGGATTTATTCTTTCCCATTCAAAAGTTTCTCTTTTGCCATGACATATGTTGAAATCTTCCTTCCAAAACCCACCTCCCTACTTTGGGTCAAGTCTAACATCCAATTCCAGCAAGTTTCAACCTTTTTTTGATTTTATTTCTATTTATTTTATCCTCAAACCTTTTTCTATGATTTATTTTGTACTCTTGGGATTTACAAAGGAAGTATCAGATCCATTAAGTTTCTGAGCCCAAGCAAATTACCCTAGCTACTCCTTAGTAGCCTCAACCTAGATCCATCAAGATCTGCTGGTCCACGGTTCAAAATTTTCAAAATATGCTTGCTGGAAGTTTGGACCAGATTTGCCATTTTTGGTGAAATTCATTCTTTTTCTCTTCCTAAAAATCTGAGATAAATCAGGCAGCCTCTAGATGCATCAAGAGATCACTTCACCAAGTTTCAGCTCAAGAAATATTTTTCCACATGCTTAAATCATTTCATCGAACAGGTGGCCGGCACTGTTCCTGTCAAGTTTCAGAAATTCAGTGTTTCAGTTTCAGGGTCAGTGTCGTTTTCTTCAAAACCTTGGCGTCGATCTCGCCAGTGCTCGCCCTGGCCTCTCGCTCCCTGTTCCACCTCCTTATCCAGTGCGCCACATGGTTGTTTGGACGGTCACGAGCGTCGGTGGCAACGTGTCACGTCAACCTCGGCGCCTCCCACGGTGGCAGAACCGCCCGTGGCGGCCAGCAGGGGCCAGCCCTGCCATACGGTGTCGTCCAGCACCACCCACACCACCAGAAGCCTCCGCGTGGCCGTCCTCTTCGCCGTGCGTGCTGCAGCACAGTCACCGTGGCCTGAGAGGCGCAGAGCACACTCTCTGTCGCCGACGAGCCCGCGAGGCCGTTCCGTCGAAGACTTGGAGTATCGCCCAAGTTGTACCAAGTTTAGGCGTTGGATGGAGCCAGTGGACCAATCCGAAGATGACCAGTCACCTAAACCTCTAGCTCGACCACTGCCTCGCCGTAATCGCTCGTCGGAGAAATCCCGTTCTCGGCAACCGCCTCGGGCCGGCTATAAATGGAGGCCCCGAGCTCATTCTCGACTCACCAGCTCCCCTCCACGCCTCAGATCCCCGCCACGCTCATCAGAAGGCCTCGGGAGAGCCTTCTTCCCCAGCTCCGGCCGCCCCGATCCGCTTCGGGCTCCGGCAAGATTCTCTCTGGTGAGAGCACCCTCGCCTCCCAAACTGTGCCAGTAGCCTCCTACTGCACCCACTCTTCTAAGCCGAGCCCCAATTTGACATTTGCAGCCCTCCTCGGCGAGATCCATCACCGCCCGAACCGCCGTCCGCCGGAGTGGAAGCCGCCATCGACGTGGTGCTCGTCGACGACCAAGTCCACCACCCACCGATGCGGAATTGTCCCGTGAGTGCAACCATACCCTTGCCCTCCTCTGGATCACCGTCGATCATCGTCGGCGATCATCGTTTGCTTTGGTCGGCGGTGGGATTTTAAACCTGACATGCGGGACCCCCTCGTCAGCCTCTCCTCTTTTATTCGAAACGTTTTCTGAAAGCGCCTTCGGGCAAAGTACGTTTTCCCTTTGGGTTGGCGTATTTCCAACCGAAGTGTTTTCTATTTTTCTAAACTAGCCCCTGAAAAGTTTATGTTTCATCACAGATTAGTCCCTGGACTAAAAGCTTAATAACTTTTAAACCAAAGATGATTTTGAGTTGATTCTTTTTCTGTCATCTTTATTTTTCTGTCTAGTTTTTATCATATTTATTTGAAAAATATTTGGAATAATTTATATGGATGCACGGTATTTACGTTATTATCCGATTTATTTTATAACGTAGATACCGAAGGAGGTGACAGAGCCGCAAACTTCGCCGAGCTAGACTTCGACTACTCCGAACCAGGCAAGCATGTTTGAACCTTTGATATGATGAGTGCTTTGCATGTTTGCTTGAGTAGTTTTCTCATGGCATGTTTATTTAAGCATGTGTGAATGTTATATTGGATGCAAGGCAAGCAGCAAGTGAGCTTCGAAAGTTGATGTGTTCAAATGATCGTGAGATAACCGGATCATGTGGTGGCATGATAGGTTGTAAGCTGGTATTGTTGAAGCATGCCATTCTTATGTCAACCGTTTAACTCTAGTATTAATGTGGATCAAGTCATGTTCCCGTTCGTCCCCCTTTTCGTGCTGCCATGTGTCTTCTGCAAAGAATGCGGTCTAGTCAGTTGCAAACCTCTTTCCTTGTACACACCAAATAGAGGGGCCGTGATGAGGGTTCCATGGCCCTGGATTAAAGCCCGTCATCCGGTCAGGGGGCATGGATGTTTCCGGTTGGGACCGAGAGGGGGGCACCCCTTAGAGCGCGCGATATAAATTTGATCCCATGCCATTCGAGGTTGTGGCCTCCCCGTCTTAGAGTTTTTCTTGAACGTTGCCTAGGGTGATTCCTGGCAGCGGAATGTGGAATGGGTGTGTACTGGTTTGATGTGTTTCTTCTAAAATACCGTAAACGGAACTAGTCCTTTGTGACTACTGAAATCCGTTGGCTATGGTTGAAGAGTACAAACTATGCAGAGTCAAAACCATTCGAGTAACCATGTCCATGGTCAAGGACTTTGATCAACATATCAGTGTCAGTATCAGCGTCAGTCTTAGCGTCCGTCCCAGTGTCAGTCTCAGTTACAGTCTCCGTAGAATAAACATGAAATTGAGAGCGGTAAACCCGGCCGAATGTTATTCCTGTGGATGGACTAACCAGTTTATTATGTACTGAGTATTTCCTTGGGATGATTTACCTTCAAGAGCTACTTGAATTCGAATGATGAAATATAAGCCCTTTATGTGATGTCGCTTAGACGTCCGACGGTGGCATTCTTGTTATTTACTTTTGATATAAGCCCTTTATGTGATGTCGCTCAGACGTCCGACTGTGGCATTCTTGTTTTTTACTTTTGATATAAGCTCTTTGTGTGATGTCGCTCAGACGTCCGACTGTGGCATTCTTGTTATTTACTTTTGATATAAGCCCTTTATGTGATGTCGCTCAGACGTCCGATTTGTGGCATTCTTGTTATTTACTTTTGATATAAGCCCTTTATGTGATGTCGCTCAGACATCCGACTGTGGCATCCTTGTTATTTATTTTCATTATAAGCCCTCTTCGAGATGTCGCTTAGACGTCCGAGTATGGCATGTACTGTCATTTACTTTTTAATATAAGCCCTTTATGTGGTGTCGCCTTGACGCCCGACTGCGGCAGGTTAATTTATTTTACCTTTCGAGACGTCGCTTCAGACACCCGATCGGTCTTCAGCTATTTTATTGGGATTTCGGGAGGACTACCACCTAACTTCCTTTTTATTTAACATGAAGTGCAAATCTATTATCTGAGTGCGCATTACTAGTCTGCTCATGTGCATCATGTTTGCATTTGTTATATCCTATGTCCAAACTGTCTTGCGAGTACATTCAAAGTACTCACCTAGCTTGTTGATTTGGTCAGATGTTGACGAAGGCGATCTTATGGATGAAGAGTACGATAGCGAGTCCGACGCCTATAGGAGTCCCAGTCAGTCTCGTACGATCCTTGAGTTGATCACTTGTATTATATACGCTTCCGCTACCCAAATAAATTCATCGAGCCTCACTCCGGCGCTCGATGAGCTGTAAGATTTTGGAATCTTGTCACACAATTCACTGTGACATATCCACCACCACCTTTATTACGAGTCAGTAGCTATGCCACCAGACCCTTTATGTCATAACCGCCTTTATGTATAATATCGGCGTGCTTGTAAGAAATTGTTGAGCAGCCTCAGCTCAACCTTGTATAATATTTAGTACTTCTGGATTTCTGTATCAAGGATTTGTCTACCAGTAAGGAGGATTCTTCTATACTGGTCTTATAAAAAGGTCGGTTTCTCAATAAATGTTTTACTGGAAAACCGGTCCTGACAACCTTGGTATCAGAGCCAGGCTGACTGCAGGAAGTCACTAGGTGCGATCGCTAATCGGTTATTAGCGTAATAAGTGCTATTTTAACATTTTGCAATTGTAGCAATTTTCTGTTAGTCATCATAAATTTATGATTCGACTATTCGGAATTTTTGTCTACCTTTGTAGATGGCTGGCAGCGACTGTGAGTCATAGTTGTTCGCCAATGTACCTGAGGGGTTTGTGAAGCTTCTCCTCTCCATAACCAAGGTCGCGATCGGGCCATCGGCTCGTCCGGAGTTCACACTCTACCATCACAAGATCAACGACAGCGTGTCTATGCACCAGGCCGTGGTGCAATTCAAGGGAGGACGTTCTGATTCACGCCGCTTCCAATTTGTGGGAAGGGCCTTGCCTACGGAGAGGCATGCCATGCAGATGGCTGCCTGTGAGGCGATAGCTCGTCTCCGGGATGCTCTTCCTTCGATGAAGGCTCGTCGCTACCGCTACCTCCCATGCCACGTGCCCTACACTTGTCACTATGCGTTCGCTTGCCCTAGGGGAGAGAGAGATGAGGCTATTGAAATGTTGGTTGAGTATCTCAAAGCTCTTGAGGCAGCTTTTGATAACCTCGTGGACGACTTGGTGGCTGCTCGTATGGACTTCGTTCAGGGCTGTTCCGCCAACAGGAGGGAGCTCCTCCATACATCACCACCACTGACTTACGTCTCGTCCTCCGCATCCTATACACCTGCCATCTTAGCCACTGCTCGCCGCCTGCCTACCACTGAGGAGTTTGACCAAGTCATTGCTCCTACTCCAGTCAGTGCTGCACCACTTGTCGCGCCAGCACCCGCTCCTCAACCCAGTACTTCGCGCCTGGAGCCTATTAGTGAGGAGGAGGTTGAGTCTCCAGCATCACTGGGTCTTACCCTCGGCAGGCCGAGGGAAGTTTTCACCATCTCCGACTGAGTGCGCCAAGCCGCTGTGCGATGTATCAACTTGTATGATATGTTTATATGTATATAGGTTTGGTGAGAAGTAGTTTGTGTGCTCATCATGTAGGAACTCGGAGAAGTGCACTAGCCTAAATAACATGTCAGGAATGTGTACGCACATCCTGAGTGATGTATTGTATAATTACGGCTTGCGTGTAAGATATGTACTTAGCAGTCCTTCTCCATGCGCAACCGAGTATTTTTCTTGAATTTTTTTTTTGAGTTCTTAAAAATCTGCCTTTGCGATATTTTTTTTACTTTTGCCACTCAGTTTTTCTCTTGAGTTCTGCAAAAATACCCCGGAGTGGAAAATGCCTCGTCCCTGGACTCGTTCCATGCCAAGTCTGCCGGAAGAAAATTATGGTACCCAGACAAGTAACAATTTCACACAGGGGCAGTCAAGTCAGCAAGGCAGTGAAGCAGCATTTTCTCAAGTATGCCGCCTTTATGAGCAAGGCCAACAGAAGCATCAAGAAATGATGAACCATGTTATCAATATGGGAAATCACCGTGAATCATATCAGCAGCATTCCAAATTGTCTGAACTACAAAAGACACGTCCCCCAACGTTGTCTCACATTGATAAACCTCTTGAGGCCAACGACTGGCTTCGAGACATTGAAAGGAAGTTAATTATTGCACAATGTTCGGACCGTGAGAAGGTACTTTACGCACCTCACTACCTCACTGGAGCAGCTGCATCATGGTGGGAAAATTTCCTACACATGCACCCCAATGAAAATAACATCACCTGGGAAGAATTTAAAGAAGGTTTTCCTGGGGCGCTGATACGTCCAAAACGTATCTATAATTTCTGCTTGCTCCATGCCTCTTTTGTGTGATATTGCTATGATATTTATACAATTCCATACACTTTTGATCATATTTGGACTAACCTATTAACTCAGTGCACCCCAGTGCCAGTTTCTGTTTTCTGCTGTTTTTGTATTTCAGGTTTTCCCATTACGTAAACTGCCAGAAAAATCCCGAAAAAAATATATAAAAAATCAGCGTTCCAGAAGCTTCCATGCAGCCAAAGTAGGGCCGGAGGGGGGCCACAGGGGCTCCAGGCGCCCTGCCCAGGCGGCCCCACCCCTGACCGCCTGGCCAGGGCGCTTGGGCCCCCCTTAGCTCCCCTGGCGACCCCCTTTGGCATATATTTAACACCCGTCGAGGAAACCCTGATTCCGGACCCCTTTTCTCCAAACGCAATTCCGATCTCCGCCGCCATCGCCATCAAGCTTCAGGGGACCAGAATTCCTGTGCCGGCACCCTGCCGGGACGGGGAAGTGCCCCCGGATTCATCTCCATCGACGTTGCTTCCTCCCTCCATGATGCGGGAGTAGTTCCTCCTCGGGGCTGAGGTTCTTACAAGTAGCTATGTGGTCAATTCTCTCTCCCATGATGTGATCTTCGTTGTGATCATAGGCTATGTTAATCTAGGGTGATCCCATGATATTTCCCTTTCCTCTATGTATTGGATTGATGTACTCACTTGTCTTTATCTAGTATAATCCCCGAGACCAAGGTGACAACGGTCTATTGGACATGGATTAGAAAAATATTTTCATGAGTGATTTCCTCTCTTGTGTGTTGATTGAAGATTGAGAGTCTCTTGGTGCTTGTCTTTGACTATCCTTTAGATATGTTGTGGTGATTGTGGGACTCTCTTTGGATGGCCGCGGTGACATTGGGAAATCCTTAGATTGAGAACTACGAACTTTGAGGTGTGCTTTTGTAGCCCTACATAATTCTCGTCCTCTCTTGACCACGGAGGAATGACCTCCGGGTGCGTCTCCATTGCATATTTTATGGGAACTATCATGTGATTTGATTATGTTAATGTTGTTGGGAGTTGCCACTAGTGAAAGTATGATCCCTAGGCCTTGTTTCCACCATTGCAATACCATTTGTGCTCACGTTTACCACTTGTTTGCTTGCTGCACTTTTTATTACAGATTTATTTTACTTTGTTTTGCCATCCATATCACTTGCCATTTAATATCTCTTCGCCGAACTAGTGCACCTATACATCTAACAAGTGTATTAGGTGTGTTGGGGACACAAGAGACTTCTTGTATCTTAGTTGCAGGGTTGCTTGAGAGAGACCATCTTCAACCTCTATTTCCCTGAGTTCGATAAACCTTAGGTCATCCACTTGAGGGAAATTGCTGCTGTCCTACAAACCTCTGCGCTTGGAGGCCCAACATAGTCTACAAGAGTAGAAGCGTGTGTAGACATCAAGCTATTTCTGGCGCCGTTGCCGGGGAGGTGAGTGCTTGAAGGTATATCTTTAGATCTTGCAATTAAATCTTTTTGTTTCTTGTTTTTATTTCACTAGTTATGTTTATGGACAACCTTGCTATTGGATCGTTGCTTGTGGGAAGACGCCCCACACCTGTGGTGGTTGCTCCTCCCCCTACTGAAATTGTGGCCTATAAAATACCAGCTGGTATTATCGATTATGTTTTGGCTAATCGTTATGCAGGAGACAGACATCCCGGTGAACACTTGCTATATCTATCACAACTATGTTCATTATTTAAGCTTGCAGGTGTATCAAGGAAGTTTGTCATGAGGAAATTGTTCGCCGTATCACTTATAGATAAAGCTTCAAATTGGTATAAGCTTCTCGATAACTCTCACCTGCTGGATTGGGAAGAGATCCAGTCTCTCTTTTACTCCAAGTTTTATCCTCTTCATGAAGTCCATGAGAATAGGAATTATGTTTATAATTTCTGTCCTCATGACGGAGAGAGCATAGCTCAAGCTTGGGGGAGACTGAAAACATTAATGCTAAAATGTCCTAACCATGGGCTCCCCAAAGATATTATTATTACAAATTTCTATGCGAGGCTCTCTCGACAGGATAAAGATTTGCTCGATGCTTCCTCTATGGGTTCTTTCACAAACGAAAAGATTGATGCTAAATGGGAACTCCTTGAAAGAATTCAACGCAACACTGTAGATTGGGAGATCGACAAAGGTAAAGAGTCAGGTATAATTTATGAGTATGATTGCATTAAGTCCTTTGTTGAAACTACAAGTTTTAATAAGTTTAGTGCTAAGTTTGGACTTGATTCTCAACTCCTTGTTGATTTCCTCAAATCTTTTGCTTCACATCTTAATATGCCTAAGGAGGATTGGATCAAGCATCATGAACCTTTTAAAAAGAATTGCATAGAAAATGAAATTGTTCATGATGATTGCAACATGCATGATCCAATTCCTAAAAATGAAGTTTTATATAAGCATGTTAATTTTTGTGGAGTGGATAGACCTTGTGAAAGGCCTATGATTAAAGAAGAGAAGTATTGTAAGCAACATAAGCATGAAAGAACAATCACTTGGGTCAGAGATTTAAATGAAATTGCTAGAGATTTGTGTGACCTTTATCCTTTTACTTGTGAACTTTGCCGTATAGAGGGTCACTTTAATTTTCAATGCATGCACTTTCAAAACATAACTGTTAACCAGTTGTGTGATAACATGATCACCTCTAATCTTTATGATGAGCTTATGTTATTTTTGATGTGTGAAGAGTTATCAGAAAAGACTTCTTGGCTAGATGTTAATGCCATAGGAATAAAAAACACTTTGCAAAATTGCCATCTCTATTGTGTTGTTAATTGCCATGAAAATGATTACATAAGTAAGATTAGAAAGGTGGGAACTTTACCAAAGTATAAAAATGTCTCTTATATTTCTGCTAATAAAAAGGAGAGTTTCTCCCAAGTTTCCCCTATTGTTTCTAATGATAAACCAGGATATGTGGAGAAGCTTCATCTCCAACCACTCCCTCCTAAGGTTAAGAAGAAGAAAAAGAAGAGGATGAGGAAGAGGGGCAAGAAAGAAGAAGAATGGGTGTCAACCTGGCCTGAGCATATTCCTCCCATCAACTTTTATCCTAACGGTTGCAAGTTTAAAGAAGAAGGTGAAGTTTATTGCCTTAATTATCATCTTGATGATACGTCCGTAGGTACTATTGAAGATGATTTTGATTATGATATGCATGTTACTTATTGTGATTGGGAAAATGATGATAATGCTACTTATGATCTTGAAAATCTTTTTGGTACCAACTCTGAAAGTGATGATATGGGAAGCTCTAAGCTTGGGGATGATAGGATTGCAAATCCCTTACCCAGTGGTGATGTGATAATTGATAATTCTTTTGCTAGTAAGAATAAAGACAACATGTTTACAAATATAGTTGCTAGCAATGATAATGCTCTTCTCTACCATGATGATGTTATAACTCCAATCTATAGTGATTATAAAGGTACCTATGACATAAGGAGAAATTATCCTTATGAAACTTCTCATAATCATGGAGGGAATTACTCCCTTGTTGAACACCATCTTCCTAATACACAATTAATCTATAGTGTTCAAGTTGTTTATGATAGTCCTACTTCCACTATTACCAATGAGAAAGATTATGCTTATGTGGAGAGTAAGAGTACCTTTTTGCATGTGGATCATGGTAACAATGCTTTATGTGATGCTTATATTGTTGAGTTTATTCGTGATCCCACTGAAAATTATTATGGGAAGGGAACATATGCTTATAGATATTTCAATAATATTAAGTTACCTCTCTTTATGTTGAAGGTTTTGAAGTTATGCTTGTTTTGCCTTCCTATGCTAGTTGCTTTATGCTTCAATAATTTATTTTCTTGCAATATTCCTATGCATAGGAAGCATGTTAGGCTTAAATGTGTTTGATATTTGCTTCTTGATGCTCTCTTTTGCTCTTCAACTCTTATTCCTACGAGAGCATCATTAAAGTCATTATGCCTAGCTTAAAGGCATAAAAGAAAGCGCTTTTGGGAGGCAGCCCACAATGAATAAATTTTTATTTTGCTTTTGTTGTGTCTTGATGGTGTTACTACAGTAGCATCATCATTGTATCTTTACTTTTCAGCTTTGTGCCAAGTATAGCCTCTGATTGCAAGAAAGTTCAAAAGTTGTGACGTGCTGTCCAGGAAACAGATTCTGTCCTTGGACAGAAAAATTCGTATAAAATCACCAGATCATATTTTGGTCTGAATTTTTTCGACAGCGTGCTCTATACAATTGTCTTTCGGGTGTCTGTTCTGAGTTTTTTTATTAGAGTTGCAGAAGTGCCCCGAAAAAATCATTTACTACCTGCTGGTTTGTTTTTCACAGATTCTGTCCTGTTTTGCCTTTCCTTCATTTTGCAAACCTTGAGCTTGCTTTTTCTTTGAAAAAACCTTTTGGCAATCTTGAGAAACAGTAGAACTTCAAGAATATCCTTATTTCCAGCAAGGAACAATTACTTTATTGTGGGTACTAACCTCGCTAATCAGATTATGATGAGTTATGTATGAAGGGAGTTTTCAAGTGTGCGAGGGAAGATGATAAAAAGATTCAGGAGTGTCAAACGCTCAAGCTTGGGGATGCCCCCATGCACCCCCAAGAAATATTCAAGGAGACTCAAGCGTCTAAGCTTGGGGATGCCCCCGTGCATCCCCTTCTCCATCAACATTATCAGTTCGTCTTTCGTTCCACTATATTTTTATCACTTCATGTGTTATGTGCTATGCTTGGAGCGTCTTGCTTTTAGTTTTCCTTTTTAGTGTTCTTTAGCTTTGCTTGCTTTTCATAACGAGTTGGAACTCACCTTTCTTTGTGTGGGAGAGAAACACGCTCCACTTCAACCTAGAACATAACATAGAATTTTCATGTTTATCCTTGCTGTGTGTGTTCTTTGTCTTTCAATAGCTACTATCATGCTTAGCTCTTAGTTTTCATGCTTATCTTTTTAAAGATCTTTTGTTTAGTTGGTTGCTGGAACTCTCTTTATTTATCATGCTTATCTTGTTAAGAGAGTTGGCTTCTGTTGCACTGGTCGATATGTCTATGATAAAAATGCTATGTGCATAATGGAGCTTAGTAGTTCATGTTTTCTTATGGTTAGTCTCAAATAGCTGGGGGGTTCCCAATGTGTCATTGGAGTACCAACATGATTTGTTTGCCTATGATGTGGTATGGTTTAGTGATATCTTCCTTCAAGAATTTATTTTGATTGACTTGGCGTATGCTCACGCATATTAAAGACTGTAAAGAAAGTCTGTCAAGCCTTGATGATCTTTTATTTCTGAGTAGCGATATAACTTCCATGCCTGATTCAATGTTGCTTTGTCGCTCTGCATGATTATGACCATCATTGCTCTCTTAGTTGGTCGCTCCCAGTCTTTTGCTAACCTTCGCCTGTACTAAGCGGACTGACTGCTTGTGCATCCAAAATCATTTAAACCAGTTATGCCATATGAGTCCACCATACCTTCCTATACATGGTATTTACCTGCCATTCCTAACGAAGACTTTCATGTACCATCTCGAAATTATTCAAAAAAAGCATTTCTCTTTTGTGCCTCTGTTTTAGCTCATGAGGAAGTAGTAGTTAATTCATGATCTTTTTAAGTTGGACAAGCTTCACCCCGGGATTGCATGTCTAATGTGCAAACCCATAATACGAGAAGGAACTGGCATAGAGTGCGCCCGACTCATTAAAAATAATACAAACAAACAAACCCTCCTTCACGCTTTGTTCTTGAGAAATCAGAAAACTTTGGCAGTGATAAACAAAGGAGATTAAGAGGATGTGATCGTACTCATTCGGGAGCCATTCCTCGAAACTTGTCCATCTCAAGAAGTAATTGAGTTATCTGCTAGCATTCGTTGACGAAACTTGCATATCCAAAAAAAATAATTATTACCTATGTTTTTAAAACCAAGAGCTCTGGTACATGTTTAGTTTTTGTTTCCGACCACGGGTTTTCAACCTTGCCAACAAAAGCCACGGTTCGAGAGCATGATTGTCATTCTGAGTGTAATGTGCATTGTCCCAAAGTAGCATTGTCTTTTGCATGATTATGATATCGTTTATTCTGAAATCATTGTATCTAGTCGTCACTTAAACCTTGGAGGTGCCCCTGCATTTATGTTTTGCTTCACTAAAGGGGGCAAGCGAGGTACCACTTTATCATATTTACACACCATGCTCACTACAAATCTATTTGATGTTTCAGTATCATATTGTAAAACTTTCAGTTCTTTGTGATTTTCTCATGAGGCAACTTAATTACTACAGATTCATTGTCTCACTAAGCTTTTGTCATGTGACTATGAAAAGTCCTTGTATGGTTAATAGCATGTCACCACAGAAATTATGCTTGTTATCATTTACCTACTCGAGGACGAGCAGGAATTAAGCTTGGGGATGTTGATACGTCCAAAACGTATCTATAATTTCTGCTTGCTCCATGCCTCTTTTGTGTGATATTGCTATGATATTTATACACTTCCATATACTTTTGATCATATTTGGACTAACCTATTAACTTAGTGCACCCGAGTGCCAGTTTCTGTTTTCTGCTGTTTTTGTATTTCAGGTTTTCCCATTACGTAAACTGCCAGAAAAATCCCGGAAAAATTATATAAAAAATCAGCGTTCTGGAAGCTTCCATGCGGCCAAAGTAGGGCCGGAGGGGGGCCACAGGGGCTCCAGGCGCCCTGCCCAGGCGGCCCCACCCCTGGCCGCCTGGGCCCCCCTTAGCTCCCCTGGCGACCCCCTTTGGCATATATTTAACACCCGTCGAGGAAACCCTGATTCCGGACCCCTTTTCTCCAGACGCAATTCCGATCTCCGCCGCCATTGCCATCAAGCTTCGGGGGACCAGAATTTCTGTGCCGGCACCCTGCCGGGACGGGGAAGTGCCCCCGGATTCATCTCCATCGACGTTGCTTCCTCCCTCCATGATGCGGGAGTAGTTCCTCCTCGGGGCTGAGGTTCTTACCAGTAGCTATGTGGTCAATTCTCTCTCCCATGATGTGATCTTCGTTGTGATCATAGGCTATGTTAATCTAGGGTGATCCCATGATATTTCCCTTTCCTCTATGTATTGGATTGATGTACTCACTTGTCTTTATCTAGTATAATCCCCGAGACCAAGGTGACAGCGGTCTATTGGACATGGATTAGAAAAATATTTTCATGAGTGATTTCCTCTCTTGTGTGTTGATTGAAGATTGAGAGTCTCTTGGTGCTTGTCTTTGACTATCCTTTAGATATGTTGTGGTGATTGTGGGACTCTCTTTGGATGGCCGCGGTGACATTGGGAAATCCTTAGATTGAGAACTACGAACTTTGAGGTGTGCTTTTGTAGCCCTACATAATTCTCGTCCTCTCTTGACCACGGAGGAATGACCTCCGGGTGCGTCTCCATTGCATATTTTATGGGAAATATCATGTGATTCGATTATGTTAATGTTGTTGGGAGTTGCCACTAGTGAAAGTATGATCCCTAGGCCTTGTTTCCACCATTGAATACCATTTTTGCTCATGTTTACCACTTGTTTGCTTGCTGCACTTTTTATTACAGATTTATATTACTTTGTTTTGCCATCCATATCACTTGCCATTTAACATCTCTTCGCCGAACTAGTGCACCTATACATCTAACAAGTGTATTAGGTGTGTTGGGGACACAAGAGACTTCTTGTATCTTAGTTGCAGGGTTGCTTGAGAGAGACCATCTTCAACCTCTACTTCCCTGAGTTCGATAAACCTTAGGTCATCCACTTGAGGGAAATTGCTGCTGTCCTACAAACCACTGCGCTTGGAGGCCCAACATAGTCTACAAGAGTAGAAGCGTGTGTAGACATCAGGCGCACATTCCCAGAAGCATTATGAAGATCAAGAAAAGGGAGTTTCATGACTTCAAGAAGAGAAGCATGACAGTGACTGAGTACAATAGTCAGTTTACTCAATTATCTCGTTATGCCAACGAAGAGCATATGACTGAGAATAAAAAGATGGAAAAATTTCTGGACGGTCTGTCACCAGCACTTAAATGCCAGCTGGTCGTACACACCTTTCTTGATTTCAAAACACTTGTGGACAAAGCTATTACATTGGAAAATGAGCGCCGCGGCTTGGAGGATTTTCGCAAGCGCAAAAGGGACAAGACTACTCATGCTCGCAACAACCGGAACAAGACTGATTTTCAGAAAAATGGAGCGAACAAATCCACGACCAATGTCCCACGTCCGAAAAAAAAATTTCATGCAAGGGACAAGGATTTTACGTATCGCCCAGGTGTTACTTGCTACGCTTGTGGAGAGGAGGGACACTATGCCAAACAGTGCCCAAAACCAAGAAACTCGGCCCCCAAGCCGAACAACAGTGGAAACAATTCAACACCCAAGCATAACAACTTCAACCCCAATAACAATCACAAGAAGGGTCACTTGAACCATGTGACCAAGGAGGAAGCACATGATGCCCCGGATATCGTACTCTGTACGTTCCCTGTGAATACAATACCTGCCATAGTTTTGTTTGATTCTGGAGCTTCTCACTCGTTCATTTCAAAGAAATTTGCTTTGCAACATGATTTTTCGATGCTTCCCTTGGAAAAATCCATGACCATCAAGTCCCCCGAGATTAAGCTAATCACTCAGAGTTACTGCCATGGTGTGGTTATTGAGATTGAGGGACTAAAGTTTCAGGCAAACCTCATTGTATTGGAAAATAAGGGACTGGATGTTATCCTAGGAATGGACTGGTTAACCACCAACAAGGGATTTATCGACTGCTTCAATCGGACTGTAATTCTTACTCATCATCACGGGAAGACGATAAAGGTTGCAGCTCAAGAAAGACCAGTATCACGGCAACCAAGGTTGAACAAGGTGGACATTTCAGAGTTAAGAAAAGTTCCAGTGGTGTGTGAGTTCCCGGACGTATTTCCCGAAGAACTGCCAGGCATGCCACCAGACCAGGAAATAGAGTTCATCATTGAACTAGCACCTGGAACCACCCCCATTTACAAGAAACCCAGTAGAATGGCACCCTCCGAGTTGGTAGAATTAAAGAAGCAAATAAAAGAATTACTGGACAAAGGATTTATACGGGCCAGCTTCTCACCTTGGGGTTCACCAGTATTATTTGCCAAAAAAAGGATGGGACACTGAGATTATGTATAGACTATCGAGCACTCAACATGGTCACCATCAAAAACAAATATCCGATGCCACGAATAAATGATTTATTTGACCAGCTCGCACAAGCCAAGGTTTTCTCAAAAATTGATTTAAGGTCGGGGTATCATCAATTGAAAGTACGGACAGAAAATATCCCTAAGACAGCATTCACCTCCAGATACGGATTATATGAATTTACAGTAATGCCGTTTGGACTGACAAACGCCCCCGCATATTTTGTCCACCTCATGAACAAAGTGTTTATGAAATTTATGGACAAATTTGTTGTGGCGTTCATTGATGATATCCTTGTATACTCTAAGACACCAGAAGAACATGCTGAACATCTCAGAATTGTACTGGGAGAATTAAGGACACATCAACTATATGCCAAATTCAGCAAATGTCAATTTTGGTTAAGACATGTTGGTTTTCTAGGCCACGTATTGACCCAAGAAGGTGTTGCCGTGGACCCAGAAAAAGTCAAGGCCGTACTTGGCTGGAAACCACCGGCCAACGTAACAGATGTACGAAGTTTCCTGGGGATGGTTGGATATTACCGAAGGTTTATTGAAGGGTTCTCCACCCTAGCAAAACCAATGACACAGTTACTCAAGAAGGATAAGAAATTTGTATGGACTGAAGCTTGCGAGAAAGTTTCCAAGAACTCAAAAGGAAATTAACAACAACACCAGTATTGGTTGTACCAGACATACACAAAAGTTTTGAAGTATATTGTGACGCATCCTGGAAGGGCCTCGGATGCGTACTAATGCAAGTAGGCAAAGTAGTCGCATACGCTTCTAGGCAACTACGAAACCATGCAGAAAATTATCCTACTCATGACTTGGAATTGGCAGCAATCATTCATGCACTCAAAGAGTGGAGGCACTTTTTGCTTGGGAATCGTTGTGAAATATATACGGACCATAAAAGCCTCAAATATATTTTGACACAACCCGAACTCAATTTACGACAACGATGCTGGTTGGAATTAGTGAAAGATTATGATGTTGGCATTCACTACCATCCAGGAAAGGCGAATGTAGTGGCAGATGCTCTTAGTCGAAACCCCAGCTCGGGCAACAACAGTCTACAAAACTTGAGACCTGAATTTCAGCAGGAGTTCGCCAAACTTAACTTGGTGATGGTCACTGAAGGCAATGTGTCAAATTTGGAAATACGGACCACCCTAATGGAACAGATTAAGAAGGCTCGGCATGGACACCCCAGCATCGAAGGCATACAAATAAAAGTGAGTCTGGGAAAGGCCTCAGAATTCGTTGTAGACGATAAGGGAATATTATGGTACGAAGACAGGCTTTGCGTACCCAATATAGAGGACCTCAAACAGCAAATTCTAGCAGAAGGCCACACCGCTCCATATTCAATCCACCCTGGAGGAACCAAAATGTACAAGGACATTCAGGAATTTTTTTAGTGGCACGGTATGAAGAGGGATATCGCCACATTCATTGCATGTTGTGATTCATGTCAGCGCATTAAAACCGAGCACCAAAAACCAACAGGACTATTACAGCCAAACATGATACATGAGTGGAAATGGGACGAAATTGGAATGGATTTTATTGTTGGACTACCTCGGTCACAACATGGAAATGATGCCATATGGGTCATCACAGATAGATTAACTAAGGTGGCACATTTCATCCCAGTAAAGACAACCCACACCACTCAGAAGCTTGCCAAATTTTACCTCTCCCATATAGTTTGTCTGCATGGAGTTCCGAAGACTATAATATCCGACAGAGGCACTCAATTCGTCTCTAAATTTTGGTATCATTTACAAAAAGCTCTCGGAACTCTACTAGCATTCAGTACAGCATACCACCCCTAGACTGGAGGACAAACTGAACGTGTGAACCAAATTCTAGATGACATGCTAAGAGCATGTGTTCTCACCTATGGAACCAGTTGGGAAGAAAGCTTGTCGTATGCCGAGTTCGCATACAACAACAGTTACCAAGCCAGTCTACAAATGGCACCTTTTGAAGCCTTGTATGGGCGAAGATGCCGTACCCCATTAAATTGGTCAGAAACCTGAGACAGTCGTATCTTCGGCCCAGACATGCTCAAGGAGGCTGAGGAGAAGGTTAGACTAATCAGGGATCGACACAAGACAGCCTAGAGCCGACAAAAGAGTTATTACGATCGAAAACATCATGAAGTCAGCTTTGAACCCGGTGAATATGTGTATCTACGAGTATCTCCTATGAGGGGCCTGCAACGATTCAAAGTTAAAGGAAAGCTAGCACCATGATTTATTGGACCCTTCTGTGTGATTGCGCGAAGAGGCACAGTAGCCTACCCGCTAGACCTACCCAAAGAACTGTCAGACGTCCACGACGTGTTCGACGTCTCACAGTTGAGGAAATGTGTAAGCAACCCAGAGAAGCGTGTATCTCATGAGAGCATTGACGTGCAACCAGACCTCACCTACAGAGAACGTCCAATAAAAATATTGGAGGAATCTGAAAGGAGGACCCGTCAGAAAACAATTAAGTTTTTCAAGGTTCAGTGGAGCAATCACATCGAGGATGAAGCAACATGGGAAAGAGAGGATTTTCTTCGGACAGAGTACCCACACCTATTTGAGGATCATCTGAAATCTCGGGGACGAAATTTTTCCTAAGGGGGTAGGTCTTGTAACACTCCAAAATTTTTGATTTGGTTTTATCAAATTTTTATTTGTTTGGAAGGAGGTTATTTAAAAAATTTCTGAAAGACTCTCCTTCTCAAAAATTTCATTTGTGACAAGTATTTTTTTATGGGTTCTTCCCGATCTGGTCTTGATGGTTTTATCATCTTGTGTTGGCTCAACACATATAATTTTGGAAAGTTTTTACAATTCTTTCTATTAAAAAGAATTCCTATGAATTATGGATTTATTCTTTCCCATTCAAAAGTTTCTCTTTTGCCATGACATATGGTTAAATCTTCCTTTCAAAACCCACCTCCCTACTTTGGGTCAAGTCTAACATCCAATTCCAGCAAGTTTTAACCTTTTTTTGATTTTATTTTTATTTATTTTATCCTGAAACCTTTTTTTGTGATTTATTTTGGACTCTTGGGATTTACAAAGGAAGTACCAGATCCATTAAGTTTCTGAGCCCAAGCAAATTACCCTAGCTACTCCTTAGTACCCTCAACCTAGATCCATCAAGATCTGCTAGTCCACAGTTCAAAATTTTCAAAATATGCTTGCTTGAAGTTTGGACCACATTTGCCATTTTTGGTGAAATTCATTCTTTTTCTCTTCCTAAAAATCTGAGATAAATCAGGCAACCTCTAAATGCATCAAAAGATCACTTCACCAAGTTTCAGCTCAAGATTTGTTTTTCCACATGCTTAAATAATTTCATCGAACAGGTGGTCGGCACTGTTCCTGTCAAGTTTCAGAACTTTAGTGTTTCAGTTTCAGGGTCAGTGTCGTTTTCTTTAGTACCTTGGTGTCGATCTCTCCAGTGCTCGCCCTGGCCTCTTGCTGCCTGTTCCCCCTCCTTATCCAGTGCAACGCACGGTTGTTTGGCCGGTCGCGAGCATCGGTGGCAACGTGTCACGTCAACCCCGGCGCCTCCTGCGGTGGCAGAACCGCCCGTGGCGGCCAGCAGGGGCCAGCCCTGCCATACGGCGCCGTCTAGCATCGCCCACACCACCAGAAGGCTCCGCGTGGACGTCCTCTTCCCCGTGCGTGCTGCAGCACAGTCACTGTGGCCTGAGAGGCGCAGAGCGCGCTCTCTGCCGTCGACGACCCCGTGAGGCCGTTCCGTCGAAGACTTGGAGTATCGCCCAAGTTGTACCAAGTTTAGGAGTTGGATGGAGCCAGTGGACCAATCCGAAGATTCCCAGTCACCTAAACCTCCAGCCCGACCACTGCCTCGCCGTAATCGCTCGCCGGAGAAATCCCGTTCTCGGCCACCGCCTCGGCACTACTAGGAAAAGGGCTATAGATGGAATTGATACTAATGGCGCACCAGACAAGCAGTGCGCCATTAGTATATAGTAATGGCGCACCAGCAACAGATACGCCATTAGAGTTCGAACTACTAATGGCGCACCATGCCCAGAGTGCGCCATTAGTATCAAGAAGTTCTTTTTTGAACTAGCGCACCTGTCCAAACATACTAATGGCGCATCCAGACAAAGTGCGCCATTACTAGTTGTAACTAGTAATGGCGCACCAGCAGTAAAGTGCGCCATTAATGCTCTTTTTTTATGATATTTTTTATTCTTTTTTTTACAAAACTACTAATGGCGCACTGTCGCACAGTGCGCCATTACTAGTTAAACTAGTAATGGCGCACTGTGCGACAGTGCGCCATTAGTATGTTATTTTTTTGGCAAAACTAGTAATGGCGCACCTACTATAAATGCGCCATTAGTAACCTTGATTACTAATGACACATTTATAGTTGGTGCGCCATTAGTAAGCGGGCAGCAACAAGATATTTTGGACAGCCTCTCCTACCACACTCACCCCCCCCCCCACTTCTTCATTCTCTCCACCTCCTCTCCTCTCGGGTCCCTCCTCTTTTTCACCTCATTTCCACCATATATTCATTCAAATTAAGTGGTTAAATTACCTTGTTTTGATAGGTAAGTAAGGGGGGAAGCTATATTTATGTTGTTCTCCATACAACAATGTGCACATGCACTTTTTATGGCCTAGCTAGATCTATGTATGTTTGTGGTGTTGCATATGTTTGTTGTGTTGCATATGTGTTTGTGTTTGGAGGTGTACCGGTATTTGAAATGCGATAGTTGCCAATATTTTCCTGGAATGTTGATTCATTTCCGTTTCGGTGAGAATTTTGGCATTAAGCATTCATTTTTGTCCTATTTTTAGGGAAAGTCATGGCAAATTTTTTCTTGGTTCTAAAATATCGTTTTGCTCTACCCCGCAGGCGACCATGGTGCGCACGATGACCGAAGGCATCGTGAATAGATTTTTGAGGTCCGCGAAGGCCGAGATGCTTCAAAAGAACGAGACGGAGATAAGATGTCTGTGTCGAAGATGCAAGCTGAAGAGCCTTATTGCGGACCCGGATTCCGGGCAGGTGCGGGACCACCTGCTCTTGCGTGGTTTCATGGATGGCTATCGGTGGCAAGGTGATGAAGATGACTACGAAGTCGTCCATGGGGGCCGGGCAAGAAATGAGGAAGGGCAGCAAGACAACCACCATGGTTCGGGCGGGCGAGAAGACGAAGAATCCCCGGGAGATGATCACGACGGTGATGCTGTACACAGTCATCATGTAGAAGATGCAGGACATGATGATGAGGAAGATGCCGGAGCAGACGACGGGCATGATCATGAAGATGATGATGCCGGCGGAGCAGACGACGCTGAACCATCGATGGGCTGGGTGCAGGACCCTCATATTCAAGAGCTGCTTCTCAAGCAGACCGATAACGCAAGAGCTGCCGCCAGAGAGAAAGCCAAGATGGATCAACTTGAGTTAGACGCGGTTACTCCATTGTATGAAGGATGCAGGCCCGAGGATACCCGCCTGAAAGTAACGCTCATGGCTCTGGAGATGAAGGTAAAACACAAAATGACCGACGCATGCTTCGACGAGAACATGTCATTCTGGCACGAACGTCTTCCCAAGGGGAACAAGTGCCCCACCAGTTTGGAGGAGGCGAATAAAATCGTGTGTCCTCTGGATTTACCGCACGTGAAATACCATGTGTGCATGAACAATTGCATCATTTATCGGGACGAGCACGCGGAGTCTACCATATGTCCGGTGTGCGGCGTCACTCGATACAAGAAGAGGAAGAAAGCTCCTCGAAAGGTGGTGTGGTACTTTCCGATCACTCCTCGTCTGCAGAGGTATTTCGCGGACCCTAAGGTAGCAAAGCTTCTGCGTTGGCACGCGGATAGGGAGGAGAAGAAGCGAGAAGATGACGCAAATGATCCGGAGATATATAAAAAAGACAAGATGCTGAGTCACCCTAAGGATGCGAGCCAGTGGCAAGCGTTGAACTTCGAAGACCTAGAATTTGGGAACGATCCAAGGAACATCGTGTTGGGCGCGAGCACCGATGGAGTCAATCCGTTTGGCAGCCAGAGAAGCACACATAGCACCTGGCCTGTGTTTGTGTGGATGTACAACCATCCCACCTGGTTGTGCATGAAGAGGAAGTACATTCACATGAGTATGCTAATTGAAGGACCGAAACAACCAGGGAACGACATCAATCTGTATCTGGGGCTGCTGAAAGAGGAGCTAGACACGCTGTGGAAAACGCCAGCCAATACTTGGGACGCCGCAAAGAAAGAATATTTCCCTATGAGAGCCGCGCTGCTCACGACGGTGCACGACTATCTCGGTTACGGATATGTCGTGGGGCAGGTGGTCCACGGATTTTCTGGATGCGTCAGGTGCATGGATGACACAACGTATCGCCAGCTAGATAGAGATCCCGGGTCTTCGAAAACCGTGTTCATGGGACATCGAAGGTGGCTTTGCGACGATGACCTGTGGAGAAAACGCAAGGATCTGTTCGATGGTGAAACCGAACCCCGAGGACGCCCGCGTACGAGGAGCGGCGAGGAAATAGACGAGCTGTTGAAAAATTGGAAAGATTGCCCACTGCCGGGAAAGAAGCAAAAGGCGCCAGAGCCGGGAAAGAAGCGAAAGGCGCCAGAGCCGCTGCTGAAGGTATGGAAAACGAGGTCTGTTTTCTGGGACTTGCCATACTGGAAGATCCACCGTGTGCCTCACAGCCTTGATGTAATGCATATCATGAAGAACGTGTGCGAGAGTCTGCTTGGTACCCTGCTCAACATGCCAGAGAGGACCAAAGATGGGCCGAAAGCAAGGGCAGACTTGAAATCAATGGGCATCAGGCAGGAGCTTCACGCTATATATGATGATCATGATGATGATGATGATGATGAGGCGAAGCAGGACACGGAAAGTCGTCGCAAAGGCAAAAAGGCCAAGAAGACCGGAAATGACTACCCTCCCGCGTGCTTCACTCTAAGTCAGGAGGAGATCGAGCTGTTTTTCACCTGCCTCGTAGGAGTACAACTTCCTTACGGTTACACGGGGAAGATAAGTAGATACTTAGACCGGGCGAAGCTGAAGTTCAGCGGGATGAAGTCTCAAGACTGTCACGTGCTGATGACGCAGATACTTCTAGTTGCAATCCGTGGTATCATGGACGCGCACGTCCGTGAAACCCTATTTGGCCTATGCAACTTTTTCGACGTCATCTCTCGGAAGTCTGTTGGCGTGAGGCAACTCAGAAGGCTACAGGAAGAGATCGTGGTGATACTATGCGAGCTTGAGATGTACTTCCCGCCCGCATTCTTCGACGTTATGGTGCATCTGCTGGTCCATATCGTGGACGATATCATCCAACTCGGGCCGACGTTCCTGCACAGCATGATGCCGTTCGAAAGGATGAATGGTGTCATCAAAGGATACGTTCGCAACATGTCACGTCCAGAGGGAAGCATAGCCAGGGGCTTTCTGACCGAAGAGTGCATCTCCTACTGCACGAATTATCTAGGCATCGAGAACCCCGTTGGTCTGCCTGTCAACAGGCACCTCGGCAGGCTCGTTGGATGGGGTCACCGTGAGGGTCGCCGCGAAATGCATGTCGACTTCGAGGGTCAACTCGCCGACTTTGAAAGAGCAAACCTAGTCGCGCTACGACACATAGACGTGGTCGATCCTTGGGTGGTTCAGCACAAAACCTTTATTGAGAAGACATACAATGAACGAGGCCAACAGAGGATGGACGGAGATATAATCAAAGAGCACAACTCATGTTTCACGCGTTGGTTCAAGCAGAAGCTTCTGTCGTACCCTTTACATGATGATTCTTCCGCGGAAGAACAACTCATATTCGCCTTGTCACAGGGCGCCGAGCACAACCTGATGACCTATGAGGCGTACGATATCAACGGCTACACATTCTACACCGAGGCCAAGGACATGAAGAGCGATGGTTATCAGAACTCCGGGGTAACGATGGAATCCTACACCGGTAATGACAAGGATAGATACTACGGAAGGATCGAGGAGATCTGGGAGCTGAGCTACGCTGGAGAGAAGGTCCCGATGTTCCGTGTCAGATGGGCCAAGAGCGTGCTAAAAGAAGACCGATATTTCACCACCATGGTTATACCCGAAGCCAAATCCAAGACCGCGGGCGCAAACGTCACCGCGAAAAATGAGCCATGGGTACTGGCTTCCCAAGTTGACCAATGCTTCTTCATTACCGATCCGTCAAAGCCCAGTCGTGTTGTCGTGAGGAGAGGCAAAAGGAAGATCATCGGAATGGATGGAGTAGCCAATGAGCAAGACTTCGACAAGTACGGCGACCCGAGGATCGAACATGACGCCGATGATGAAGTAGCAGCTTACACCACAAGAAGAAGCAGGACCACCCTACCTAAAGGACGTCCGTTCCACAGAAGAACTCCATTTGCGAAAAAGAAGGGCAAGAAGATTGTGAACAGATAGCTAGCTAAGATCGATTGTATTTAAATCGTACCCTTCATTTCTCGATTGTATTTCATGGGCACTTTTTGAACTATCATGAATATTTTTAAATTTCATGGACACTCGATCTCGACCCCCCCTCCATCTCGATCGCTATCCCACCTCGCCAGATTCCGGTCCCCCTCGCCGTCGAGCACCCCCCGGTCCACCGGCCGCCACCGCCGACCCCCCGCACCCTCGATTCCCCTACTCAACCGCCGCCGCCGAGCACCCCCCGGTCCACCGGGCGCTGCCGCCGACCCCCTGCACCCTCGATTCCCCTAATCAACCGCCGCCGCCGACCCATGATATATTCAAAATAATAAATTTGATGATATTTTTTCATATTCATAAATATTTTCAAATAACAAATTTGATGATATTTTTAAAAAAAATTATTACGTCCGATTCGACCCGTCGGGGCCGACGATGATGACATCATGACCCTCAGCGCCTGCCTGAGCTGGCCCCTGCTTTGGCCGAAGAGCCAGATTCGTTTGGGGGCGGGGGAAACCACCCCAAAGACAACACCGCCAGTCGTGCCGGAGCCAGGTCGTCCCCATGGCAAGTCCGCCGCAATGATGCCGGACATCCCTATGCCACTGGATCCAAACATGCATATGGCACAGGATCAGAACGACGACGACGATGATACATTTGCCAACGTTGATCAGTACTTTGCCGATCATGGGTACGGTGACGACTTCATGGGGCCTCCTTCTCAAGAACCCAACCCAACAAAAGACGTGCGCAATCAAGCCGGTAGCACGGAGAAGCCAAGTTGCAACAGGCGTCGTCTGCCGTTCAGCTCTCAGGAGACGCCTCCAGCTGTTGACTTCACCGAGCCTTAGATAGGCGAGGTGCGAAATATTATCAGCCCCAACACACTAAAGAAGGCGGTCTTTGAGCAGAACTCGGTCCCAATTCAGGAGATCAAGAAGAAGGCACGCAAAAGAAAAACTAACAAGGGTGCGAGCCAGCCGGCACCGAGTACGATCCGTGCTCAGAACGGGCCACCTTCACCTGAGGATGTAATGAGGAGCGTGCATGTGGTGGGTAGGCCGATGGTACCGACAAATATGCTCGATGCTGCAACCGGTGCTATGCGGAGTCTGCATGACAGTGTTCTTTCTTTGGAGAAGCGGCGTCTCAGAGAGAAGGATGTGGCATACCCGGTTTTCGCGGCCAAGGTGCCGGAGGGCAAGGGCTTTGTGGATAACTCCATCGGGGGTACGATCGTCTTGCGGTTTGATGACATCCACGCTATGTTGAACCTTCTTCCGCTGCACTACACCTTCGTTCGGCTATTTTCGTTGAGTATGGAGATGCGGATCATTCGCGACAAGACCCCGGACATCGTGATAGTCGACCCCTTCTACATGCGTGCCAAGTTCTTGGGCAGCGCTGGGGACCGGCAAGTCGCGAGTTCTTACCTCGAAGGCATCATTCTGGCAAACCGAGATAAGGATAACTTCCTCGTGCCTTACTTTCCCGAGTAAGTCCTCCGCCTCAACCGCCCCGTAACATATGAATTCTTAGATTTCGATCGTTCTTCTTTTAACATTCCGTGTTTTCTGCAGTGACACACAGTGCACGCTCATCCTACTAAGCCCGAAATATTCCATGGCCACGTATTTCCACCCGGACCGTCAGTCGGCTGTAGACTACACAAATGTCAAGAAGGTTCTTGATGATGTTCTCCCCGGCTAAGCCAAATCTGGAGGCACCATCACCAGGACAGTTCGTAAGTACGGCAAGCACGTGTTCTCCCACAACACGACGTTCTGCTGCGTCAAGCAGCCGCCTGGCAGTCAGAAGGGTGCCTACTATGCCATCCATCACATGCGGGCGATCGTACGGGACCATCATCAACTTCTGCTACCGAGTAAGCTCAAAGATTGGGCCGCGAGCGTGTCGGCAATCCAGGACGCGGACATCAGACAAGATTTCTTTCGCATCCAGTCGGAGTTTGCAGAAATCATCCATCAAGATGTCCTTCGTACCTCGGACTAGTTCTACCTCAGAAATCAACCGTCGAACAGTGACATCGACACATTGCTACAAATGCAGGCTGACAACGCCCGTGATTTCATGACTCCCACGATAGACGGCGGCTTCATCCACGCTCCGGTGCATTGAGTCGAGTCGAAAGCAGTGATGCTGTGTCTAGTTCTGAAACGTCGATTGGCTCATGTTGTAATTAAGCTTTAATGAACTTGTAGTATGTCTCTTTGGTTTCAAGAGTCGTTCAACTTAGATGTAATCGATGCTATTAATGTCTTGCTTTTCTCTTTCGATCATTCTGTTGCATACTTATATATTGCTTATGAATTGTCTGTGAATTGGTACTAACGTTTCGTTTGGCTAGTAGCGATGCCGTCGTATGTCGTGTACAAGGGTAAGGTTCCCGGAGTCTACGACGACTGGGAGGAGTGTCGGAGACAGGTTCACCGATTCAGCGATAACAGTTACAAAGGGTACACCACTAGGGCCGAGGTCGAATCTAGATACGCCCGCTATCTAGCGGGAGAGGGAAGGGAGCGTTGGAGGAACCGGATGAAGACGAGTTTCATCGTGATGATGCTCATCGTGATGACCGCAGCTCTCTTCTATGTGATGGTAGTTTAGATGATCGATATCGACTTGTAATGTGAAGACAAACTCGCTACTCGCGGTCTCGAGACTTGTAATGTATTGTTCTATCTTTGTTCGGTCTTTTCAATTCGGAGACCAATATGATGAATTGTATTCGGAGAGTAATATGATGAATTGTATTCAGAGACTAATCTTCTATTGTATTCGATGGATTTGTTGTTGATGTGTGCTGTCTATATTCTGTGCAATTATACATTTTGTAATCTGTGCAAAAAAAAAAACAGAAAAAAATAATATTAAAAAAAACCTAATATTCATTCTAATGGCGCATCATAGCAGAGTGTGCCATTAGTATGCCAAAGGATACTAATGGCGCATTACCAGCCAGTGCGCCATTACTATGCAGACATTACTAATGGCGCATCCTGCTGGAGTGCGCCATTAGTATGCCAAAGCACCTGGTTACACATGGCCCCTGGGAGGCATACTAATGGCGCACTACTGTGCATACTAATGGCGCATCTGCGGTGCGCCATTAGTATACCAGATACTAATGGCGCACCAGAGGTGCGCCATTAGTAAAATATACTAATGGCGTGCTAGTAATGGCGCACCACTAATGCGCCATTAATGGCCAAATTAGGTGCGCCATTAGTAGGCCTTTTCCTAGTAGTGCGGGTCGGCTATAAATGGAGGCCCTAAGCTCGTTCTCGACCCACCACCTCCCCTCCTCGCCTCAGAACCCCGCCACGCTCATCAGAAGGCCTCGAGAGAGCCTTCTTCCCTAGCTCCGGCCGCCCTGATCCGCTTCGGGCTCCGGCAAGATTCTCTCTGGTGAGAGAACCCCCGCCTCCCAAACTGTGCCAGTAGCCTCCTAGTGCACCCACTCTTCTAAGCCGAGCCCCAATTTGACATTTGCAGCCCTCCTCGGTGAGATCCATCACCGCGCGAACCGCCATCCGCCTGAGTGGAAGCCGCCGTCGACGTGGTGCTCGTCGACGACCAAGTCCACCACCCACCGACGCGGAATTGTCCCGTGAGTGCAACCATACCCTTGCCCTCCTCTGGATCACCGTCGATCGTCGCCGGCAATCATCGTTTGCTTCGGCCGGCAGTGGGATTTTAAACCTGACATGTGGGACCCCCTCGTCAGCCTCTCCTCTTTTATTTGAAATGTTTTCTGAAAGCGCCTTCGAGCAAACTACGTTTCCCTTTGGGTTGGCGTATTTCCAACCGAAGCGTTTTCTGTTTTTCTAAACTAGCCCCTGAAAAGTTTCTGTTTCATCACAGATTAGTCCTTGGACTAAAACCTTAATAACTTTTAAACCAAAGATGATTTCGAGTTGATTCTTTTTCTATCATCTTTATTTTTCTGTCTAATTTTTTATCATATTTATTAGAAAAATATTTGGAACAATTTATATGGACGCAGGGTATTTACATTAGTATCCGATTTATTTTATAAGTAGATACAGAAGGAGGTGACGGAGCCGCAAATTTCGCCGAGCTAGACTCCGACTACTCCGAACCAGGCAAGCATGTTTGAACCTTTGATATGATGAGTGCTTTGCATGTTTGCTTGAGTAGTTTTCTCATGGCATGTTTATTTAAGCAATTGTGAATGTTATATTGCATGCACGGCAAGCAGCAAGTGAGCTTCGAAAGTTGATGTGTTCATATGATGGTGAGATAACCTGATCATGTGGTGGCATGATAGGTTGTACGCTTGTATTCTTGAAGCATGCCAGTCTTATGTCAACCGTTTAACTCCAGTATTAACGTGGATCAAGTCATGTTCCTGTTCGTCCCCCTTTTCGTGCTGCCACGTGTCTTCTGCAAAGAATGCGGTCTAGTCAGTTGCAAACCTCTGTCCTTGTACATACCAAATAGAGGGGCCGTGATGAGGGTTCCATGGCCCTAGATTAAAGCCCGTCATCCGGTCAGGGGGCATGGGTGTTTCCGGTTGGGACCGAGAGGGGGGCACCCCTTAGAGCGCACGATATAAATTTGATCCCATGCTATTCGAGGTTGTGGCCTCCCTGTCTTAGAGTTTTTTCTTGAACGTTGCCTAGGGTGATTCCTGGAAGCGGAATGTGGAATGGGTGTGTACTCGTTAGATGTGTTTCTTCTAAAATACTGTAAACGGAACTAGTCCTTTGTGACTACTGAAATCCGTTGGATGTGGTTAAAGAGTACAAACTCTGCAGAGTTAAAACCATTTGAGTAACCATGTCCATGGTCAAGGACTTTGATCAACATATCAGTGTCAGTATCAGCGTCAGTCTCAGCGTCCGTCTCAGTGTCAGTCTCAGTTACATTCTCCGGAGAATAAACATGAAATTGAGAGCGGTAAACCCAGCCGAATGTTATTCCTATGGATGGACTAACCAGTTTATTATGTACTGAGTATTTCCTTGGGACGATTTACCTTCATGAGCTACTTGAATTCGAATGATGAAATATAAGCCCTTTATGTGATGTCGCTCAGACGTCCGACTGTGGCATTCTTGTTATTTACTTTTGATGTAAGCCCTTTATGTGATGTCGCTCAGACATCCGACTATGGCATTCTTGTTCTTTACTTTTGATATAAGCTCTTTGTGTGATGTCGCTCAGACGTCTGACTGTGGCATGCTTGTTATTTACTTTTGATATAAGCCCTTTATGTGATGTTGCTCAGATGTCCGACTGTGGCATTCTTGTTATTTACTTTTGATATAAGCCCTTTATGTGATGTCGCTCAGACGTCCGACTGTGGCATCCTTGTTATTTATTTCCATTAGAAGCCCTCTTCGAGATTTCGCTTAGACGTCCGACTGTGGCACAAACTGTCATTTATGTTTTAATATAAGCCCTTTATGCGGTGTCGCCCTGACGCCCGACTGCGGCAGGTTAATTTATTTTACCTTTCGAGGCGTCGCTTCAGAGACCCGATCGGTCTTCAGCTATTTTATTGGGATTTCGGGAGGACTACTGCCTGACTTCCTTTTTATTTAACATGCAATGAAAATTTATTATCTGAGTGCGCATTACTTGTCTGCTCATGTGCATCACGTTTGCATTTGTTATATCCTATGTCCAAACTGTCTTGCGAGTACATTCAAAGTACTCACCTGGCTTGTTGATTTGGCTAGATGTTGACGAAGGCGATCTTATGGATGAAGAGTACGATAGTAAGTACGACGCCTAGAGGAGTCCCAGTCAGTCTCGTACGATCCTGGAGGTGATCACTTGTATTATATACGCTTCCACTATCCAAATAAATTCATCGAGCCTCACTCCGGCGCTCGATGAGCTGTAAGATTTTGGAGTCATGTCACCCACTTCACTGTGACATATCCACCACCACCTTTATTACGAGTCAGTAGCTATGCCACCAGACCCTTTTTGTTATATCCGCCTTTATGTATAATATCGGCGTGCTTGTAATAAATTGTTGAGCAGCCTCAACTCAACCTTGTATAATATTTAGTACTTCTAGATTTCTGTATCAAGGATTTGTCTACCAGTAAGGAGGATTCTTCTATACTGGTCTTATAAAAAGGTCGGTTTCTCAATAAATGTTTTATTAGAAAACCGGTCCTGACATGTTGTTTCGGTAATGCTTCAGAGTTATTGTTTATTTTCTTGCTATGTTGTTATGCACCTGTTTATCATGCCCTGCTAGTTGCTAGTATCCTTTTCATATGTTTATGCTTGCTAGTAGTGCATGTTGTTGTTGGTGACGGTCTTCGGTGCATGACTGCCGTCTGTCCCGAGTACCATTGTTATGCATGTTCTTTTGCATCCACTTAGTTAAATGCTTGCATGTTGGCATTGTTGATAAGTTCTTGCATGATATTTATTGTTGATGCTAGAGTTCATGCTATGTTTCAGAAAAGTACGTACTTATGATGTTCATGCTAGTCAGTATGCCATGCTTATGATTCATTGTTGATATGGTGGTTAGTTATGTGTTCCCTCATGATTATGTTGATATTCATGCTCATGCATTTAATTGCATCATGTATTTTATCATGACTTAGCATATTTGCATTCAAGTTTAACCGCATTAAATTGAACTTGAACAACTGTTGGCTGAGTCATGGTGCCACCATATCGAACTGACCAGTGCAACCACGTTTACCTTTATGGGAAGGTCCTAACTGGGTCTATTGTCATGACTCTTGCAGGTGCCTCCAACGAGGGAAGGTTATGGGTGTGCGGTACCTTGGCCCGGTAAGAAGACATAACCTTGTGTGCCCATTGTTGTTGATTGGATCCGGGTCCCCGTTTCGGACCGTTTATGTTTGGCCACAACGGTGGTCGTTGTGTCTTTGGTAGACACGAGGCCACCCAGGACTTAGCCCAAAGGGGAGTTGGTCGGAGTGGCCGGGAGAGTGTCATGACAGTAGATCGGTTTTGTTGGATCACCGTTGGTCCACCCGAATGGGAGAACGAGGCCATGGGTTCTGTAGTGTGGGTATAGTGCGCTACCTCTGCAGAGTGTATATTAAATCTATCGATAGCCCCGCCCGCGGATAAGGGCGAAGTTGGTCACACTATGCGTTAACAGTAATAATAATTGGCTTAATAACAACCCCGGTTTTATGAGGTAAGAATGGTTGTGATCACCGGAATGATCTCTGCGGTATCGAGGATACCGAGTTGTTGGATATTTGTGATGTTGTGCGAGAATCGTGGGTAAAGATCAAGCTCCTTGTGGTCATTTAATGATTACCACGGTATTGTTTATACCAAGCTTGATTTGATCCTGAGATGATCGTATAATGTCCGAGGTTGGTAAGTGATTCATGCCTTGGTTACGAGGTAACCCGAATAGAATAGATGGTGCATGTAGTGTCATCATGTTGCATGCTAGTATCATCAGATTTATATGTTCATGCCATGCTCATATTGTCTAGCTGTATCATGTTCATGTTATCCTGATGATCTTATGATAGTTCCTGTTTAACCTGTAGTTGCCATGCTGTTGTTTGTCTTGAATGCTTCTCGTTTATTGTGAGCTTGCAAGTACATTCAATGTACTGACCTGGCGTGTCATGCCAGCTTGCAGGTCGTGCCTGGATTGCTTGCTTGTTTGGTGTCATTTCTGTGTTCGCGAGCTAGGATAAACGTTCCAGCCAGAGTCCCTCGGATTGGAGTCCATCATCGTCGTTCGTTGTTCCGCTGATTCAAGTTGTTATGCTGCTTGCATAGAGCAACCGTGGTTGGCGTAGTGTCGCCGTGCTGATGTTATTCATTGTAATATCGGAACCCTTGTATTCATATTCGTGTTGTAATAAAGAGGTAGTTTGTTCTATACTAGGTAGTGTTGTATTCCAGAAGACTTCATCTCGATCTCTGGGCTGGAATACGGGGCATTCCGGTTTTCTCTGAGTCGGGGTGCCACATGACCGGAGATGAGTCTCGGTCATGTCTACATAGTTCTCGAACCCGTAGGGTCCGCACGCTTAACGTTTGATGACGATCGGTATTATGAGTTTACTATTTTTATTGTACCGAAGGTAGTTCAGAGTCCCGGATGAGATCACGTACATGACTAGGAGTCTCGGAATGTCCGAGACATAAAGATTAATATATTGGACGACTATATTCGGACACCGGAAGTGTTCCGGGTGTTATCGGGTAAAACCGGAGTGCCGGAGAGGGTTACTGGAACCCCCCCGAGGGAGTATGGGCCATAGTGGGCCAATGAGGGAAAGAGAGGGAAGCCCATAGGGCTGGCAGCACCCCCCTAGGGTTCCTAGTTGGACTAGGAAAGGAGGGAGGCACCACCTCTCCTTTCCTTCTCCTCTCCCCCTTCCTTTCCTACTCCTAGTAGGAATAGGAAAGGGGGGGGGTTCCTATTCCTACTAGGAGTAGGAATCCTACTCCTATGGCGCTCCCCTTGGAACATCCGCACCTCCCCCTTGGTCCTTTATATACGGGAGCAAGGGCACCAAAGGACACACAAGAAACATTGTTCTAGCCGTGTGCGGTGTCCCCCTCCACAGAAACACACCTCGGTCATACCGTTCCAGTGCTTAGTCAAAGCCCTGCGCCGGTAGCTTAATCATCTCCGTCACCACACCGTCATGCTGACAAAACTCTCCCGTGAAGCTCAACTGGATAAAGAGCTCGTGGGACATCATCAAGCTGAACGTATGCTGAATGTGGAGGTGCCATACGTTCGGTGCTTGATCGGTTTGATCGCCAAGACGTTCGACTACATCAACCGCGTCACTAGACGCTTTCGCTTTCGGTCTACGAGGGTACGTAGACACACGCTCTCCTCTCGTTGCTATGCATCTAGTAGATAGATCTTGCGTGATCGTAGGATTTTTTTTGAAATACTATGTTCCCCAACACTAACATCTTCCTGGAAAGGCTTTTTAAGCCATCCATGGTGTGGCAAGGGGAGGGCGGCAACAACAGTCCGGATCCGAACACAACCCCAGATTCCGAACACACCGATATCATCGGGGGCTCAGCCACCGAAATTACACCGTCGGCCCATCTCATTATGGCAGTCATTGCCCCATGGACCGAACCTTTCTTGGCCTACATTAATAGGAACGAACTCCCTGAAGACCAGAATGAGGCCCGCCGCATTGTCCGACGTTCGAAGGCCTACAAGGTTCACGACAGAGAGCTCTACAAGAAATTACTACCGGAGTACTTCAAAGATGTATCTCCGAGGAAGAGGGGCGGCAGCTTTTGGCGGAAATTCATGCTGGTCTAGGCAGACACCATGCCGCAGCCCGGGACCTTGCTAACAAGGCCATCCTTACAAGGTTTTATTGGTCGACGGCCCGAGCAGACGTGCAAGACCTTGTCCAACATTGCGTCAGATGCCAACTCTTCGCCAACCAAAGCCATATGCCACCAACTGCCTTACAAACAATCCCCATTACCTGGCCTTTCGAGGTCTGGGGACTGGGCATGGTTGGACCCCTTAAAGGGGGAAGCCATAAGAAAAAATATCTGCTGGTCATGGTGGACAAATTCACTAAGTGGATAGAGGCTAAACCAGTCAAAACGGCCGAGTCCGGGCTGTTGATAACATTCATATCCGACGTTGTACATTATTACGGTATCCCACACAGCATCATCACCAACAACGGCTCCAATTTCACAGCCGATGAGGTAAAAACCTGGTGTGCTAATCTAGGCATTAAGCTCGATTACGCCTCTGTCTACCACCCGCAAACAAACGGTCAAGTCGAACGAGCCAATGGTCTTATTATGAGGGGCATCAAACCCAGACTAGTACGGTCTTTGAAAAAATCTGACAAGCACTGGGATGAGGAGCTCGACTCCGTACTCTGGGGGCTGCGGACCATGCCCAACCGTACTACCCGATACACACCTTTCTTCATGGTGTATGGCGCGGAGGTTGTATTGCCCTGCGATACTATCCACGACTCACCTCGAGTGCGTATGTATGAAGAGAGGGGAGCCGAGCTGGATTGGCAGGACAACCTTGATGCCCTGGAAGAGGAGCGCGATGTTGCAAAAGCCCGTTCATCATTTTACCAACAGCAGGCTCAAAGATACCAAAGTAGAGAAGTGCGGGCCAAGACCTAGAACATTGGCGAACTAGTTCTACGCCTGTCGGAGAAGAAAAAAGACAAACTCAAGCCCAAATGGGAAGGTCCCTTCATAATTGACGAAGTTCTCACCGCAGGGGCGTACCGTCTTCGCGGTGCATCAGACAATCGCCTCGAGCCAAACCCCTGGAACGCGGCCAGACTCCGAATATTCTATGCCTAGCGTCGAACTCCTTGTTCGTCCCGTTCTCCTTTGTAGTTTCCATTATTTTTCTCTCTTTTCCGATTACCTTTTTCTTTCTCGCTTTAAAAGCTTTCGTACGGCTCGACTGCACACCCCTGACGCATACATCTTTAAATATGTACGTCCACTATACCTGGGGGCTTCTTGCACAGAAGCTTTTTTATTATTCCTTGAGCATCAAGCTCTTCACATATGAGTTTTTTTTTCCATATGTACCTTTTCTTCGCCACTATATGCATCAATATGACTTAAGTTTTGGCCAAGCTGGGTCGCCTGGCTCCTGTCCTTATGCCCTACGTTCCCGTTAGTTCGGCTAGGGCATAAAGGGAGCACCTCTACGATTGTTACTGCCGAGTCATCCGGATGTGTACCTCAGACTGGGTGAAGCCGAAAGCAAGCATTCTTAAGGGAATATTCGGTCGGTGAATTAAAGATGTTTTTTGCACTCACTCCATTGTGAACCCCCAGAAGCTACACACACTGTGATTTTCACATCACAATTCGGACATGTACACTAATGCATGCACACCCATGGAAAGGAACCCTTAACGGAACTATTCTCTTTGGAAGATGTTTCTTACAATCTCAATGTAATATAACATAACTAGCCGGATACAACTTGTCTGTTCAAGCAACTATGACCCCTACGCCTAGTTTTTCATGCATACCCCAGTCTATTCTTCCACGTTGCTATTCGGAAACACTCCACACCCTCGGTTCTGGAGGTTGAAGCGAAAAGGTCCACCATGAAAAATGCGATACAATTCAACTAGAATTCCACATGTCAAGGAAAGTACATAGTCACTTGACTCAAACACTTCCTCCTCTATACCGTCCAACAGACGGTCTAACTTACAATCCTATTGGGAATATTTGGCGGCCACCTCTCCTTGGCCATACACTAAACTAACGGGAATTTCTTCCCCACTCGACCCTAGCGGTCCGACATGGGCCATGCGATTAGGATCCAGCTTGATATATCCCGTCTTCACCATGGCCCAGGCCTCTCGCGCACCCTCTCGGCAGGCCGATATCTTCCATAGTCGGATACGCCACCGCGCTCCTTTGAACAGCTCTACAAGCTCCTCCATACTTCCTGGACGGGAGGCAGATGGCCATAAGGCCTTGGCAACACTCCGCATCACCATCCGATCCCGTTCGTGCACTTGCGACAACCCTTGCAGCAGATCACTTGATGATCCGGACACCTCCTCTTCAGGACGGCCTGTCAATATACCTGAAATTATAACTATATCAGTTCCATTTATCTCCGAACAACTTTAAAATAGTTCAGACACATACTGAATATGCCGCCCCGCAGCTTCTTGTTCTCCTTCACGGAATCGGCTAGCTGGGCTCTGACATCTTTCAATTCTTCACCTAATTTAGTGTTGGAGTCCCGTAGCTTGTTTTTCTCCCCTGTGGCTCGGGTCAGAACACGCTCGCCCACAGCGTGTAGCCTTCTCGCTTCTCTTTCTCCCTCTTGGGCGATCTTCAACTTCTCTTCAAGTTGATCGGGCGATCCTATTATGCGATCAGTAACAGTATTAGTACAGTTGGTATACAATTATTGTTCCTCGATGGAGGGGAATGTTACCAAAAGACGCCTTCTTGAAGTTTTCTAGTTCGGCGGTTACAGTATTTAGCTGCGCCCAACACTGCTCCAACTCTCGGGCTAGCAGGCCATTCTTCTCTGTTAGTACCTAGTTATACAACGATCCTAAAATCAGTTGTACCAACTACTTTCAGTCTCGGGGGCTACGGGCATATGGTTATCCTTTTTTGGACAAAGAAAACTTACCTGCACATCTGTCAAATATTGTTTCGTGGCTTTTCTAAGCCCATCTCGAGCAGCTCGGATGTATGCGTCACTTGAGCTGAAGGCATTGAATGCCTCTTCCGATAACTTGGGGTCTCGTAAGACAGCCATGTCACACCGATGATTCATGGCGCTCTCTACTTTCGAGTTGGTGACGGACACATCTTCCGAACCCTCGGCCGAAGGATACTCCGGCGTTGTTCCCACACTAGCCCTCGTCTCTCCGGCAGGATCTAAATCCCGGTTGTCACGAGCATGACCGGCCGGGCCCCCGGGCACAATTCAGCGAACCCTTTTCCTGTAACAAGACAATTGCACAAGTCACAGTTGGATGTGGCCACTAAAAACATATTTATAAATCCATACCTCTTCGAGGAAGGCCTGGCTATGTCTTCACCGGCCTTCCTCTTCGCAGGCTTGCCCGGCGTGGGAATTGATCTCTTCGGAATCGCCGAACGCCTCCCCTGTGGAGCACGAGACAGTGCGGTGGGTGAGGCAGAATAAGAGCACTATTTTAGAGGAGGTGTCTCTTGATTACTTATATGTGAAGCGGGAAAAAGGACAGGGTAATCGGCGGTGATGGCCACTTCTGTGCCATCATAGCTCGTCTGGTAAAACCCCCCCTCCACGAGCACCACGAATATATCCGGATCCTCTTCAAACCTGGGATCAAGCTCCCGGTTGTCATTCTCCGGCTGTAAGGTGGGACTATGAAGTCCTTCAGTGACCTTTCGCTAGTGCTGTCATAACAAATGGATTAGAAATTTATCAAGGGTTATTCAAAATTGGAATGAGTAAAACAGAGAGGTTGGGGCTTACCCAACTGGGAGGGTCGTACATAGAATACCCATCTCTGCGCTTAATGCGAAGAAATTCCTCTTCCTCCTCTTTGAACAGCTCGGCCAATATCTTGGCTAGAGCAGCGAGGGTATCCGGACCTTTCCGGCCACAGCGGCAGGCGTCATCCTCTTCATTATAGTGCCACATTGGAAGCCCTATGTATTGAAGCGGCTGAACCCCTCGCACTATGGAAGTCACCATAACCTCGACTATTGTGAGTCCGGACTAAGCGAGCATCTTTATCTTGCTCATGAGCTGACAAACTTCCGTGCTGTCATCCTCTTCAGGACTTCGGGGCCGCCAACTGTGGCGCTTCTTCAGCGGAACGCTC
The DNA here is from genome assembly GCA_902687465.1 of Secale cereale. Lineage (NCBI taxonomy): Eukaryota > Viridiplantae > Streptophyta > Magnoliopsida > Poales > Poaceae > Secale > Secale cereale. The sequence goes on from LR738712.1 coordinate 667,808,927, forward strand.
GCAAATTCAGGAAGACCACTTCGAACTGGGTCCGGAAGCGCGACATCTTCAATGTAGAACCATTCGGATGGCCATTCTTCAGATGCCTTCCCTGGTGTGCCGGACAGGTATCAGGTGTCCGCAACGCGCCATACTTCGGCTCTGCCCACTTCAAATATTGACCCCTCATGGTGGCGTGGGACAAGACAGAACAACTTCCTCCACAGCTCAAAATGGGCCTCAACACCCAGAAATAATTCGCATAAAGCAACATAACCCGCAATGTGCAGAATCGAGGCAGGGGTGAAGTTGTGCAGCTAGAGGCCATAGTATTACAGAAGCCCTCAGAAGAACGAATGGATTGGAAATCCAACGCCTCTCAGCAGATAGGGGACAAAACACACTCGCTCCCCCCGGAGAAAATGGGGAAGTCCTCTCCCTGAGTCTCACCATTTAAGGATGCTAGCCCTGCTCGAACAGGGACCAGATCTGCAGGGGAAGAAATCCCTGTGTTTGTAGCTTCGCTAATTGACTGTGGGACACAGAACACCTCTCCCACTCGTCTTTCTCTGGGCTGGAACGGGAGGAGGAGATGGGAACGCTAGCCATGTTGGAATGGTTTCTCCTAGCAGTCTCCGGGAATTTTCTCTGCGTGGTGCCAAATGGGTGTGAGATCCAATCTATTTAAATAGGTGCTCTTCCTTGCATGGATGGGTTGCTATTTGCAGAAAGTACCCTGACCTTCCACATTCGGTCGACACATGGAAGACGAAGTTATTTAACGCGCAGAAGCCGAGGGGAGCAACATTGGATCAGCGGCTGAATACATTACTTAGTGGTCACCAGAGGAGGCACCCGCCTTGCAATGTCGAAGACAATTTGTGTGCCGAACACCTCGTTATTGAAGGCTACTTCGGGGGCTACTGAGGGAGTCCTGGACTAAGGGGTCCTCGGGCGTCCGACCTATTATCAATGGGCCGGACTGGTGGGCTATGAAGACATGAAGGCCAAAGACTGCACCCGTGTCCGGATTGGACTCTCCTTGGCGTGGAAGGCAAGCTTGGCTACCAACTATGAAGATTCCTTGTTATGTAACCGACTCTATGTAACCCTAGATCCCCCCGGTGTCTATATAAACCGGATGGTGTAGTACGGAAAGGATATACTCATTACCATAGTCATACATGCTAGGCTTCTAGGGTTTAGCCATTACGATCTCGTGGTAGATCAACTCTTGTAATACTCATATTCATCAAGATCAATCAAGCAGGAAGTAGCGTATTACCTCCATAGAGAGGGCCCGAACCTGAGTAAACATCGTGTCCCCCGTCTCCTGCTACCATCAACCTTAGACGCACAATTCGGGACCCCCTACCCGAGATCCGCCAGTTTTGACACCGACAAGTAGTTAGTGTGACCTCTTCCGGGATGGGCTAGCAGATGTAGAATGAGTAGGTGCACCGGCACTAGTAGAAAACGGGGCAAAGGTCCAGGCCGGGTCAGCCCATTAGTCCCGGTTCAGTCCAGAACCGGGACCAATGGGGGCATTGGACCCGGTTCGTGAGCCCAGGGGGCCGGCCGGGCCATGTGGGCCATTGGTCCCGATTCGTCTGGACCTTTTGGTCCTGGTTGGTGGGACGAACCGGGACCAATGGGCCTTGCTCCTGGCCGACCACCATTGGTCCCGGTTGGTGACTTGAACCGGGACCAAAGGCTCCCCTTTAGTCCCGGTTCATGTCACCAACCGGGACCAATGAGGTGCCTATATATATACCCCCTCGCTTAAGAGCAGAGCACACTGCTCTGTTTTTTCTAGCCGAGGGGGAGAGGGCTTGGTGGTGGTCTAGCTCACCTCCTATGCACACAACGTGTTTGATGGAATGCCCGAGCCACACTACTTAAGCTTTCTCCTCTCCAAGCTCGACCTCCAAGCTCCATTTTCCTCAATATTTGTCTAGGTTTAGCGGTCCGTCACGCCCCGTCCCCGTCTTCACCGCCGTCGGGGG
>LR738712.1:667822787-667861622 GCA_902687465.1 Secale cereale
AAACAAAAACCCCAGCCACAGAAATGCTGACGCGTGGATGCCTATTGGTCCCGGTTGGTGCCACCAACCGGGACCAAAGGCCCTCCTGCCTGGGCTCCGCGCACAGGCCACGTGGAGGCACATCTGTCCCGGTTCTTGTTTGAACCAGGACTAAAGGGCTAGGGCATTATTACCGACCCTTTAGTCCCGGTTCAAGAACCGGGACAAAAGGCCCTTACGAACCGGGACAATAGGCCCGTTTTCTACTAGTGCGACCTATTCGTGGGTTAAGGGTAAATACTTTCGAAAGACTATGTCTCGATCATCCTATTCTCAAACACCAGGCAGTGCGAGAACTTCAAGGGAGTCGATCGAGTCGTGTGGGGAAATGTGCGCAAAACTTTGCAGAACGTCAAACTAATCGATTAGCCGTGTCCACGATTACGGACATCTTGAGCATCTGGTAGTGGAAATACGGAGAGATCTCATCACCCTTAATTTAATTAGTGGGATTAAACAAACTTTGGGAATAGATTGAGTTGGGGTTGCCATCTCAATCTTATGCAATTTTTGTAGCAGTAGCATAACTTATTTTATGATAGGGAAAAATTAGGTTTATGCAAAGTTAACCTTAGAGCCTCCACAAACATATTGCATATAGAGATAGGGTTATTTTCATCTGCCATTATCTATGATCTTGCCAGTACATTCCATGTACTGACCTACATGGCTGCAACGTCTCATGTTGCAGATATTTCTATAACGGGTAAGAGTTGCGATGCAGGGTTACGATTTACAGTCAACTTGTCGTTGGCCTTGATGGTACTCCACACCAATTTGTCTATTTCCGCTGAGACATATGAGCTATATATTAGCTTTACGTTACTTATACATGTGATTGCACTTTGATATATACATTGATGTACTGTGTGTGCCAGCATACTAATCCAGGGATGGCACAGATACACATAGGTTTAACCGTCTGAGGTCGGGTCGTTACAGAAATGGTATCAGAGCACATATTGACTGTAGGATGTGACCCTAGAAACTGGAAAGCCTTAGGAAATGATCTCTCTAAAACTTTATTTCGAAAGGATTCTTTCCTCTCTTCTTTTGTGAGGTTTATCAAATACTCCCTCTTTAGTTAGACAATACCCTTTTCCCATTGACCAATTCAAGTAAAGAGGACTTCACCATACACTAAGAGAATTAAAGCTACAACAGCCGAAGACTTGAAGAATTTGAAGACACTGAAGAATCCCAATATGACCTTTAGAAGACCAAAACCCCACTTGCATACTCATGTCAGATATGATGATTTGTGAGCTATCATTGTTTGATGTTTTTCTCGACGGCCACAAATAAAACCTACTTTCCAAATCTGTTTTTTTTGTATTGTATGTATCCCTCTATCTCACTCCCGTATCTCATCCCAAAACCCTTGGACCCAATATATGATGAATGAAGATGGACTTGTATCCTCGGGACCGATGACTCAACCGGAGGCAGAGCTATGGATTCATAACATGGAAAAGCACTTCGAAAAAAAATTGATTGCAAGGAAGCATGAGGTTCAATACGCTCTCCAGTACTTTACAAAAAATGCTGCAACCTGGTGGAAAATGCATCAGGCCATACAAGGATGTAATGGAGCAAAAACATGGGAGGAATTGAAAAAAAATCGGTTGGGATCCCGTCTTATCCGGAAGCACGGTGATAACCAAGATATGCAGAGAAATAGGACACACCGATGAAGAACACAAGGATGGATGACCTCATTGTGAAGGAAATCACCGAGCTGAAGAATGCCCAACTAGGCAGGTTAATTGTCTCTTGTGTGAAGGAACTATGCACTACCCTGCCCAGTGCCATATTTACCCCAGGGTACAAGAAATTACCAAGGAGCAGAAGAAAGCAATGAAAGAAGCCCTCAGGGAAAGTTTAAAAGAACCTGTGATGAAGGAAGATGTTGACGACCCTGATGGAGAAGGCCTAAACAGATTTTACTCCAACGCTTGCTATTCATGTGGAGAAGAAGGACATTTTTCACATTATTGCACGAAGGAAACCCAGGAGTATCTGGGAGACTTCCCAACAGAAGAAGTGGAGTTTGATCCACGGGAGATAGAAGAATTGATCGTAACGAAGAATTCCAGGAAGAGAAAGAGCATGTATCCCCTGAACAACCCTATTTCTGCAAAGAAGGACCGGAGTCATATCACATGTTTCGAGTGATAGAATACATGTCATTACGCTAGCAAATGCACATAAAGGAAGCTAAGGACCCAAGGAGCCAAGGTAATCACCAGGAAGCCCCTGGATTTGTCTGACATCATTTGTTTACGCTGCAAAGAAGTAGGACATTTTGCCAAAGAATGTTCAGACCCAAGGAAGGCTGGAGTTGAGTAGATGAAATTTTGATATTAGTAATAAGTGTAGTAGGAAACACTTTTGCTTTCATTGGGGATGTTGAGTTGAGTTATGAAATGGAAACTGTAATAGCTCATGAAGCAATACAATTTGATCTGGTTGGAATCTCATGTGACATGTTATGAGTTCTTGTAGATTGTGAGTGCCTCTATCGCTATCTCACCCAAACTAAAACCTTGAACCCATGGGCAAGCTGACCCCAAACATTTCCCGGAAAACAACCACATTTCACCCAAGGAAATACATACATTATCCTGAGTACCCCTTCTATCTTATGCCTGCAGCTGACAACCCTTTACGAGTCTTTTATCAAGGTCCCGGAAATGATCATGACCCTGACTAGTGACCAGGATTACCCAAAGATCCTGCAGGACATGATGAAGCATATTCATCTTGAAGGAGATGCTGTCTACAAGGGTTATCCTTTCGTAGAGAATGGAGTTGAACTTTGGTACATGGAGGTACCCCTCCACCATGTGAAAGGAGTTTACCCAAGACTATGGGGCAATACATTTTCATTTATCGAGTACGACGAACAACATTCTTCGACTCTGTTCATGAAGCTGCTATGGAAGCCATACGTCAGATTGGGGAAATACTTGAAGCAAGACTTCGTCACACTCAGGAATATTGCTACTTCTCGAGCTTGCGTTGTATTCCCTCGAAGAGGAAAGGGTGATGCAGCACAGTAGCGTAAGTATTTCCCTCAGTTTTTGAGAACCAAGGTATCAATCCAGTAGGAGACCATGCGCGAGTCCCTCGCACCTGCACAAACAAATAAGAACCTCGCAGCCAACGTGATAAGTGGTTGTCAATCCCTTCACGATCACTTACGAGAATGAGATCTGATAGATAGGATAGGATAATATTTTTGGTAAAAGAACAGAAAGTAAATAAAGCAAATAAGAAACGGCAACAGAAATTGGCTAGTTTAAAGGAAAGTAATATGATGAAGATAGACCCGGGGGCCATAGGTTTCACTAGTGTCTTCTCACACGATAGCAGAATTCTACGGTGGGTGAACAAATTACTGTCGAGCAATTGATAGGAAAGCGCATAGTTATGAGACTATCTAGGCATGATCATTGTATATAGGCATCACGTTCGTGACAAGTAGACCAAAACAATTCCGCATCTACTACTATTACTCCACACATCGACCGCTATCCAGCATGCATCTAGAGTATTAAGTTCATAAGAACAGAGTAACGCCTTAAGCAAGATGACATGATGTAGAGGGATAAACTCAAGCAATATGATATAAACCCCATCTTTTTATCCTCGAAGGCAACAATACTATACGTGCCTTGCTGCCCCTACTGTCACTTGGAAAGGACACCGCAAGATTGAACCCAAAGCCAAGCAGTTCTCCCATTGCAAGAACTATAGATCTAGTTGGCCAAACCAAACCAATAATTCGAAGAGACTTGCAAGGATATTATAATCATACATAAAAGATTTCATAAAAGACTCCAATATTTCTCATAGATAATCTTGATCATAAACCCATGCTACTTCTCGAGCTTGCGTTGTATTCCCTCGAAGAGGAAAGGGTGCTGCAGCACAGTAGCGTAAGTATTTCCCTCGGTTTTTGAGAACCAAGGTATCAATCCAGTAGCAGACCACGCGTAAGTCCCTCGTACCTGCACAAACAAATAATAACTTTGTGTAATGCCCAGGATGGGACTATATCTCCTACGTGTCGAGGCACGACTTAGAGACATAACCCCATGCTGGAATGATCGCAAGTTTGGTATCTTTGCACAACTCATGTAAAAATGGGGATGTAAACTGAAAAGATAGTTGGCTTACACTCGCCACGTCACACAAATACATTACATGTCCAAATCATCATTCAATAAAACATCACAGCCCATCTAAGGGTAAAATCCAAGTGACAAGATACCAAACATAACTTAAATCCACAGGCCTAGATCGAATCCTAGTAGAAGTACCACTACTGATCATCAGGATAACGAACATAGTAACGGCTATGCTCCTCGTCGTACTCCCAGTCTAGCTCGGTGCCATCACCTGGATAGCTCACCATCGGACCTGCATCTGGTGTGGTGAAGTAACTGTGAGCCACAGAGGACTCAGCAATCCCGTTCCCGGGTAACACGACTATTTAAGCCTTGGGTGTGGAACAAGGCTGAAGAAAGTAAAAGAGTCTGCAGCAGCAACTAGCACTAGCTTACGCAAAAGAGAGCGAGAAGAGAAGGTGCCTCGGTCGAGAGATGATCACTAAGTGATCCTAAACTAATCAAGTCAAACATAACCCCACCGTGTTCATCTCCCGAAACCCTTTCGGAAAATGACAGTCATGGTACACACGCTGGTAGTGTATTGGAACATGGTGTCAAGTTTTCTACAACCGGATATTAACAAGCTCCCATCTGCCACATAACCGCGGGCACGGCTTTCGAAAGTTCAACCCTGCAGGGGTGTTCCAACTTGGCCCATGACAAGCCCACGATCCGCGGAGTCGCAACTCCAAAGTGGGAAGGCCCGAGTATTCTCGGAATCCCGTGCTCAAGATACTCCGAACTAAGGTAAGGCTAATCCAGCAAATCCTCCCGGCGTGCCAACACCCTGACAATAGCCGCGCGTATCTAGTCTCAGGCCACGACCGGATGGGCGAGGCTACGGGTTTATATCAATCCTCGTGGTGACCCTGCAGGCTCCCCGTTTCGGACCAACACTCATGAGGAGCACTGGCCCGGGGTTGTTGATTAAGAACTCGGGTTTGCAAGACCCTATGCAAGTTTTATTAGTGATTAGGCGAATAGTACCAATGTTGGGACTTGCTGGAAAAGACTTAGCACTTAGCGGTTTATCAAGGGGGCCCCATAACCCCAACCGTGTGAGGAACGCATAATCAAGGAACATAACACCGGTTTATACAGTTCCTAGCGGCATGAGTGGAACAAATCACCAAGCAAAAGGCTTAGCCTTCCACCCATTGCCAATATATAGATGATTTCATTTTAAGCATTTATATAGTGTGATATAACCCCACAAAACTTCAACATGAAGCAAGCATCTTCAAGTTCACCTGCAACTAGCAACGCTATAAGAGGGGCTGAGCGAAGCCTACGTATAGCCAATCAATGGTTTGCATAGGTAAGGTGGTTAGACATGATCATGGTTACAAGTAGGAGGCTGACATGAAAGACATGGGCATGGAGGCAAAACTATAGATCGAGACTTCTAGCAATAGGCAAAAATAGTAATGGTATCCGGGTTCGGTCATCTGGCCTGAAGAGTTGTCGATGGGATCGTAAGAGGGGTCCTCGAGCTCAACCTCGGTAGTAACCTCGTGCTCGTACTCGTACTCGGTCTCAGCTTCCGGCTCTAATCAACACAACCACACAAGGAACGATTCAACAAGATGCAATGCGCACACGAAAATATGCAGGATGCATGACTGATGCACTATGGGAGCACAAGGAGCATGGAAAAATGCACTCAAGCAAAATGCTTCAAAACATGATAACAATAGGATATTATGAATCTACACGAAAAATCAATCAAGTTTCATATAGGACTTGCTGCAATCGGAGCTACGGGCTAAAAGTTACACACAAAACAATAAACATGCGAAAGCTGAAAATTACAGCAACATAGCAACTTCGGAGCACTAGATAAATAACTTACAGTACTCAAACATCATGTAAAAGAGCATGGACACAAACTAGACATATCCTACAGCAAATAAGTCCATTGGTGCACCCCCAAAGGAGCCACGGATCAATAGCAACAAGCTTGGACATATTGAACTTGACAACAAAATCCTGACATCAGTATTTTATTGCAACTTTGGAGCAAAAGTTAAATATGATACAGCCACTCAAATAAGCATGTGAGAGCATGAATGGATAGCCAACAATATATACTACAAGGAATCATCAAGATTCACCCCAAAACTATCATGGATTGGCCTAGAACAGCAAGCAAACATGGCATCTGGAAATTACAGATTCCAGACTTAGTGAAATTTCACTAAGTGTTAAAACAGCAGTTTCATCATGGCATCTTTGAGAGCAAGTTTAAGTCACCTCCAAGATAAACATGGCAAGTGGTAAACACCACACAAAGTACACATGGTGGTGAGTCCAAAACACCTAAGCATGCATCATGGGGACAATCACAATGATAGCAATGAGCTCCTCAAGTTGGCTTCTCATAACAGGTTAAACAACATCACAGCCACATAGCACTTTGCAACGAAGATAAACATGGCAAGATTAATTCTAACATGCAAGCCTAAGCATTCAACATGTAGAGCATGACAAGACGAACACGTGGACATCTCATTTGCATCATTTGGATAAACATGCTAAAAGTTATCACCTTGCAAAGATGGCATGAAAAACAACACTAACAGCAGTTTTTATCAAGATGCACTCTTGCAACAGATATTTAAGCACCTAGATGAACTCAAACATGTATGGCATAATGGAATGAAATGTAGTACATGTCTCCACGAACGTCTCGACATCTCATTCACTCAAATCGGAGCATCACACACAAAGTTATCCACGTTTGAAAAATGCATCAGACAGACAAAAATATCTCAGACTTAGTGGATTTTGGACTACCTCCGGGTCAACAGAGTCAACGCGGGCTGGACGAAGCGGATCGGGCGGAGGTCCACGCGGGTCGGGTGACGCGTTGCGGGCCGGATCCGCGGCGGTAACGGGCCTCGCCCGCGACCCGGTAGGAGATCGGATCGGGGAGGCTGGGGATTCCCCGATCGAAGCGACAGCGGCGGGATCTAGGCGATGCGGCGCGAAGGCGGCCCGGCTAGGTGGTCGACGGGCCGGCCCAGCTAGGGTGCGGCTGGCGGGCGGAGGGAGAAAGGCGGCCCGCGGGGCGCTTCGGGCCCAGGAGGGGGCGCGGGAGCCTGGCCTGAGAGGCTGCGGCTGAGGTCGGCCCAGGGGCTAGGGTTCGGCCCGCTGGCGCGACTGGCCCAGGCGGGGGGAGGCGCGATCGGATCGGGGAGCTCCTGCTCCCCGCGATCTAGGCGGCGGCGAGGCTCTCAGGCCGGGGCGGCGGGGCGCTTGGGGGCCGATGGAAGGCGGGGCCGGCGGCTGGAGGCCCGGCCGGCGAGGTGGCGGCGCCGGCCGGCGGCGGAGGCGGCGGAGAGGGCCCCGTGACGGCGGCGACGGGAGAAGGCGGCGGCGGAAGAACTCTGGCGGGTGAGCTCCGGCGACGGCGCGGATTCCGTCGAAAATCCGGCGAAGTCTCCGGCGAGGTGGCGGTGGCTGGAGGAAGAAGAAGATGGGGGCTAGGGTTTCCTAATTTTTGGGGCAAAATTAGAGGAAGGTGGACAAATATATAGGCACAAGGAGCTAGGGTTGTCCAAATGAGGTGTGGTTTTCGGCCACGCGATTAGAATTGGATGGCCTAGATGAAGGAAGGGGTTTGGGCTGGTTTGGTGGGCTGTTGGAGGGGTGTCTTGGGCCTCAAAGTGGAGGCACTTTGAGCCCACGAGAATAACTGTTGGAGCACCAAACGAACTCCAAACGCGACGAGATTTGACAGGCGGGTTACACACACCAAAACAACAACACACGACAAGTCTCGCGCCAAACCGGTAACGTTACAAGGCCAAACACCAAAGTAGGCCTCGGGGACGCCACGGACACGTGAGGGAGCTCCAGAACGCGAAACGGACAACGGGAAGGAACGCATGGGACCGAATGCAAACGACAACACAAATGCAATGCGATGCACATGACTACATGATATGAATGAATGCCACACACGCACACAACAAAACGACGAAAACCCGAAAGACAAAGAGCCCGGAAATGGAATTGATGAAGCCGGAGATATTATATATTGCCCAAAAGGGAAAGTATTACATCCGGAGCATTACAAACTCTCCTCTACTACAAAAAGATCTCGTCCCGAGATCTAGGACTGGAAAAAGGAAGGGTACTCGGAACGAAGATGATCTTCTCGTTCCCACGTAGCTTCTCGGTCGGTATGGTGTGACCACTTGACTTTCAAGAATTTGATGGACTTGTTGCGGGTCTTGCGCTCGGTTTCTTCGAGAATAGCAACTGGGTGCTCTCGGTAAGACAAGTCTTGTTGAAGATCAATCTCTTCAAACGGAATCATGCGTTCAGGAGTCTTGAAGCACTTGCGGAGTTGAGACACATGAAACACATCATGAACATTGGCGAAGTTGGAAGGGAGCTCAAGTTGATAGGCTAGATCACCTCTTTTGCCAAGGATCTTGAAAGGCCCGACGTATCTAGGAGCAAGCTTTCCTTTGATACCGAATCTTTGGGTGCCTTTCATCGGAGAACCACGGAGATAGACATGATCCCCAATGTTGAAAGCCAAATCACGATGCTTGACGTCATAGTAACTCTTTTGACGCGACTGAGCGGCCTTGAGATTCTCACGTATGACTTTGCACATCTCTTCGGCTTCTGAGATCAAGTCATTGCCAAGAAGTTGACGTTCACCAGTCTCGGACCAGTTGAGAGGGGTACGACACTTTTTGCCATAGAGGATTTCAAACGGGGCTTTGCCTGCACTTGCCTGAAAGCTGTTGTTGTACGAGAACTCGGCAAATGGAAGGCAGTCTTCCCATTTCATGCCAAAAGATATGACACAGGCTCTGAGCATGTCTTCTAGAATCTGATTCACTCGCTCGACTTGACCACTAGTCTGAGGCTGAAAAGCAGTGCTGAACCTGATCTTAGTGCCCATGGCGGACTAAAAGGAGTCCCAGAACTTTGAAGTGAACAAACTTCCACGGTCTGAGGAGATAACTTGAGGGATGCCATGTAAGGACACAATTTTGGAAGTGTACAACTCTGCCAATTGAGCTGCATTGATGGATTCTTTGACTGGAAGGAAGTGAGCGACTTTGGTAAGCTTGTCAATCACCACAAAGATAGAATCAGTCTCAGACGGAGGAGGAGGGGAAGGAGGATGCTCCGGGACCTCTTCACCCTCTGGGTTAGCGTTGGGAACTCGTTTCGTAGCCATCCTGAAAGAGATGACCACGAATCAGCAATTGATTGAAAGAAGGTATAAGCTGAATCAACGGATTGAAATGCAACATAGTCTTCACAATAATCATTCGAACAAGAGGAACGAATGAAATTCTCAGCTTAATGATAACAACAATCTTCACGAGAAGCCACATAGAGGACAACAGGTAAATAAGAAAAACAACAAGGTACAGACGGAAACAAACACAAGATAGGAGCTTCGTTCTGACATCTTTGTGCAGCAAGCTTATGAACGTGTTACGGAAGGGTTTTGCAATCCCCGGATCAGCATAGCCAAGGACCCTTTAAGAAGCAACTCCCGATCGGAACATCGGTCATAAACCACTTCACTCAATGTAGAACCCCGAACTCACTAACCTGCATTCGTTGGAAGAATGCCTACGATCTACTGGATAAACCCACCTATGAATTTCCGAAAGTTTCCAGTTATGCAATCAGGTGTTGGGGATACAGGGGAAGCACCGCGCAATCAACTCTAAACCTACATCCAGCTGTATCCATCCTTCAACACATAACCAGTCTTTCTCGGAAACCATCTACCTCGGACCTTCGAAAAGCATCCACTATACCAAGCTATGGCAATACTCCCGAACTACCTCCCCAGTACTGGGTGATGTCGGGGTTATCTTGCCACTAACCGTATAGGAGAGATTTTCGATGTCGGCCGTCTTAAGTATTTAGTACTGTCGCGATATGCTTGTGACGACAATACCCCGAAGCTCAACTCCCCGGGACACTGCCACAACCCCTAATGTCAGGAGGCATCGAGAACAATATCCTCATCACAAGAACATCGAAACAATCCAACAATACTCGCGAGATTCCTAAAAAAAATTTGGTGCAATTTTTGAAAGTAGAAGAGGCAAGAGTAGTCGTCAGGTGTCCTCACCAGAGAGAAAGGGGATGAGAAGCACAAGAAATCCTACTCTTCGATATAAATATAGGACTCAAAAATATTTTCAGTGTGTGCCTATACTCGACCGTCAACGATTCGATCAATCAGTGGGGGCTTCTAGGTCGGAGAAGGCTCTGAATACCAACTTGTAATGCCCAGGATGGGACTATATCTCCTACGTGTCGAGGCACGACTTAGAGACATAACCACATGCTGGAATGATCGCAAGTTTGGTATCTTTGCACAACTCATGTAAAAATGGGGATGTAAACTGAAAAGGTAGTTGGCTTACACTCGCCACGTCACACAAATACATTACATGTCCAAATCATCATTCAATAAAACATCACAGCCCATCTAAGGGTAAAATCCAAGTGACAAGATACCAAACATAATTTAAATCCACAGGCCTAGATCGAATCCTAGTAGAAGTACCACTACTGATCATTAGGATAACGAACATAGTAACGGCTACGCTCCTCGTCGTACTCCCAGTCTAGCTCGGTGCCATCACCTGGATAGCTCACCAACGGACCTGCATCTGGTGTGGTGAAGTAACTGTGAGCCACAGAGGACTCAGCAATCCCGTTCCCGGGTAACACGACTATTTAAGCCTTGGGTGTGGAACAAGGCTGAAGAAAGTAAAAGAGTCTGCAGCACCAACTAGCACTAGCTTACGCAAAAGAGAGCGAGAAGAGAAGGTGCCTCGGTCGAGAGATGATCACTAAGTGATCCTAAACTAATCAAGTCAAACATAACCCCACCGTGTTCATCTCCCGAAACCCTTTCGGAAAATGACAGTCACGGTACACACGCTGGTAGTGTATTGGAACATGGTGTCAAGTTTTCTACAACCGGATATTAACAAGCTCCCATCTGCCACATAACTGCGGGCACGACTTTCGAAAGTTCAACCCTGCAGGGGTGTTCCAACTTGGCCCATGACAAGCCCACGATCCGCGGAGTCGCAACTCCAAAGTGGGAAGGCCCGAGTATTCTCGGAATCCCGTGCTCAAGATACTCCGAACTAAGGTAAGGCTAATCCAGAAAATCCTCCCGGCGTGCCGACACCCTGACAATAGCCGCGCGTATCTAGTCTCAGGCCACGACCGGATGGGCGAGGCTACGGGTTTATATCAATCCTCGAGTTTTCACGTGGTGACCCCGCAGGCTCCCCGTTTCGGACCAACACTCATGAGGAGCACTGGCCCGGGGTTATTGATTAAGAACACGGATTTGCAAGACCCTATGCAAGTTTTATTAGTTATTAAGCGAATAGTACCAATGTTGGGACTTGCTGGAAAAGACTTAGCACTTAGCGGTTTATCAAGGGGGCCCCATAACCCCAACCGTGTGAGGAACGCATAATCAAGGAACATAACACCGGTTTATATGGTTCCTAGCGGCATGAGTAGAACAAATCACCAAGCAAAAGGCTTAGCCTTCCACCCATTGCCAATATATAGATGATTTCATTTTAAGCATTTATATAGTGTGATATAACCCCACAAAACTTCAACATGAAGCAAGCATCTTCAACTTCACCTGCAACTAGCAACGCTATAAGAGGGGCTGAGCGAAGCCTACGTATAGCCAATCAATGGTTTGCATAGGTAGGGTGGTTAGACATGATCATGGTTACAAGTAGGAGGCTGACATGAAATACATGGGCATCGAGGAAAAACTATAGATCGAGACTTCTAGCAATAGGCAAAAATAGTAATGGTATCCGGATTCGGTCATCTTGCCTGAAGAGTTGTCGATGGGATCGTAAGAGGGGTCCTCGAGCTCAACCTCGGTAGTAACCTCATGCTCGTACTCGTACTCGGTCTCAGCTTCCGGCTCTAATCAACACAACCACACAAGGCACGAATTAACAAGATGCAATGCGAACACGAAAATATGCAGGATGCATGACTGATGCACTATGGGAGCACAAGGAGCATGGAAAACTGCACTCAAGCAAAATGCTTCAAAACATGATAACAATAGGATATTATGAATCTACACGAAAAATCAATCAAGTTTCATATAGGACTTGCTGCAATCGGAGCTACGGGCTAAAAGTTACACACAAAACAATAAACATGCGAAAGCTGAAAATTACAGCAGCATAGCAACTTCGGAGCACTAGATAAATAAGCTACAGCACTCAAACATCATGGAAAAGAGCATGGACACAAACTAGACATATCCTACAGCAAATAAGTCCATTGTTGCACCCCCAAAGGAGCCACGGATCAATAGCAACAAGCTTGGACATATTGAACTTGACAACAAAATCCTGACATCAGTATTTTATTGCAACTTTGGAGCAAAAGTTAAATATGCTACAGCCACTCAAATAAGCATGTGAGAGCATGAATGGATAGCCAACAATATATACTACAAGGAATCATCAAGAGTCACCCCAAAACTATCATGGATTGGCCTAGAACAGCAAGCAAACATGGCATCTGGAAATTACAGATTCCAGACTTAGTGAAATTTCACGAAGTGCTAAAACAGCAGTTTCATCATGGCATCTTTGGAGCAAGTTTAAGTCACCTCCAAGCTAAACATGGCAAGTGGTAAACACCACAACAAAGTACACATGGTGGTGAGTCCAAAACACCTAAGCATGCATCATGGGGACAATCACAATGATAGCAATGAGCTCCTCAAGTTGGCATCTCATAACAAGTTAAACAACATCACAGCCACATAGCACTTTGCAACGAAGATAAACATGGCAAGATTAATTCTAACATGCAAGCCTAAGCATTCAACATGTAGAGCATGACAAGACGAACACGTGGACATCTCATTTGCATCATTTGGATAAACATGCTAAAAGTTATCACCTTGCAAAGATGGCATGAAAAACAACACTAACAGCAGTTTTTATCAAGATGCACTCTTGCAACAGATATTTAAGCACCTAGATGAACTCAAACATGTATGGCATAATGGAATGAAATGTAGTACATGTCTCCACGAACGTCTGGACATCTCATTCACTCAAATCGGAGCATCACACACAAAGTTATCCACGTTTGAAAAATGCATCAGACAGACAAAAATATCTCAGACTTAGTGGATTTTGGACTACCTCCGGGTCAACAGAGTCAACGCGGGCTGGACGGCGGAGGTCCACGCTGGTAGGGTGACGCGTTGCGGGCCGGATCCGCGGCGGTAACGGGCCTCGCCCGCGCCACGGTAGGAGATCGGATCAGGGAGGCTGGGGATTCCCCGATCGGAGCGACGGCGGCGGGATCTGGGCGATGCGGCGCGAAGGCGGCCCGGCTAGGTGGTCGACGGGCCGGCCCAGCTAGGGAGCGGCTGGCGGGCGGAGGGAGAAAGGCGGCCCGCGGGGCGCTTCGGGCCCAGGAGGGGGCGCGGGAGCCTGGCCGGAGAGGCTGCGGCTGAGGTCGGCCCAGGGGCTAGGGTTCGGCCCGCTGGCGTGACTGGCCCAGGCGGGGGGAGGCGCGATCGGATCGGGGAGCTCCTGCTCCCCGCGATCCAGGCGGCGGCGAGGCTCTCAGGCCGGATCTGCGGGGCGCCTGGGGGCCGATGGAAGGCGGGGCCGGCGGCTGGAGGCCCGGCCGGCGAGGTGGCGTCGCCGGTCGGCGGCAGAGGCGGTAGAGAGGGCCCCGCGGCGGCGGCGACGGGAGAAGGCGGCGGCGGAAGAACTCCGGCGGGTGAGCTCCGGCGATGGCGCAGATTCCGGCGAAAATCCGGCGAAGTCTCCAGCGAGGTGGCGGTAGCTGGAGGAAGAAGAAGATGGGGGCTAGGGTTTCCTAATTTTTGGGGCAAAATTAGAGGAAGGTGGAAAAATATATAGGCACAAGGAGCTAGGGTTGTCCAAATGAGGTGTGGTTTTCGGCCACGCGATTAGAATTGGATGGCCTAGATGAAGGAAGGGGTTTGGGCTGGTTTGGTGGGCTGTTGGAGGGGTGTCTTGGCCCTCAAAGTGGAGGCACTTTGAGCCCACGAGAATAATTGTTGGAGCACCAAACGAACTCCAAACGCGACGATATTTGACAGGCGGGTTACACACACCAAACAACAACACATGACAAGTCTCGCGCCAAACCGGTAACGTTACACGGCCAAACACAAAAGTAGGCCTCGGGGACGCCACGGACACGTGAGGGAGCTCCGGAACGCGAAACGGACAACGGGAAGGAACGCGTGGGACCGGATGCAAACGACAACACAAATGCAATGCGATGTACAGGACTACATGATATGAATGAATGCCACACACGCACTAGACAAAACGACGAAAACCCGGAAGACAAAGAGCCCGAAAATGGAATTGATGAAGCCGGAGATATTATATATTGCCCTAAAGGGAAAGTATTACATCCGGGGCATTACACTTTGCAGCCAACGCGATAAGGGGTTGTCAATCCCTTTACGGCCACTTACGAAAGTGAGATCTGATAGATAAGATAGTTTGATATTTCTGGTATTTTTGGATATAAGAACAGAAAGTACATACAGAAAAATAAAGTAGATTGTAGATTGATATGTTGAAAATAGACCTGGGGGCCATAGGTTTCACTAGTGGCTTTTCTCATGATAGCAGAATTCTACGATGGGTAAACGAATTACTTTAGAGCAATTGATAGAAAAGCGAATAATTATGAGAATATCTAGGCATGATCATTATATATAGGCATCACGTCTGTGACAAGTAGACCAAAATGATTCTGCATCTACTACTATTACTCCACACATCGACCGCTATCCAGCATGCATCTAGAGTATTAAGTTCATAAGAACAGAGTAATGCTTTAACCAAGATGACGTGATGTAGAGGGATAAACTCAAGCAATATGATATAAACCCCATCTTTTTATCCTCGATGGCAACAATACTATACATGCCTTGCTGCCCCTGCTGTCACTGGGAAAGGACACCGCAAGATTGGACCCAAAGCAAAGCACTTCTCCCATTGCAGGAACTATAGATCTAGTAGGCCAAACCAAACCAATAATTCGAAGAGACTTGCAAGGATATTATAATCATACATAAAAGAATTCAAAAAAGAACCAAATATTTCACATAGATAATCTTAATCATAAACCCACATTTCATCGGATCTCGACAAACACACTGCAAAAGAGAACTTGGTATTGAGATCCAAAAAGAGAGTAGAAGCCATCTTGGTACTAACCATGGACCCAAAGGTCGGTTGTAAACTACTCACAACTCATGGTGAGGCGGTGGTGTTGATGTAGAAGAACTCCATGGAAGATCCCCCCTCCGGCGGAGCTCCGGAATAGGCCCCAATATGGGATCTCACGGGAATAGAAGGTTGCGGCGGTTGAATTACGTGTTTCTCTGTTGCTTTGATGGTTTCAGGGTATATGGGTATATATATGAGGAAGGAGGGCATCGAGGGAGCAACGTGGGGCCCATGAGGCAGGGGGCGCGCCCAGCGGAGGGGGCACGCCCCCATCCTCGTGGACACCACGTGTGCCCTCTCCCGTGGTTCTCAAGTCTCCCATGAAGATATCGTTCAAAAAAGATCTCTCCCGAAGGTTTCATTCCATTTGGACTCCGTTTGATATTCCTTTTCTGCGAAACCCTGAAATAGGCAAAAAAACAACAATCTGGACTAAGCCTTTGGGTTAATATGTTAGTCCCAAAAATAATATTAAAGTGTATAATAAAGCCCATTAAACATCCAAAACATCATATATAATATCATGGAACAATAAAAAATTATAGATACGTTGGAGACGTATCAAGCATCCCCAAGCTTAATTCCTGCTCTCGAGTAGGTAAATGATAAAAACAGAATTTTTGATGTGGAATGCTAACCAACATAATTTTAAATGTAATTCTCTTTATTGTGGCATGAATGTTCAGACTTGAAAGATTCAAGACAAAAGTCTATATTGACATAAGAAATAATAATACTTCAAGCATACTAACAAAGCAATCATGTCTTCCCAAAATAACATGGCTAAAGAAAGTTATCCCTACAAAATCATATAGTCTGGCTATGCTCCCTCTTCATCACACAAAATATTCATATGATGCACAACCCCGGTTTTAGCCAAGCACTTGTTTTCATACTCCATGTTTTCAAACCTTTCAACTTTCACGCAATACATGAGCGTGAGCCATGCATATAGCACTATGGGTGGAATAGAATGGTGGTTGTGGGGAAGACAAAAAGGAGGAAGATAGTCTCACATCGACTAGGCGTATCAACGGGCTATGGAGATGCCCATCAATAGATATTAATGTGAGTGAGTAGGGATTGCCATGCAACGAATGTACTAGAGCTAAAAATGTATGAAAGCTCAACAAAAGAAAGTAAGTAGGTGTGCATCCAACTTGCTTGCTCATGAAGACCTAGGGAATTTGAGGAAGCCCGTCGTTGGAATATACAAGCCAAGTTCTATAATGAAAATTCCCACTAGTATATGAAAGTGACTAAACATGAGACGCTCTATCATGAAGAACATGGTGCTACTTTGAAGCACAAGTGTGGAAAAGGATAGTAGCATTGTCCCTTCTCTCTTTTCTCTCATTTTTTGGAGGTTTTTTTTATTTAGCCCCTCTCTATATTTTTTTTGGCCTTTCCTCACATGGGATAATGCTCTAATAATGATGATCATCACACTTTTATTGATTTACAACTCGATATTACAACTCGAAACTAGAACAAAGTAGGACTCTATATGAATGCCTCCGGCGGTGTACCGGGATGTGCAATGAATCAAGAGTGACATGTATGAAAAATTATGCATGGTGGCTTTGCCACAAATACGATGTCAACTATAGGATCATGCATGGCAATATGACAATATGAAGCGTGTCATATGAACGGAACGGTGGAAAGTTGCATGACAATATATCTCGGAATGGCTATGGAAATGCCATGATAGGTAGGTATGGTAGCTGTTTTGAGGAAGGTATACGGTGGGTGTTTTGTGGAAGGTATATAGTGGGTGTATGGTACCGGCGAAAGTTGCGCGGTACAAGAGAGGCTAGCAATGGTGGAAGGGTGAGAGTGCGTATAATCCATGGACTCAACATTAGTCATAAAGAACTCATACACTTATTGCAAAAATTTACGAGTCATCAAAACAAAGCAATCAACGCCTGCTCCTAGGGGGGAGGTTGGTAGGAGTTAACCATCGCGCGCCCCCGACCTCCACACAAAGGATGACACTCTACAAATACCTCATGCTCTAACTGTCAGGACCCCGATCCTAAGACACACCGATCTAGCTGTAACATGTCATATCACTTTGCGGCCTCATGCACGGTAACCCCATGGGTGCCACCTTACCTGGCCCGGGACCGTTTGCGCATTTCGGCACACGTATATGACAGTGTCGCTAGCATCCATATGATAGAGAACCCGGGCCGACATGGCTAGTTATAAACCAAAAGTGGCACTAAATTACAAAGACAGGCATCCATGACCCAGCAACGAACGTGTCGGTCATCAACGTATGAACCCAAGTCGTAGCAAGCTACATGGACTTAAAGGAACAACGCGTGACATTTCCCCTAAGGGACAGACACAGGAACGAAGAAGGACACATGCCGGCCAGCCTACGTGTTCCGAGCAGTAGCAAGCTACCAAGGCTCATTGGAATCACTAGGAGGCATTTCCCTGTAAGGTAGGCTACCAAAGGAAAACAACTAGGTGTCGGATCCCACACATACCAAGCATTTCAATCATACACGCAATATGCTCAATATGTGCAAATACAACATTGCATCACAACAGAACTCTATGACTCAAAGTACTTTAATTAAAAGGCTCCAAGAGCCATACATAACATATCCATACAGGTAGGGGTCACATGACCCAACACTCAAGTCATACAGTCATACAAGCACAAGCGGAAGCTACATGTCTGAGTACAGACAACTTAGAAAATAAAACAGGCTTGGTGTAGCCTGACTATCTACAAGGCCCTCCACAAGCTCCAGATCACCGACTGGGTGTCAAGCTACTCGTCGACGTCAACGTCTATGTAGAACCCATCAGCAGGGGCAGGGTTCTCCTCTGCAACAGTTATTAAGCAAACATGAGTACAAAGGTACTCCGCAAGTCTTACCACAGAACCTATCATACATGCAACATTATCAAAGGGGGTAGTGGAGTTTATAGCAGAATGCCAGCTTTGACCTTGGCTAACCTATACTACAACTCTCAACGGATTGCAAGATGTTATTACGAACACGAGTCCTCTACTCACCACATCAATACACTACCGAGGATCCTCTTCCGTCATCCTACGGAAGGGCCATCCACGGCACTCATGCTTATCTTGAGGCTTTTAGTAGTAACCATCAACTTGTCTATGAACTGTAAGAGCAACCAAGTAGTTCGTACCGCGAACAACGGCTATTCGAATAGATTGATAACCCTGCAGGGGTGTACTTCTTCACACATGTTTTCACCGCTTAGCGTCTGCACACGACATGTGCTCGGCAAACTTCAAGCGAAAGCCGACGTGGGTGTAGACCACGACCTAACCAACCACTCAAGTCTCTCGTCCAGGTTTATCGCCTATTTGGGTTCCATCCGTGGGGAGATCCGGCCGGGGTGTCGCTCACGGCCCCAAACGATGTGTACAGGGTTCCCGAGTCACCAAACGGGCAACCGGTACACCGTGCCACATACCTGTCGCATCACAGCCCACCCCGAGGGTCAGCGCTGTGCACGACCTCCAGTAAACTATAAACACCAGAAACTAGTTGCAACTCCTGGACAGAGTACAAGGGCAGTCAATAAGTCGAGCGGGGTCATATTTCAGGGCCCAATGTGTGGTAGTAACTGTAACTTGAATCACACACACAGATCTCGGGTCCTATGGACGATTCCAATGAAACAACCCACCATGTACTCCTACATGGCCTTTCATCGATACCTTTACCAAGCGTATTCCACAGTTCCTTCTCTTTATCGGTAAGATCATTTCACTCTGATCCATCACCCAGATGAACCAGACCAGACACAACTCTAAGCATAGCAGGCAACATAAGTAAATAGCATGGTGGATCACACATCACATGGCTCAAACAACTCCTACACATGCTAGTGGGTTTCAACTATTTACTGTGGCAATGACAGGTCATGCAAGGGAATAGGGTTCAACTACCGCAGCAAGTAGCAATTCATGCGTTGTTGCCTTAATGCAGTAAAAGAGAGCAGGAGCGAGAAGATTGGGTTTGTATTGGAATGATCAATGATTGCTTGCCTGACAAGGTAGTTGTCGGGTACTGCTCTTCAACTGGATACACAGCAGTATCCTCGTGAGCAGGACCTAACACAGGGAATACCGACGATACAATCATTAACAAACAAATGCAACAATATGATGCATGCTCATGACATGGCAAGATGCATGTGTGTTGGCTAATGTAACTAAACCAAAAGTGTTTGAACCTATTTGAATCAAGGATTCAAATTGAAGTTCAAACTATTATTTAAATAAGTGCATTATCATGTTTTTTATATATACAGCAAGTTAACTTGTTCAAACATGCATGAACCCAGTGCCATTAGAAAGATTGGATTTTTCTGATCATTTTTCATATATAAATCTTTTCCATCTGAGCTATGGTTGATTTTATATGATTTTTAGAAGTTTTGGGTATTTTCTGGAATTTCCTGAATTATTTTTAAATCTAAAAATCCCAGAAAAACCTTTACTGCGTCAGCATGACATCATGCTGACGTCAGCCAGTCAACAGGGCCAGTCCAGGTCAAACCTGACTGGTGGGTCCCTCATGTCAGTGTCACAGCTAATTAACTGAGTTAATTAGAGTTAAACTAAAAATAATTAGCTGTCAGTGGGGCCAGGGCCCACGTGTCAGTGACTAAACTAATTAACTAATTAAAATTAAATTAACACCTAAACTAGGTTTGACTTGCGGGCAAGGCCCACATGTCATTGACCCAGGGGGTCAAACCCGTGGTCAAAACAGGTCCAACTCGCCGGCGTTTAGCCGCCGGCGAGGCCAAACACGGCGGCGTGCTTCGGAAAACGCCTACGGTGCACGGCTCGAGCTGTGGTTGGGTGCGTTGGATAGCCCTTGCTGTTGCAAGTCGGATGGTGGTGGTCGCCGGACCTGGGGTGGCCGGAGACGACGGCAACGAGCTCGACGGCGGCGACCGGCGTCGGGCGTGTGTGGGGAAACAACTGCAGGGGCCTAGGCGATGCGTGCGTAGCACCGTTCTCATCTACGTGCTGCGGTGAGTAAGTTGGACGGGTGCCAGTGACCAAATGGTCACCGGAGCATCACCGGCGGCGAGCACGGCGGCGGTGCGTGCGGGCGAGCTTCGTGCAGTGCGTTACAGGGCAAAAGGGAGCCAACGGAGAGGGGGAGGAGGTAGCTAGGCTCACAGGGGTTGCAGCAAGCACCGGAGCGAGCTCGGGGGTGGTCGGAGCTGAGCAGAACGGCGAGGGGGATCTCCGCGGCCGGAGTTGGGGAAGAAGAGGTCGGGGGCGTCTCCAGGGCGGGCGAGCGCTCGGGGCTCGGCCTGTTCGAAGCAGTCGAGGACGGCGGAGACGATGGACACCAAGGCGGAGCTCAAGGACGACGGTGGACGCGGCTTCTACGACGGTGCGAACACGGCGGCGTCGGCCATGGCGCGGGGAGAGCGGAGGAGAGGAACTGGGGGGAGGTGGAGGTGTCTGCGGGGTTGAGGAGGACGTGGAGGGTCGAACCATCCCTCCAGGACGGCGAGGGGGTGAAGCAAGGCGGAGGGCAGCTGCGTGGCGTGCGGCGCGGTCGCCGTCGAGCACCTGCCTGCCTGCCTGGCCGAGCCAAGCAGCTCGCTGGAGCGGCAGCTGAGCTGGGCCGGCAGGTGGGCCGGGTGGGCGCCAGGTAAGCTTTCTCTCTCCCTTTTTTTCTATTTTCTTTTCTGTTTCATTTCTTTTGCAACTTTGTTTAATTAAATAAAATGCCAAAGCATTTTTGTAACTCATAACACTTGTCATACCTGCTGTATATAATATGAACAGTAGGAAACATTATAGTTTATGATTATTTGAGCATTTAAAATATTTTGTAACATTTAAATGCCCAAATTCAAATACCATATGATTTAATCCAAAGCCCTAGATTGTCCTAGAAAAATGTGCACCATTTTTGGCAGAGGTTTAGGACCAAGGCAGAAATGATGAACATTTTGAAGGGCATTTTGGGTACATTGGAAAATATTTTATCAAACCCTAGTTGTTAGGGGAGGGGTGCTCGGGTTTCTGTTAATCCCATTTCAATTTTCTTTGAAAGTAGACATGATGCACACTCTAGTCAGGTCCTAATGCAAGAGCTAGCTAGGGATGTGACAACTCACCCCCACTTAAAAGAATCGCGTCCCGAGATTCGGGTTCCTCCGGAAAGAGGGTGGGGTACTCAAGTCGAAGACGATGCTCCCTTTCCCAAGTAGCTTCACTCTCGGAATGATGTGACCATTGAACCTTTTGAAACTTGATATTGTGGCGTCGAGTGGTGCGCTCAGTTTGATCAAGAATACGAACAGGGTATTCTCGATATGTGAGATTGTCTTGGAGATCAAGCGTTTCGTGGTCCACGCCGCGGATAGGATCCGAGAAGCATCGCCTGAGTTGAGAAACGTGGAAAACATCATGAACTCTGGAGAGGTGCGGAGGTAGTTCCAATTGGTAGGCAACTTCTCCTCGTTTGGCAAGAATGCGAAAAGGACCGATGTAGCGAGGGGCCAATTTGCCTTTGATACCGAAGCGATGGGTTCCCTTAAGAGGAGTAACCCGAAGGTAGGCCTTATCGCCGACTTCAAAAGTCACAGCCTTATGATGACTATCATATTGGCTCTTTTGGCGAGACTGGGCTGTTTTCAATCTCTCACGAACGATGCGAACTTGTTCTTCTGCTTCCTGAATCATATCCGGGCCAAAGAATTGTCTTTCCCCGGTCTCTGACCAGTTAAGAGGTGTTCGACACCTTCGTCCATATAGAACTTCGAAGGGAGCTTTGCCCAAGCTGGCTTGATAACTATTGTTATAAGCGAATTCGGCAAATGGAAGACATTTTTCCCATTCCATACCGAAAGAAATGACAGAGGCTCGAAGCATGTCTTCCAGAATTTGATTGACTCGTTCCACTTGACCACTTGACTGCGGATGGAAGGCCGTACTGAAAGGGAGATGAGTTCCCATAGCATTCTGGAAACTTTCCCAAAATCGGGAGGTGAAAAGACTTCCACGGTCTGAGTAAATCTCCAACGGTACACCATGTAGTGATACTATTCGAGAGACATATAAGTCTGCTAGCTGGCTAGCGGTAATACTCTCCCGAACAGGCAGGAAATGAGCTACTTTAGAGAGGTGGTCGATGACGACGAAGATAGCATTATTCCCTTTCCTGGAGCTGGGAAACCCGGTAATGAAGTCCATACCGACTTTATCCCATTTCCATTCAGGAATAGCTAAAGGTTGAAGGGTGCCAGCAGGCCGTTGATGCTCTGCTTTGACTCGACGACAAACGTCGCAGTTAGCAATGAATTGAGCGATTTCTCTCTTCATCCTAGTCCACCAGAATCTTTGACGTAGGTCTTGATACATTTTGGTACTATCGGGATGAATCGTGAGAGGAGATTCATGAGCCTCCTTAAGGATTAATTGCCGTAGATGGTGGTTCTTGGGAACCACTACACGGTTCTCAAAGAAAACAACACCTCGGTCATCCATGGAGAAACTTTTAGCGAGTCCGCTAGCAATGCTCTCTTGGAGTCGTGATACACCTTTATCACGCTTCTGAGCAACTATGATTTGATCCATAAGGGTAGGTTTCGCCACCAAGGTGGAAAGGAATCCTCGAGGAACAATGTGAAGGTTAAGCTTACGAAATTCCTCGTGGAGAAGTGGTTGACTTTGTTGTAACATTAAATTGTTACAATATGACTTACGACTTAGTGCATCGGCCATGACATTGGCCTTTCCAGGAGTGTAAGTGATTCCTAAGTCGTAGTCGGTGAGCAACTCAACCCAACGTCTTTGCCTGAGATTTAGATCCGGTTGGGTGAAGATATACTTCAAACTTTGGTGATCAGTGAAGATTTCACAGCGATTACCAAGGAGGTAATGTCGCCATGTTTTGAGTGCATGGACTACAGCTACAAGCTCTAGATCATGAGTAGGATAGTTATCCTCATGTGGACGCAACTGTCGGGATGTGTATGCAATCACTTGACGATCTTGCATGAGAATGCAACCTAGTCCTTGTCGCGAGGCGTCGCAATAGATTATAAAATCCTTGGAAAAGTCTGGTGGTACCAGTACAGGTGCAGATGTCAGGCGTCTTTTCAGTTCCTGAAAACTGGACTCGCACTGTGGGGTCCACTCAAACTTTTTATCTTTCTTGAGGAGTTCGGTTAGAGGTTTAGCCACCTTGGAGAAGTTCTCAACGAAACGTCGGCAATAGCTCGCTAAGCCAAGAAAACTCCTAACTTGCTTGACCGATTCAGGAGGAGTCCAATCAAGTACGGCTTGAACTCGCTCGGGATTGACAGCAATACCCTTGCCAGAGATCACATGACCTAGATAGGTTACTTCTGGCAACCAAAATTCACATTTAGAGAATTTGGCATAAAGGCGGTGCTCTCGAAGTTTCGTCAATACCAACCTTAAATGCTCGGCATGATCTTCCTTGTTCTTGGAGAAAATGAGTATATCATCGAGGTATACCACGACGAATTTATCCAAATACTCCATGAATATAGAATTCATTAACCGAGAAAAAGGTAGCTAGGGCATTGGTTAATCCGAAGGACATGACGGTGTACTCATATTGGCCATAACGAGTAATGAAAGCCGTTTTAGGAATGTCCCTGTTCTTGATTTTGATTTGATGGTAGCCCAACCTCAAATCCATCTTAGAGAAGACTGAGGATCCAGCAAGCTGATCATACAGGTCGTTGATCCTGGGAAGCGGATACTTATTCTTTATGGTGACCAGATTGACAGGTCGGTAATCTACAACCATCCGCTCCGTTCCATCCTTCTTCTTGACGAAGAGGACGGGGCAAGCCCAAGGGGAAGAACTAGGACGGATGAAACCTTTTTGCCAAGACTCATCGAGTTGTTTCTTTAGCTCAGCTAATTCTAGTGGTGCCATCTTATAAGGTCTCCTAGAGATTGGGACAGTTCCAGGGATAAGATCTATCACGAACTCGACATCTCTGTCAGGTGGAACTCATGGCAGTTCTTCTGGAAAAACATCCGGAAAGTCACGAACTACCGGGATATCTTCGAGTTCTGGTAGAGGGCTGGCATTAAGAGAGTAGAGCTGACGTTCAGCCATTCGAGTCAAGACATTGACTATCTTGCCGGATGGATGTGTAAGTTGAACGGTCCTAGTAAAGCAATCAATCTTGGCATAATGAGTTGTCATCCAATCCATACCCAAAATGATGTTTATGTCCGAGGACTTGAGAGCGATTAGAGATGCAAGGAAAACAAGTCTATCGACAAGGATTTCATTTCCATGGCTTACCCTAGAGGTTTGCCACTTTGAACCAGGAGTTTGAATAACCATGGAAGTAGGCATGTCACAAAAAGTCATGTTGTGCAATCGAGCATAGCTCTCAGATATGAACGAATGGGATGCTCCAGTATCGAAAAGAACAGATGCCGGATGGCAGTTTACGAGAAGCGTACCAAGGACGACGTTAGGATCCTCATAAGCTTCTTCGGCAGAAACATAGTTGACATGACCACGTGTAGTGGGGATTGGCTTGACATAGTTCACCTTGCCGGTTGGCTTACCACGGCCAACGGGTTTTCCTGGCTGATTCTGGGGACAATCACGCATGTAGTGTCCCGGTTCTCCACACTTGAAACATGTCACAGTGGTGGTGCGTGGAGCAAAGTTGGATGGTGGACCTCCATAGGTCTTAGCAGGTGCAAACTGTTGAGTTGGGCGAGGCGCCTCATAGGATGGCCTCGGTGTATACTTGGGTGGTAGAGCAGTGTTAGGAACCCACACACGGCGCTTGTGAGAGCCAGAGCCGGATGAGGAACCAAAGTCTCGAGTATGCTTGCGGGTGGCCTCGAAGTCGGTCTGGCCTGTCTCAGCACTGATAGCCTTGTTAAGCAACTTCTGGAAGGAAGTGCACTCGTGCAGACGTAGATCTCGACGAAGTTCAGGGCTGAGTCCCTTGCGGAACCTCGCCTGTTTCTTGGCATCGGTGGATACTTCCTTAGGTGCATAGCGTGCCAGATTACCAAACTCACGACTATAGCCATCCACAGTTAAACGGCCCTGGGTGAAATTGCAGAATTCCTCCCGCTTGCGATCCATGAGACCTTCCGGAATGTGATGTTCACGGAATGCCTCACTGAACTCAACCCAGGTAGTGACTTGGCCAGCAGGACGCATAGCTTCAAAGTTTTCCCACCAAAGACTGGCAGGGCCCTCAAGATGATAGGCGGCGTAGATAACCTTGTCAGCTTCGGCCACACGGGCAGAGTGTAGCTTGTGGGTGATACTACGTAGCCAGTCATCAGCATCCAGAGGTTCAGTGGAGTGATGAAACTTTGGTGGACACATCTTGATAAAATCGTGGATTGACACCACGTCATTCCTCTGACGGAACCTAGTGTTCTGCTCTATGCGTTCCAGCAGACGGTTAGCCTCTCTCTTGTTCCGTTCTGCTTCAAGCATAACTTCCGCCAAAGAGGGTGGCTGGGGCAGATTCCCATCTCTAGCCCCACTAGCCTCACCCTGCTCCTGAGCAGCAGGAGTGTTGCGAGTGTTGACCATCCTAGGAAAACAAAACAACGGTTTAGACAAGGATGGCAATAATTTGACATAGAAGTGCAGAATGTAATGGATGACACAGAATGCAGAGATGTTCATCCGTACGACATGGTAATATAGGAACTGCTATATATACACCAGTGGTCATACACACCATACAAAGTTTAGTACAAGCCAAGGCTAAAGTACAACTGCGGTGAAAGACGATACATCCCATCAGAGGCATTCCGAGCTCCTATACATTATTTAACTACACCTCCGGAACTCAGTACACACTAAGTCATATTCCACAAGACGCGCAGGACTGTGGAAATACAACTACTACAATACTACTACTACCACGGACTAGCTCAGACATTCGAGTAGTAATCCTCGTAAGGATTACCACCGTAGCCTGGAAGTGGTATAGACGGATCTTGGAACTCGCGAGCACTCGAAGGCTGTGGACCATAGGGGCTTGGGTGTGGTCTCGGTCCCGATGCTGGTGGTAACCGACGCCCACGTGGAGGTGTAATACCCCCAACGTCACGCCAATCCATGCGATCAGGCAGACGAGTCCGCACAGGATACAAATCCCACATGTCCAGATATCCGTCGTGCACAGCAGGTGCAAGCCGTGTCAAAGTAGTCCAGTGAGCGGCTCGAGTGTTATACAGCTCCATTCGGAGGGCACGGACCTCACGGTCCCTATCCTCCAACATCTGAACAGTAGTCTGAAGCAGTGGCTCTTCATGAGCAGCATCAGTATACAGACCAGTGTAGTAGCCTTCCTCTCCGGGAAGTGAGGCTGGCATGTAACAGAACTCAGTGTTCAGCAACAGGGCATGCCTAGCACGGAGAATGGTCATCATCGAATAAGCGGCATCCTGCACTGCCATCTCGATGGTAATCCCGAGTCCATAAGACCAATGGATGGGATCATTAGCTCTGGGATATGAGGGGTATATCCGGACTGTGCAGAAATACTGACTTTGATTAAAATCCCGATACTGTTCCTCCACGGTGTATTCAGGATACCAGCGATAACCGGCCTCAGTCATCACACGGACTAGCATGGCCGTGTGACCGGGCACATTATTGCACCGAGTCAAACGAACCACTTGGTGAGGGATGCGGCCAGACATCTGAAACACGAAATAATGCAAAGGCATTAGTGTTTCTGGAAGAAATCGGGCAGCATAACAACTGTAAATGCTCAAACAAAGATTTAAGACATCATACAAATGATAGCATAGCCACTCAACAATTCCATATCAAGGTTCCGAGTTCAACAATCATCATACTCAAAAGGATAGAAACTGAACTGAGGCTTGAAACCAACAATCCTAAGAGTCTACGGATTAGTAACACGTGAACCTAGTAAGGATAAGAGGCCTAGTCCTAAATCCCCGTAGAAAGAATAGACTGACTCAGATCAGAAGGGCATAAGGTAAAGGAGTAAAAAGAGCCTTACGTTCCCTTCCACAATCAATTCCCCTACATATAACTAAGAATTTTTCTAGACTCAACATCGACCAGTTTGGCTTGAGAAACCTACAGGCAGTCCAGCTCTGATGCCAACGCTGTCAGGACCCCGATCCTAAGTCACACCGATCTAGCTGTAACACGTCATATCACTTTGCGGCCTCACGCACGGTAACCCCACGGGTGCCACCTTACCTGGCCCGGGACCGTTTGTGCATTTTGGCACACGTATATGACAG
Source organism: Secale cereale (assembly GCA_902687465.1). Classification (NCBI taxonomy): domain Eukaryota; kingdom Viridiplantae; phylum Streptophyta; class Magnoliopsida; order Poales; family Poaceae; genus Secale; species Secale cereale. Next base: position 667,850,603 of record LR738712.1, read on the forward strand.
TGTCGCTAGCATCCATATGACAGAGAACCCGGGCCGACATGGCTAGTTATAAACCAAAAGTGGCACTAAATTACAGAGACAGGCATCCATGACCCAGCAACGAATGTGTCGGTCATCAACGTATGAACCCAAGTCGTAGCAAGCTACATGGACTTAAAGGAACAACGCGTGACATTTCCCCTAAGGGACAGACACAGGAACGAAGAAGGACACATGCCGGCCAGCCTACGTGTTCCGAGCAGTAGCAAGCTACCAAGGCTCATTGGAATCACTAGGAGGCATTTCCCTGTAAGGTAGGCTACCAAAGGAAAACAACTAGGTGTCGGATCCCACACATACCAAGCATTTCAATCATACACGCAATATGCTCAATATGTGCAAATACAACATTGCATCACAACAGAACTCTATGACTCAAAGTACTTTAATTAAAAGGCTCCAAGAGCCATACATAACATATCCATACAGGTAGGGGTCACATGACCCAACACTCAAGTCATACAGTCATACAAGCACAAGCGGAAGCTACATGTCTGAGTACAGACAACTTAGAAAATAAAATAGGCTTGGTGTAGCCTGACTATCTACAAGGCCCTCCACAAGCTCCAGATCACCGACTGGGTGTCAAGCTACTCGTCGACGTCAACGTCTATGTAGAACCCATCAGGAGGGGCAGGGTTCTCCTCTGCAACAGTTATTAAGCAAACATGAGTACAAAGGTACTCAGCAAGTCTTACCACATAACCTATCATACATGCAACATTATCAAAGGGGGTAGTGGAGTTTATAGCAGAATGCCAGCTTTGACCTTGGCTAACCTATACTACAACTCTCAACGGATTGCAAGATGTTATTACGAACACGAGTCCTCTACTCCCCACATCAATACACTACCGAGGATCCTCTTCCGTCATCCTACGGAAGGGCCATCCACGGCACTCACGCCTATCTTGAGCCTTTTAGTAGTAACCATCAACTTGTCTATGAACTGTAAGAGCAACCAAGTAGTTCGTACCGCAAACAACGGCTATTCGAATAGATTGATAACCCTGCAGGGGTGTACTTCTTCACACATGTTTTCACCACTTAGCGTCTGCACACGACATGTGCTCGGCAGACTTCAAGCGAAAGCCGACGTGGGTGTAGACCACGACCTAACCAACCACTCAAGTCTCTCGTCCAGGTTTATGACCTATTTGGGTTCCATCTGTGGGGAGATCCGGCCGGGGTGTCGCTCACGGCCCCAAACGATGTGTACAGGGTTCCCGAGTCACCAAACTGGCAACCGGTACACCGTGCCACGTACCTGTCGCATCACAGCCCACCCCGAGGGTCAGCGCTGTGCACGACCTCCGGTAAACTATAAACACCAGAAACTAGTTGCAACTCCTGGACAGAGTACAAGGGCAGTCAATAAGTCGAGCGGGGTCATATTTCAGGGCCCAATGTGTGGTAGTAACTGTAACTTGAATCACACACACAGATCTCGGGTCCTATGGACGATTCCAATGAAACAACCCACCATGTACTCCTACATGGCCTTTCATCGATACCTTTACCAAGCGTATTCCACACTTCCTTCTCTTTATCGGTAAGATCATTTCACTCTGATCCATCACCCAGATGAAACAGACCAGACACAACTCTAAGCATAGCAGGCAACATAAGTAAATAGCATGGTGGATCACACATCACATGGCTCAAACAACTCCTACACATGCTAGTGGGTTTCAACTATTTACTGTGGCAATGACAGGTCATGCAAGGGAATAGGGTTCAACTACCGCAGCAAGTAGCAATTCACGCGCTGTTGCCTTAATGCAGTAAAAGAGAGCAGGAGCGAGAAGATTGGGTTTGTATTGGAATGATCAATGATTGCTTGCCTGACAAGGTAGTTGTCGGGTACTGCTCTTCAACTGGATACGCAGCAGTATCCTCGGGAGCAGGACCTAACACAGGGAATACCGACGATACAATCATTAACAAACAAATGCAACAATATGATGCATGCTCATGACATGGCAAGATGCATGTGTGTTGGCTAATGTAACTAAACCAGAAGGGTTTGAACCTATTTGAATCAAGGATTCAAATTGAAGTTCAAACTATTATTCAAATAAGTGCATTATCATGTTTTTGATATATACAGCAAGTTAACTTGTCCAAACATGCATGAAACCAGTGCCATTAGAAAGATTGGATTTTTCTGATCATTTTTCATATATAAATCTTTTCCATCTGAGCTATGGTTGATTTTATATGATTTTTAGAAGTTTTGGGTATTTTCTGGAATTTCCTGAATTATTTTTAAATCTAAAAATCCCAGAAAAACCTTTACTGCGTCATCATGACATCATGCCGACGTCAGCCAGTCAACAGGGCCAGTCCAGGTCAAACCTGATTGGTGGGTCCCTCATGTCAGTGTCACAGCTAATTAACTGAGTTAATTAGAGTTAAACTAAAACTAATTAGCTGTCAGTGGGGCTAGGGCCCACGTGTCAGTGACTAAACTAATTAACTAATTAAAATTAAATTAACACCTAAACTAGGTTTGACTTGCGGGCGAGGCCAAACACGGCGGCGTGCTTCGGAAAACGCCTACGGTGCACGGCTTGAGCTGCGGTTGGGTGCGTTGGATAGCCCTTTCTGTTGCGTGTCGGATGGTGGTGGTCGCCGGACCTGGGGTGGCCGGAGACGACGGCAACGAGCTCGACGGCGGCGACCGGCGTCGGGCGTGTGTGGGGAAACGGCTGCAGGGGCCTAGGCGATGCGTGCGTAGCACCGTTCTCATCTACGTGTTGCGGTGAGTAAGTTGGACGGGTGCCAGTGACCAAATGGTCACCGGAGCATCACCGGCGGCGAGCACGGCGGCGGTGCGTGCGGGCGAGCTTCGTGCAGTGCGTTACAGGGCAAAAGGGAGCCAACGGAGAGGGGGAGGAGGTAGCTAGGCTCACAGGGATTGCAGCAAGCACCGGAGCAAGCTCGGGGGTGGTCGGAGCTGAGCAGAACGGCGAGGGGGATCTCCGCGGCCGGAGTTGGGGAAGAAGAGGTCGGGGGCGTCTCCAGGGCGGGCGAGCGCTCGGGGCTCGGCCTGTTCGAAGCAGTCGAGGACGGCGGAGACGATGGACACCAAGGCGGAGCTCAGGGACGACAGTGGACGCGGCTTCTACGACGGTGCGAACACGGCGGCGGCGGCCATGGCGCGGGGAGAGCGGAGGAGAGGAACTAGGTGGAGGTGGAGGTGTCTGCGGGGTCGAGGAGGACGTGGAGGGTCGAACCATCCCTCCAGGACGGCGAGGGGGTGAAGCAAGGCGGCGGGCAGCTGCGTGGCGCACGGCGCGGTCGCCGTCGAGCACCTGCCTGCCTGCCTGGCCGAGCCAAGAAGCTCGCTGGAGCGGCAGCTGGGCTGGGCCGGCAGGCGGGCCGGGTGGGCGCCAGGTAAGCTTTCTCTCTCCCTTTTTTTCTATTTTCTTTTCTGTTTCATTTCTTTTGCAACTTTGTTTAATTAAATAAAATGCCAAAGCATTTTTGTAACTCATAACACTTGTCATACCTGCTGTATATAATATGAACAGTAGGAAACATTATAGTTTATGATTATTTGAGCATTTAAAATATTTTGTAGCATTTAAATGCCCAAATTCAAATACCATATTATTTAATCCAAAGCCCTAGATTGTCCTAGAAAAATGTGCACCATTTTTGGCAGAGGTTTAGGACCAAGGCAGAAATGATGAACATTTTGAAGGGCATTTTGGGTACATTGGAAAATATTTTATCGAACCCTAGTTGTTAGGGGAGGGGTGCTGGGGTTTCTGTTAATCCCATTTCAATTTTCTTTGAAAGTAGACATGATGCACACTCTAGTCAGGTCCTAATGCAAGAGCTAGCTAGGGATGTGACACTAACTTCGTCGCATAGCGGTTCACCATACGTGCATGCTACGGGAATCACAAACCTTAACACAAGTATTTCTCAATTTCATAATAACTGCACTAGCATGACTCTAATATCACTATCCTCATATTTCAAAACAATCATCAAGTATCAAACTTTTCATCATATTCAATGCACTTTGTATGAAAGTTTTTACTACATTTATCTTGGATGCCTATCATATTAGGACTAGTTTTATAACCAAAGCACATTACCATGCTGTTCTAAAAGACTCTCAAAAGGATATAAGTGAAGAATGAGAGATCAACAATTTCTACAAAATAAAATCACCACCGTGCTCTAAAAGATATAAGTGAAGCACTAGAGCAAATTGTTTAGCTCAAAAGATATAAGTGAAGCACATAGAGTGTTCCAACAGATTCTAGGACATATTTATCTCTCTGAAAAATGTGTGTCCAGCAAGGATGATTGTGGAAAACTAACAAGAAAAGACTCAAATCATACATGACGCTCCAAGTAAAACACATATCATGTGGTGAATAAAAATATAGTCCCGAGTATAGTCACAGATAGATGAAGACGAAAGAGGGGATGCCTTCCCAGGGCATCCCCAAGCTTAGGCTTTTGGTTGTCCTTGAATTTTACCTTGGGGTGCCTTGGGCATCCCCAAGCTTAGGCTCTTGCCACTCTTTGTTCCATAGTCCATCAAAACAATACTCAAAACTTGAAAACTTCACAACACAAAACTTAGCCAAAAATCTCGTGAACTCCGTTAGTATAAGAAAACAAACCACCACTCAAAGGTAATGTAATGAACTCATTATTTATTTATATTGGTTTTAAACCTACTTTATTCCAACTTCTCTATGATTCATACTTCCCAATACTACTCATAGATTCATCAAAACAAGCAAACAACACACGCAAAATAGAATCTGTCAAAAAATAGAACAGTTTGTAATAATCTGTAACTTTCGCATACTTCTGTAACTCCAAAAAAAGAAATAAATTGGTAAACATATTGAATTGATCTATTAATCATGTGCAAAAATAATCAACTAAATAGCACTCTCCAGTAAAATCTGATGTCTATTCTCGTGAGCGCTAACGTTTCTGTTTTTTACAGCAAGATCATATAAACTTCACACAAGTCTTCCCAAAGGTTCTACTTGGCACAAACACTAATTAAAACACAAAACCACATCTAAACATAAGCTATATGCAATATTTTTTCCTAAACAGAAGCAAAAACAAAGAAAATAAAATTGGGTTGCCTCCCAACAAGCGCTATCGTATAACGCCCCTAGCTAGGCATGATACAAGGATAGATCTAGGCATTGCCATCTTTGGAAGCCTATCCATAAGTGGCTCTCATAATAGATAAATATGGTAATTTAATTTTGTTTCTAGGAAAGTGTTCCATGGCTTTCCTTAACGGAAATTGGAATCTAATATTTCCTTCCTTCATATCATTAATTGCACCAATTGTTCCAAGGAAAGGTCTACCAAGAATAATAGGACATGAAGGATTGCAATCTATATCAAGAACGATGAAATCTACGGGCACATAATTCCTATTGGAAACAATAAGAACATCATTAATCCTTCCCATAGGTTTCTTAATAGTAGAATCCGCAAGATGCAAATTTAAAGAACAATCATCAAGCTCATGGAAACCTAACAAATCACACAAAGTTTTTGGGATAGTGGAAACACTTGCACCCAAATCACACAAAGCCAAGAATTCATGATCTTTAATTTTAATTTTAATAGTAGGTTCCCACTCATCATAAAGCTTTCTAGGGATAGAAACTTCTAATTCAAGTTTTTCTTCATAAGATTGCATCAAAGCATCAACTATGTGTTTGGTAAAAGCTTTATTTTGACTATAAGCATGCGGAGAATTTTGTACGGATTGCAACAAGGAAATACAATCAATCAAAGAGAAATTATCATAATTGAATCCCTTAAAATCCAAAGTAGTAGGTTCATCAATATGCAAACTTTTAATCTCTTTAATCCCACTTTTAACAATTTTAGCATCAAGATCTAAAAACTCCGAATCATTGAGACGCCTTTTAATTAAGGTAGACTCATCTTCACTCCCATCTCTATCAAGATTCATACTAGAAAACAAGGATCTAATAGGAGACACGTCAATAACTTTCAGATCTTGATCTTTATTTTCATGATAACTAGAAGAACACGCTTTTAGAAAGCTCTTTTTTTAGCACGCATCCTAGCGGTTCTTTCTTTGCATTCATCAATGGAAATTCTCATGGCTTTGAGAGACTCATTGATATCATGCTTAGGTGGAATAGATCTAAGTTTCAAAGAATCAACATCAAGAGTAATTCGATCCATGCTTCTAGCCAAATCATCAACCTTAAGCAATTTTTCTTCAATCAAGGCATTGATATTCTTTTGCGAAATCATAAACTCCTTAACACTAGTTTCAAATTCAGAAGGCATATTTCCATAAGGGTTACTGTAGGAATTACCATAATTATTAGAGGAATTACTTGGAAAAGGCCTAGGGTTAAAGTTTCCTCTATAAGCATTGTTACCAAAATTATTCCTACCAACAAAATTCACATCCAAAGATTCATTATTATTTTCAATCAATGTGGATAAAGGCACATCATTAGGATCGGAAGAAGCACTCTTAGCAGCAAATAATTACATAAGTTCATCCATCTTTCCACTCAAAACACTAATCTCTTCAATAGCATGCACTTTTTTACTTGTAGATCTTTCGGTGTGCCGTTGAGAATTAACTATAATATTATCTAGGAGTTTGGTGGCTTCTCCTAAGGTAGTTTCCAAGAAAGTGCCTCCTGCGGCCGAATCTAAAAGATTTCTAGAAGCAAAATTCAAGCCAGCATAAAAGTTTTGTATAATCATCCATAAGTTCAAACCATGTGTAGGGCAATTACGTATCATTAATTTCATTCTCTCCCAAGCTTGTGCAACATGCTCATGATGTAGTTGCTTAAAATTCATAATATCGTTTCTAAGAGAGATGATCTTAGAAGGAGGGAAATACTTAGAGATAAAAGCATCTTTGCGCTTATTCCACGAATCAATACTATTTCTAGGCAAAGAGAAAACCAAGTTTTAGCACAATCTCTAAGTGAAAACGGAAATAACTTCAATTTAACAATATCGTTATCCGTATCCCTTTTGTTTTGCATATCACACAAATCAACAAAGTTGTTTAGATGGGTAGTGGCATCTTCACTAGGAAGGCCGGAAAATTGATCTTTCATAACAAGATTCAACAGAGCAGCATTGATCTCACAAGATTCAGCATCGGTAATAGGTGCAATCGGAGTACTAATAAAATCATTATTGGCAGTATTGGAGAAATCACACAATTTGGTATTGTTCTGAGCCATAGTGACAAGCAAGCAATCCAACACACAAGCAAACAAGAAGCAAGTGAACGATAAACACACGGCAAAAAGAAGGGCAAATAAAACGGCAAGGGTGAAGTGGGGGAGAGGAAAACGAGAGGCAAATAAATGTAATGCGAAGGATAAGGGTTTGTGATAGGTACTTGGTATATGACTTTTGCATAACCTTCCCTGGAAACGGCGCCAGAAATTCTTCTTGCTACTTCTCGAGCTTGCGTTGTATTCAGTCAAAGAGGAAAGGGTGATGTAGCACACAAGCGTAAGTATTTCCCTTAGTTTTTGAGAACCAATGTATCAATCTAGTAGGAGACCACGCGCGAGTCCCTCGTACCTGCACAAAAAAATAAGAACTTCGCAGCCAACTCGATAAGGTGTTGTCAATCCCTTTACGGTCACTTACGAAAGTGAGATCTGATAGATAGCATAGTTTGATATTTTTGGAATTTTTGCATATAAGAACAGAAAGTAAAAACAGCAAAGTAAAGTAGATTGTAGATTGATATGTTGAGAATAGATCCGGGGGCCATAGGTTTCACTAGTGGATTCTCTCATGATAGCAGAATTCTACTGTGGGTAAACGAATTACTGTCAAGCAATTGACAGAAAAGCGAATAATTATGAGAATATCTAGGCATGATCATTATATATAGGCATCATGTCCGTGACAAGTAGACCGAAACAATTCTGCATCTACTACTATTACTCCACACATCGACCGCTATCCAGCATGCATCTAGAGTATTAAGTTCATAAGAACAGAGTAACGCCTTAAGCAAGATGACATGATGTAGAGGGATAAACTCAAGCAATATGATATAAACCCCATCTTTTTATCCTCGAAGGCAACAATACTATACGTGCCTTGCTGCCCCTACTGTCACTTGGAAAGAACACCGCAAGATTGAACCCAAAGCCAAGCAGTTCTCCCATTGCAAGAACTATAGATCTAGTAGGCCAAACCAAACCAATAATTCGAAGAGACTTGCAAGGATATTATAATCATACATAAAAGATTTCAGAAAAGACTCCAATATTTCTCATAGATAATCTTGATCATAAACCCATGCTACTTCTCGAGCTTGCGTTGTATTCCCTCGAAGAGGAAAGGGTGATGCAGCACAGTAGCGTAAGTATTTCCCTCAGTTTTTGAGAACCAAGGTATCAATCCAGTAGGAGACCACACGCAAGTCCCTCGTACCTGCACAAACAAATAAGAACTTTGCAGCCAACGCGATAAGGGGTTGTCAATCCCTTTACGGCCACTTACGAAAGTGAGATCTGATAGATAAGATAGTTTGATATTTCTGGTATTTTTGGATATAAGAACAGAAAGTACATACAGAAAAATAAAGTAGATTGTAGATTGATATGTTGAAAATAGACCCGGGGGCCATAGGTTTCACTAGTGGCTTTTCTCATGATAGCAGAATTCTACGATGGGTAAACGAATTACGTTAGAGCAATTGATTGAAAAGCGAATAATTATGAGAATATCTATGCATGATCATTATATATAGGCATCACGTCTATGACAAGTAGACCAAAATGATTCTGCATCTACTACTATTACTCCACACATCGACCGCTATCCAGCATGCATCTAGAGTATTAAGTTCATAAGAACATAGTAATGATTTAACCAAGATGACATGATGTAGAGGGATAAACTCAAGCAATATGATATAAACCCCATCTTTTTATCCTCGATGGCGACAATACTATACGTGCCTTGCTGCCCCTGCTGTCACTGGGAAAGGATACCGCAAGATTGGACCCAAAGCAAAGCACTTCTCCCATTGCAAGAACTATAGATCTAGTAGGCCAAACCAAACCAATAATTCGAAGAGACTTGCAAGGATATTATAATCATACATAAAAGAATTCAGAAAAGAACCAAATATTTCTCATAGATAATCTTAATCATAAACCCACATTTCATCGGATCTCGACAAACACACTGCAAAAGAGAACTTGGTATTGAGATCCAAAAAGAGAGAAGAAGCCATCTTGGTACTAACCATGGACCCAAAGGTCGGTGGTAAACTACTCACAACTCATGGTGAGGCGGTGGTGTTGATGTAGAAGCACTCCATGGAAGATCCCCCCTTCGGCGGAGCTCCGGAATAGGCCCCAAGATGGGATCTCACGGGAACAGAAGGTTGCGGCGGTGGAATTACGTTTTTCTCTATTGCTTCGATGGTTTCAGGGTATATGGGTATATATAGGAGGAAGGAGGGCATCGAGGGAGCAACGTGGGGCCCATGAGGCAGGGGGCGCGCCCAGCGGAGGGGGCACGCCCCCCATCCTCGTGGACACCACGTGTGCCCTCTCCCGTGGTTCTCAAGTCTCCCATGAAGATATCGTTCAAAAAAGATCTCTCCCGAAGATTTCATTCCATTTGGACTCCGTTTGATATTCCTTTTCTGCGAAACCCTGAAATAGGCAAAAAAAAAACAATCTGGACTGAGCCTTTGGGTTAATATGTTAGTCCCAAAAATAATATTAAAGTGTATAATAAAGCCCATTAAACATCCAAAACATCATATATAATATCATGGAACAATAAAAAATTATAGATACGTTGGAGACGTATCAAGCATCCCCAAGCTTAATTCCTGCTCTCGAGTAGGTAAATGATAAAAACAGAATTTTTGATGTGGAATGCTAACCAACATAATTCTAAATGTAATTCTCTTTATTGTGGCATGAATGTTCAGACTTGAAAGATTCAAGACAAAAGTCTATATTGACATAAGAAATAATAATACTTCAAGCATACTAACAAAGCAATCATGTCTTCCCAAAATAACATGGCTAAAGAAAGTTATCCCTACAAAATCATATAGTCTGGCTATGCTCCCTCTTCATCACACAAAATATTCATATGATGCACAACCCCGGTTTCAGCCAAGCACTTGTTTTCATACTCAATGTTTTCAAACCTTTCAACTTTCACGCAATACATGAGCGTGAGCCATGGTTATAGCACTATGGGAGGAATAGAATGGTGGTTGTGGGGAAGACAAAAAGGAGGAAGATAGTCTCACATCGACTAGGCGTATCAACGGGCTATGGAGATGCCCATCAATAGATATCAATGTGAGTGTAACGCCCGGGTAATCACGCTACAGTAATTCCCTGCTAATGATGCCACGTCATCGTGTTACTGTTGATAGCATCACGCTAATCGAAAACCCCGTTCGAAATAAGAACCGAAAAAGAAATAAACAAAATAAGTTTTCAAAATGATAATTAAAAATGTTCGGGCGGTGCTAAATATTGCAAGATCAATTATGGACTAGTTATTACAATTTCTAAAATTGCCTAAGTATTTTAAATTAAGTAAAACAGAAAAGGAATAATTAAATAAAAGAAAAGGAAAAGCAAACAACAAAATAAAATAAAACTAACCTAACCTACTGGGCCTCGGCCCACTACCATCTAAACTGGCTATAAACCCACCCCTCGGTGGGATAAAATATCCCACCGACACCTTTTTCCCCCACCGACACCTTCCCCCCCCCCTCTCTCCCTCGACTGGATCGGGGGGAGAACCCCATCGCCGCTCGACGCTGAATGCCGCCGCCCGGAGTCCCCCTCTCGCCAGATCGCCGCGGCCGGACTGCTTCCTCGCCGGACCTCCTCGTCCCCCTCCCCGCGCCCCACTACCAAGTCCTCTCCTCCCCCTCGTGAGAACTCCCGTCCTT
>LR738712.1:667871230-667886742 GCA_902687465.1 Secale cereale
GCCTCCGCACCGCCGCGCCGGTGGCCTGCCTCCGCCCCGCCGCGCCAGTGGCCTCGCCTCGCCTTGTTCCCCGCGGGCGATGGGGCCTGGGTGCGCCTCGCCCCAGTGCCCGTTAACGCCGCCCCGTTAGGCCCCGGGCCTATGACAGCCTGCCCCCCCCTCCCCGCCAGAATGTTTTCTATATAAAAAAAAGAAAAGGGTTAAAAAAAATAGATAAATATATTAATTAACAAATTAATTAAGTTAATTAATCACCTTTAGATTAATCTAATCATTAATTAACCTAATCTGTAATTAACTAAAACCTAATTAATCTAACTAAACTGTTAGTTAGTTTACTGCCTATGACACACGGGCCCCACTGGTCAGTTTGACCAGTCAACCATGATGACGTCAGCATGATGTCATGCTGATGTCATAAATCATTTTTCGAATTAAGTTAATTAATATTAAATTCCAGAAATTAATAAAACCTTTAGAAAATCATATCTTTTAAACCGTAACTCGGATGAGAATAATTTATATATGAAAGTTGCTCAGAATTTCGAGACGCATCCGAATACGCAGACCGTTCGCCCACCACACATCCCTAGCATACCGAACCCGCAACTTTCCCCCTCCGTTTCATCCGCCCGAAAACGCGAAACACCGGGAATACTTTCCCGGATGTTTCCCCCCCTTCGTCAGTATCACCCGATACTGCGTTAGGGCACACTTAGCACCGTTACATGTCATGTCATGCATCGTCATGCATCTGTTTGCATTGTATTCACTGTTTCTTCCCCCTCTTCTCTCCGGTAGACTACGAGACCAACGCTACTGCTGCCCCGATCGACTACGGTGTTGACGACCCCACTTTGGCTGCCGAGCTTCCAGGCAAGCCCCCCCCCCTTTGATCACCAGATATCGCCTACTCTTCTCTCTACTGCTTGCATTAGAGTAGTGTAGCATGTTACTGCTTTCGATAATCCTATTCTGCTGCATAGCATGTCATTGTTGCTACCACTGTTGATACTTTACCTGCAATCCTAAATGCTTAGTATAGGATGCTAGTATTCCATCAGTGGCCCTACACCCTTGTCCGTCTTCCTTGCTATTCTATCGGGCCGTGATCACTTGGGGGTGATCACGGGTATATATTACATACTCATATACATGATACTTGATGTGACTAAAGTCGGGTCGGCTCGTTGAGTACCCGCGGTTGATTCACGGATTGGGGGCTGAAAGGACATACTTTCCCGACGGCCCTCAGTGTGGATCTTTGTGGCGGAGCGTCAGGGCAGATTGAGACACCTAGGAGACAGGTGGCCTGGCCCTGGACGTTGTCCGCGGTTGTTTCACAATAACACGCTTAACGAGTTTGGATATTTGATCTGAGTCTGGCCATTTGGTCTATACGCACTAACCAGCTGCGTGGGAACAGTTATGGGCACTCGACGTCATGGTATCAGCCGAAGCCTTCTTGACGTCAGCGACTTAGCGGCGCGCGCCGGATTGGACTGGAAAGCCTACTCTGGTATTAGGAGAGGCTAGGTCTGCTTACCGGCCGCCCTCGCAACGTGCAGGTGTGCATTGGGCGATGGGCCCAGACCCCCGTGCGCTTAGGGTTTAGACCGGCGTGCTGACCTCTCTGTTGTGCTTAGGTAGGGCTGCGACGTATTGATCTTCCGAGGCCGGGCATGACCCTGGAAAGTGTGTCCGGCCAAATGGGATCAAGCGTGCTGGGTTATGTGGTGCACCCCTGCAGGGAAGTTAATCTATTCGAATAGCCGTGTCCCTCGGTAAAAGGACGACCCGGAGTTGTATTCCGACCTCATGATAACTAGAACCGGACACTTGATAAAACACACCCAGATGAGTTCCAGATATAACTCGGTGGTTTCTCTCTCACAGGGTGATGTGCGGGAGAATCGCCGAGTAGGATTATGCTATTCGATGTTACTTGGTGAACTTGCCATCTATTCTCTTCTACTGCTGCAAGATGGAGGCTTCCAGAAGCGTAGTCTTCGCTCGGATTAGCTATCCCCCTCTTATTCCCGCTTGCTGCAGTTCAGTCCACCGATATTACCCATATCATTGTTACCATTGCATATGTAGTATAGATCCTTGCTTGCGAGTACTTTGGATGAGTACTCACGGTTTCTTTGCTCCCCCTTTTCCCCCTTCTGTTCCTTCTTCTCGGATGATGCAACCAGATGGTGCAGCCCAGGATCCAGACGCCACCTACGACGACTCCTACGACATCGGAGGCGCCTACTACTACGTGCAGTCTGCCGACGACGACCAGGAGTAGTTTAGGAGGATCCCAGGCAGGAGGCCTGCTCCTCTTTCGATATGTATCCCAGTTTGTGCTAGCCATCTTATGGCACCTTGTTTAACTTTATGTCTGTACTCAGATATTTGTTGCTTCCGCTGACTTGTCTATGATCGAGCACTTGTATTCGAGCCCTCGAGGCCCCTGGCTTGTAATATGAAGCTTGTATGACTTATTTTACTTTTAGAGTTGTGTTGTGATATCTACCAGTGAGTCCCTGATCTTGGTCGTACACATTTGCATGCATGATTAGTGTACGGACAAATCGGGGGCGTCACAGTGAGTGAGTAGGGATTGCCATGCAACGAATGTACTAGAGCTAAAAATGTATGAAAGCTCAACAAAAGAAACTAAGTAGGTGTGCATCCAACTTGCTTGCTCATGAAGACCTAGGGCATTTGAGGAAGCCCATCGTTGGAATATACAAGCCAAGTTCTATAATGAAAATTCCCACTAGTATATGAAAGTGACTAAACATGAGACGCTCTATCATGAAGAACATGGTGCTACTTTGAAGCACAAGTGTGGAAAAGGATAGTAGCATTGTCCCTTCTCTCTTTTCTCTCATTTTTTGGAGGTTTTTTTTATTTAGCCCCTCTCTATATTTTTTTGGGCCATCTTTTTTTGGCCTTTCCTCACATGGGATAATGCTCTAATAATGATGATCATCACACTTTTATTGATTTACAACTCGATATTACAACTCGAAACTAGAACAAAGTAGTACTCTATATGAATTTCTCCGGCGGTGTACCGGGATGTGCAATGAATCAGTGATATGTATGAAAAATTATGCATGGTGGCTTTGCCACAAATACGATGTCAACTACAGGATCATGCATGGCAATATGACAATATGAAGCGTGTCATATGAACGGAACGGTGGAAAGTTGCCTGACAATATATCTCGCAATGGCAATTGAAATGCCATGATAGGTAGGTATGGTAGCTGTTTTGAGGAAGGTATATGGTGGGTGTTTTGTGGAAGGTATATAGTGGGTGTATGGTACCGGCGAAAGTTGCGCGGTACAAGAGAGGCTAGCAATGGTGGAAGGGTGAGAGTGCGTATAATCCATGGACTCAACATTAGTCATAAAGAACTCATATACTTATTGCAAAAATTTACGAGTCATCAAAACAAAGCAATCAACGCCTGCTCCTAGGGGGAGGTTAGTAGGAGTTAACCATCGCGCGCCCCCGACCTCCACACAAAGGATGACACTCTACAAATACCTCATGCTCTAACTTCGTCGCATAGCGGTTCACCATACGTGCATGCTACGGGAATCACAAACCTTAACACAAGTATTTCTCAATTTCATAATAACTGCACTAGCATGACTCTAATATCACCATCCTCATATTTCGAAACAATCATCAAGTATCAAACTTTTCATCATATTCAATGCACTTTGTATGAAAGTTTTTACTACATTTATCTTGGATGCCTATCATATTAGGACTAGTTTTATAACCAAAGCACATTACCATGCTATTATAAAAGACTCTCAAAAGGATATAAGTGAAGAATGAGATATCAACAATTTCTACAAAATAAAATCACCATCGTGCTCTAAAAGATATAAGTGAAGCACTAGAGCAAACTGTTTAGCTCAAAAGATATAAGTGAAGCACATAGAGTGTTCCAACAGATTCTAGGACATATTTATCTCTCTCAAAAATGTGTGTCCAGCAAGGATGATTGTGGAAAACTAACAAGAAAAGACTCAAATCATACATGACGCTCCAAGTAAAACACATATCATGTGGTGAATAAAAATATAGTCCCGAGTATAGTCACAAATAGATGAAGACGAAAGAGGGCATGCCTTCCCAGGGCATCCCCAAGCTTAGGCTTTTGGTTGTCCTTGAATTTTACCTTGGGTTGCCTTGGGCATCCCCAAGCTTAGGCTCTTGCCACTCTTTGTTCCATAGTCCATCAAAGCAATACTCAAAACTTGAAAACTTCACAACACAAAACTTAGCCAAAAATCTCGTGAACTCCGTTAGTATAAGAAAACAAACCACCACTCAAAGGTAATGTAATGAACTCATTATTTATTTATATTGGTGTTAAACCTACTGTATTCCAACTTCTCTATGATTCATACTTCCCAATACTACTCATAGATTCATCAAAACAAGCAAACAACACACGCAAAATAGAATCTGTCAAAAAATAGAACAGTTTGTAATAATCTGTAACTTTCGCATACTTCTGTAACTCCAAAAAAATAGAAATAAATTGGTAAACATGTGGAATTTTTCTATTAATCATGTGCAAAAATAATCAACTAAATAGCACTCTCCAGTAAAATCTGATGTCTATTCTCGTGAGCGCTAACGTTTCTGTTTTTTACAGCAAGATTATATAAACTTCACACAAGTCTTCCCAAAGGTTCTACTTGGCACAAACACTAATTAAAACACAAAACCACATCTAAACATAAGCTATATGCAATATTTATTCCTAAACATAAGCAAAAACAAAGAAAATATAATTGGGTTGCCTCCCAACAAGCGCTATCGTATAACGCCCCTAGCTAGGCATGATACAAGGATAGATCTAGGCATTGCCATCTTTGGAAGCCAATCCATAAGTGGCTCTCATAATAGATTCATATGGTAATTTAATTTTGTTTCTAGGAAAGTGTTCCATGCCTTTCCTTAACGCAAATTGGAATCTAATATTTCCTTCCTTCATATCAATAATTGCACCAATTGTTCCAAGGAAAGGTATACCAAGAATAATAGAACATGAAGGATTGCAATCTATATCAAGAACGATGAAATCTACGGGCACATAATTCCTATTGGCAACAATAAGAACATCATTAATCCTTCCCATAGGTTTCTTAATAGTAGAATCCGCGAGATGCAAATTTAAAGAACAATCATCAAGCTCATGGAAACCTAACAAATCACACAAAGTTTTTGGGATAGTGAAAACACTTGCACCCAAATCACACAAATCCAAGCATTCATGATCTTTAATTTTAATTTTAATAGTAGGTTCCCACTCATCATAAAGCTTTCTAGGGATAGAAACTTCTAATTCAAGTTTTTCTTTAGAAGATTGCATCAAAGCATCAACTATGTGTTTGGTAAAAGCTTTATTTTGACTATAAGCATGCGGAGAATTTTGTACGGATTGCAACAAGGAAATACAATCAATCAAAGAGAAATTATCATAATTGAATCCCTTGAAATCCAAAGTAGTGGGTTCATCACTATGCAAACTTTTAATCTCTTTAATCCCACTTTTAACAATTTTAGCATCAAGATCTAAAAACTCCGAATCATTGAGACGCCTTTTAATTAAGGTAGACTCATCTTCACTCCCATCTCTATCAAGATTCATACTAGAAAACAAGGATTTAATAGGAGACACGTCAATAACATTCAGATCTTGATCTTTATTTTCATGATAACTAGAAGAACACGCTTTTAGAAAGCTCTCTTTTTTAGCACGCATCCTAGCGGTTCTTTCTTTGCATTCATCAATGGAAATTCTCATGGCTTTCAGAGACTCATTGATATCATGCTTAGGTGGAATAGATCTAAGTTTCAAAGAATCAACATCATGAGTAATTCTATCCATGCTTCTAGCCAAATCATCAACCTTAAGCAATTTTTCTTCAAGCATGGCATTGATATTCTTTTGCGAAATCATAAACTCCTTAACACTAGTTTCAAATTCAGACGGCATATTTCCATAAGGGTTATTGTAGGAATTACCATAATTATTAGAGGAATTACTAGGAAAATGCCTAGGGTTAAAGTTTCCTCTATAAGCATTGTTACCAAAATTATTCCTACCAACAAAATTCACATCCAAAGATTCATTATTATTTTCAATCAATGTGGATAAAGGCACATCATTAGGATCAGAAGAAGCACTCTTAGCAGCAAATAATTACATAAGTTCATCCATCTTTCCACTCAAAACACTAATCTCTTCAATAGCATGCACTTTTTTACTAGTAGATCTTTCGGTGTGCCGTTGAGAATTAACTATAATATTATCTAGGAGTTTGGTAGCTTCTCCTAAGGTAGTTTCCAAGAAAGTGCCTCCTGCGGCCGAATCTAAAAGATTTCTAGAAGCAACATTCAAGCCAGCATAAAAGTTTTGTATAATCATCCATAAGTTCAAACCATGTGTAGGGCAATTACATATCATTAATTTCATTCTCTCCCAAGCTTGTGCAACATGCTCATGATGTAGTTGCTTAAAATTCATAATATCGTTTCTAAGAGAGATGATCTTAGCAGGAGGGAAATACTTAGAGATAAAAGCATCTTTGTGCTTATTCCACGAATCAATACTATTTCTAAGCAAAGAGAAAACCAAGTTTTAGCAGAATCTCTAAGTGAAAACGGAAATAACTTCAATTTAACAATATCGTTATCTGTATCCCTTTTCTTTTGCATATCACACAAATCAACAAAGTTGTTTAGATGGGTAGTGGCATCTTCACTAGGAAGGCCGGAAAATTGATCTTTCATAACAAGATTTAACAGAGCAGCATTGATCTCACAAGATTCAGCATCGGTAATAGGTGCAATCGGAGTACTAATAAAATCATTATTGGCAGTATTGGAGAAATCACACAATTGGGTATTGTTCTGAGCCATAGTGACAAGCAAGCAATCCAACAAACAAGCAAACAAGAAGCAAGTGAACGATAAACACACGGCAAAAAGAAGGGCAAATAAAACGGCAAGGGTGAAGTGGGGGAGAGGAAAACGAGAGGCAAATAAATGTAATGCGAAGGATAAGGGTTTGTGATAGGTACTTGGTATATGACTTTTGCATAACCTTCCCCGGAAACGGCGCCAGAAATTCTTCTTGCTACTTCTCGAGCTTGAGTTGTATTCACTCAAAGAGGAAAGGGTGATGTAGCACAGAAGCGTAAGTATTTCCCTCAGTTTTTGAGAACCAGTGTATCAATCCAGTAGGAGACCACGCGCGAGTCCCTCGTACCTGCACAAAAAAATAAGAACTTCGCAGCCAACTCGATAAGGCGTTGTCAATCCCTTTACGGTCACTTACGAAAGTGAGATCTGATAGATAGGATAGTTTGATATTTTTGGTATTTTTGGATATAAGAACAGAAAGTAAAAACAGCAAAGTAAAGTAGATTGTAGATTGGTATGTTGAGAATAGATCCGGGGGCCATAGGTTTCACTAGTGGATTCTCTCATGATAGCAGAATTCTACTATGGGTAAACGAATTACTGTCAAGCAATTGACAGAAAAGCAAATAATTATGAGAATATCTAGGCATGATCATTATATATAGGCATCACGTCCGTGACAAGTAGACCGAAACGATTCTGCATCTACTACTATTACTCCACACATCGACCGCTATCCAGCATGCATCTAGAGTATTTAGTTCATAAGAACAGAGTAATGCTTTAAGCAATATGACATGATGTAGAGGGATAAACTCAAGCAATATGATATAAGCCCCATTTTTTATCCTCGATGGCAACAATACTATACGTGCCTTGCTACCCCGGCTGTCACTGGGAAAGGACACCGCAAGATTGAACCCAAAGCCAAGCACTTCTCTCATTACAAGAACTATAGATCAATAGGCCAAACCAAACTGATAATTCAAAGAGACTTGCAAGGATATTATAATCATACATAAAAGAATTCAGAAAAGAACCAAATATTTCACATAGATAATCTTGATCATAAACCCACATTTCATCAGATCTCGACAAACACACCGCAAAAATATTACATCGATTAGATCTCCTCGAAGACCAAGGAGAACATGGTATTGAGATCCAAAAAGAGAGAAGAAGCCATCTAGGTACTAACTATGGATCCGAAGGTCTGTGGTAAACTAATCACAACTCATGGTGAGGCGATGGTGTTGATGTAGAAGCACTCCGTGGAAGATCCCCCCTCCGGCGGAGCTCTTGAACAGGCCCCAAGATGGAATCTCACGAGAACAGAAGGTTGTGGCGGTGGAATTAGGGTTTTCTCTGTTGCTTCGATGGTTTCAGGGTACATGGGTATATATAGGAGGAAGGAGGGCATCGTGGGAGCAACATGGGGCCCACAAGGTTGGGTGTGCCCCCACCCTCGTGGACGCCACGTGTGCCCTCTGTCATGGTTCTCTAGTCTCCCGTGAAGATATCGTTCCAAAAATATCTCTCCCAAAGGTTTCATTCCGTTTGGACTCCGTTTGATATTCCTTTTCTGCGAAACCCTGAAATAGGCAAAAAAACAGCAATCTGGACTGGGCTTTTGGGTTAATAGGTTAGTCCCAAAAATAATATAAAAGTGTATAATAAATCCCATTAAACACCCAAAACATCATATATAATAGCATAAAAAGATTATAGATACGTTGGAGACGTATCAACCCACAATTCATCGAATCTCGACAAACACACCACAAAAAGATTACATCGAATAGATCTCCTCGACGATCGAGGAGAACTTTGTATTGAGATCCAAAGAGAGAGAAGAAGCCATCTAGCTAATAACTATGGACCCGAAGGTCTGTGGTAAACTACTCACAACTCATCGGAGGGGCTATGGTGTTGATGTTGAAGCCCTCTGTGATCGATGCCCCCTCTAGCGGAGCTCCGGAACAGGCCCCAAGATGGGATCTCACGGGAACAGAAGGTTACGGCGGTGGAATTAGGGTTTCTTTGTGCTCCTCGATGTTTTAAGGGTATTTGGGTATATATAGGAGGAAAAAGTACGTCGGTGGAGTAACATGGGGCCCACGAGGCTCGGGGCATGCCTACCCCCCAGGGCGCGCCCTGCCCCCTCGTGGGCACCTCGTTTCTTCTCTGACTTATACTCCAATTCTCTCGTGAAGATATCGTTCCAAAAATAACTCTCCCGAAGGTTTTATTCCGTTTGGACTCCGTTTGATATTCCTTTTCTGCGAAACACTAAAATAGGCAAAAAAATACAACAATTTGCACTGGCCTTGGGTTAGTTGGTTAGTCCCAAAAATGATATAAAAGTGTATAAGAAAGCCCATTAAACATCCAAAACAGAATATATAATAGCATGGAACAATAAAAATTTATAGATACGTTGGAGATGTATCAAGCATCCCCAAGCTTAATTCCTGCTCGTCCTCGAGTAGGTAAATGATAAAAACAGAATTTTTCATGTGGAATGCTAACCAAAATAATTCACAATGTAATTTTCTTTATTGTGGCGTGAATGTTCATATCCAAAAGATTCAAGACAAAAGTCTATAATGACATAAGAATAATAATACTTCAAGCATACTAACAAAGCAATCATGTCCTCTCAAAATAACATGGCCAAATAAAGTTACCCCTACAAAATCATATAGTCTGGCTATGCTCTATCTTCATCACGCAAAATATTTAAATCATGCACAACCTCGGTTTCAGCCAAGCAATTGTTTCACACTTTAATTCTTTCTAACCTTTTAACTTTCACGAAATACATGAGCGTGAGCCATGGATATAGCACTATGTGGAATAGACTGGTGGTTGTGGAGAAGACAAAAGAGGAAGATAGTCTCACATCAACTAGGCGTATCAATGGGCTATGGAGATGCCCATCAATGGATATCAATGTGAGTGAGTAGGGATTGCCATGCAATGGATGCACTAGAGCTATAAGTATATGAAAGCTCATCAAAAGAAACTTAGTGGGTGTGCATCCAACTTGCTTGCTCATGAAGACCTAGGGCATTTGAGGAAGCCCATCGTTGGAATATACAAGCCAAGTTCTATAAAGAGAATTCCCACTAGTATATGAAAGTGACAAAACAAGAGACTCTCTATCATGAAGATTATGGTGCTATTTTGAAGCACAAGTGTGGAAGGAGGTTTTTTTTCTTTTTTTTGCCCCCCTCTCTTTTTTTGGGCCATTTTTTTTATTTGTCCTTTCTCTCTCTCTCTCTCTTTGTTTCCTCACACGGGACAATGCTCTATCAAAGATGATCACACTTTTAATTACTTAAAACTCGAATATTACAACTCAAACCTAGAACAAAATATGACTCTATGTGAATGATGATGATGAAGCATGTCATATGAACGGAACGGTGGAAAGTTGCATGGAAATATATCTCGGAATGGCTATGGAAATGCCATGATAGGTAGGTATGGTGGCTGTTTTGAAGAAGGTATATGGTGGGTGTATGGTACCGGCGAAAGTTGCGCGGTACAAGAGAGGCTAGCAATGGTGGAAGGCTGAGAGTGTGTTTAATCCATGGACTCATCATTAGTCATAAAGAACTCATATACTTATTGCAAAAATCTACGAGTTATCAAAACAAAGTGTTCAACGCATGCTCCTAGGGGAGGGGTTGGTAGGAGTTAACCATCGCGCGATCCCGACCTCCACACAAAGGATGACACTCAATAAATAAATCATGCTCCAACTTCATCACATAACGGTTCTCCATACGTGCATGCTACGGGAATCACAAACTTTAACACAAGTGTTTCTCAAATTCATAATTACTCCACTAGCATGACTCTAATATCACCATCCTCATATATCAAAACAATCATCAAGTATCAAACTTCTCATAATATTCAATGCACTTGTATGAAAGTTTTTACTATACTCATCGTGGATGCCTATCATATTAGGACTAGTTTTATAACCAAAGCACATTACCATGCTGTTCTAAGAGACTCTCAAATAGATATAAGTGAAGCATGAGAGTTCAATAATTTCTACAAAACAAAACCACCACCGTGCTCTAAAAGATATAAGTGAAGCACTAGAGCAAAACTATCTAGCTCAAAAGATATAAGTGAAGCACATAGAGTATTCTAATAAATTCCAAGTCATAATTATCTCTCTCAAAAGGTGTGTCCAGCAAGGATGATTGTGGCAAGCTAAAAAGCAACGACTCAAATCATACATGACGCTCCAAGCGAAACACATATCATGTGGTGAATAAAAATATAGTATCAAGTAAAGTTACCGATAGACAAAGACGAAAGAGGGGATGCCTTCCCGGGGCATACCCAAGCTTAGGCTTTTGGTTGTCCTTGAATTTTACCTTGGGGTGCCTTGGGCATCCCCAAGCTTAGGCTCTTGCCACTCTTTGTTCCATAGTCCATCAAATCGATACTCAAAAGTTGAAAACTTCACAACACAAAACTTAGCCAAAAATCTCGTGAGCTCCGTTAGTATAAGAAAACAAACCACCACTAAAAGGTACTGTAATGAACTCATTTTTTGTTTATTGGTGTTAAACCTACAGTATTCCAACTTCTCCATGATTCATACCCCCCGAAATACTCATAGATTCATCAAAATAAGCAAACAACACACGAAAAACAGAATCTGTCAAAAACAAAACAGTCTGTAGTAATTTGTAACTTTCGAATACTTCTGTAATTGTAAAAAAAAATTGGTGGACGTGAGGAATTTGTCTATTAATCATCTGCAAACAGAATCAATTAGAAATCACTATCCAGTACAAAATGACAGCCAATCTCGTGAGCGCTAAAGTTTCTGTTTTTTACAGCATGATCACATAAACTTCACAAAAGTCTACCCAAAGGTTCTACTTGGCACAAACACTAATTAAAACACAAAACCACATCTAAACAGAAGCTAGATGCAATATTTATTCCTAAACAGAAGCAAAAACAAAGAAAATAAAATTGGGCTGCCTCCCAACAAGCGCTATCGTTTAACGCCCCTAGCTAGGCACGAGATTTCAATGATGCTCACATGAAAGACAAGAATTTAAGCACAAAGAGAGCATCATAAAACATGTGAAAAACACATCTAAGTCTAACATACTTCCGATGCATAGGCATTTTATAGGAAAAAAATTAGCAAGACAAGCAAGATCTAGCATATGCAAGGAAGACAATATCAATCTCAACACAACGAGAGGTAATTTAGTAACATGAAAATTTCTACAACCATATTTTCCTCTCTCATAATAATTGCATGTAGGATCATAAGCAAATTCAACAATATAGCTATCATATAACATATTCTCCACATGATCCACATGCATGCGAAGTTGACACTCTTCCAAAATAGTGGGATTAACATTAACTAAAATTATGACCTCTCCAAACCCACTTTTATCATGGGGCTTAAATAAATTTTCAAGATCAAAAGAAGAATCACCCCAATCATGATCATTGCAACAAATAGTAGTCATAGCAAAACTAGCATCCCCAAGCTTGAGGTTTTGCATATCAATAACACAATTGACGTTAAGAGAATTTATAATAACATCATTGTAATCATGCTTTTCATTGAAGGAACTATCAAGTATGGGTGCAATATCAACGATCTCATGTTTAACATAAGGAACTATAGCAAATTCATCTTCATAAATATTGGCATCATGTCCACAAGAATAGCAAGCGTCATGTTCATCAATGGATATTTCAATCAAATCATCGGAATCATAATTATCTATAGATTCATGCATATCATTATTTTCTTTCAAAGCAGTGGTCATTCTTTCAATAAATTCTTTGACATAGACATTATGAGCAAAGTTTTCAAAGCAATATTTAAGTATGTCAAAAATTTCAGATTCGTAGAGAGTAATATCATACTTTTCAATCAAAGAAGCAACTTCATAAGCACCCTTAAAAGCAACAAATTCTTCAATTCGTTCGATGTTGTAGTAACTATAAACACCCTTTGCATAAGAAGATAAGACTTCATTATCATTAAACTCGCATAGGTAGGGGAGGTGTTTTTTAGGGTTCTTAGAGCAACAAGTAAAATCACAAATTTCACAAAGATTCCAAACATAACACATCAATCTGTTTATTTGATCCCATAAGAGTCTCCCTTTTTCAGACAAATGGTGACGTACAAAATGAGCTTGCTCATCTAAAGATTTCCCACCAACTAGGCTAGTTGGGGTTTCAGCACGAGAGCATAAGGATCGAAGATGATCCAAGTAGAAAAATGTAAGATGATCCATATAAATAGATTTTTAACAAGCAAAGATGCAAGAAAATAGAAGGCACATGGCAACACAAGCAAACAAAAAGGTGAACGGAAAAAATGGCGAATAAAATGGCAAGGGTGAAGTGGGGGAGAGGAAAACGAGAGGCAAATAAATGTAATGTGAGGGATAAGGGTTTGTGATAGGTACTTGGTATATGACTTTTGCGTAGATCTCCCCGGCAACGGCGCCAGAAATTATTTTTGCTACTTCTCGAGCATGCGTTGTATTCCCTCGAAGAGGAAAGGGTGATGCAGCACAGTAGCATAAGTATTTCCCTCAGTTTTTGAGAACCAAGGTATAAATCCAGTAGGAGACCACGCGTGAGTCCCTCGCACCTGCACAAACAAATAAGAACCTCGCAGCCAACACGATAAGGGATTTTCAATTCTTTCACAGTCACTTACGAGAGTGAGATCTGATAGATAGGATAGGATAATATTTTTGGTATTTTGGTATAATAACAGAAAATAAATAAAGCAAATAAGCAACGGCAACAGAAATTGGCTAGTTGAAAGGAAAGTAATATGATGAAGATAGATCCGGGGGGCATAGGTTTCACTAGTGGCTTCTCTCATGATAGCAGAATTCTACAGTGGGTGAACAAATTATTGTCGAGCAATTGATAGGAAAGCGCAAAGTTATGAGAATATCTAGGCATGATTATTGTATATAGGCATCACGTACGTGACAAGTAGACCGAAACGATTCTGCATCTACTACTATTACTCCACACATCGACCGCTATCCAGCATGCATGTAGAGTATTAAGTTCATAAGAACATAGTAATGCTTTAAGCAAGATGACTTGATGTAGAGGGATAAACTCAAGCAATATGATATAAACCCCATATTTTTATCCTCGATGGCGACAATACTATACGTGCCTTGCTGCCCCTACTGTCACTGGGAAAGGACACTACAAGATTGAACCCAAAGCCAAGCACTTCTCCCATTGCAAGAACTATAGATCTAGTAGGCCAAACCAAACCAATAATTCGAAGAGACTTGCAAGGATATTATAATCATACATAAAAGATTTCAGAAAAGAATCCAATATTGCTCATAGATAATCTTGATCATAAACCCACAATTCATCGGATCTCGACAAACACAATGCAAAAAGATTACATCGAATAGATCTCCTCGAAGATCGAGGAGAACTTTGTATTGAGATGCAAAGAGAGAGAAGAAGCCATCTAGCTAATAACTATGGACCCAAAGGTCTGTGGTAAACTACTCACAATTCATCGGAGGGGCTATGGTGTTGATGTAGAAGCCCTCCGTGATAGATGCCCCCTCCGGCGGAGCTCCGGAACAGGCCCCAAAAATGATATAAAAGTGTATAATAAAGCCCATTAAATATCCAAAACAGAATATATAATAGCATGGAACAATAAAAAATTATAGATACGTTGGAGACGTATCAAATACCTGAGTGAGGTGCACGCGGAGATGATGGAGATGAAGCTCATGGACACCATGATGATGTTTGGGAACGTAGTATTTTAAAATTTTCCTATGATCACGCAAGATCTATCTAGTAGATGCATAGCAACGAGAGGGGAGAGTGTGTCTACGTACCCTCGTAGACCGATAGCGGAAGCGTCAAGTGACGCGGTTGATGTAGTCGAACTTCTTCGCGATTCAACCGATCAAGTACCGACTGTACGGCACCTCCGCGTTCAGCACACGTTCAGCTTGATGACGTCCCACGAGCTCTTGATCCACTTGAGCTTCACAGGAGAGTTTTGTCAGCACGACGGCGTGGTGACGGATATGATGAAGTTACCGGCGCAGGGCTTCGCCTAAGCACTGCAATGGTATGACCGAGGTGTGTTTCTATGGAGGGGGGCACCGCACACGGCTGGAGAGATCAACTTGTGTGTTCTACGGTGCCCCCCTGCCCCCATATATAAAGGAGCAAGGGGGAGGCCGGCCGGCCCTCCTATGGCGCGCCAAGAGGAGCAATCCTACTAGGAATAGGATTGCAATCCTATTCCTGGTAGGAATCACCAAGAGAGAGAGAGAGAGAGGGGGGGGAAGGAAAGAGAGGGAGAGAAGGAGAGGGAAAGAGGGGCCGCGCCCCCCTCCCCTAGTCCAATTCGGACTACCCCTTGGGAGGGGGCGCGCCACCTCCTGTCTGCTGCCCTCTTTCTTCCCTAAGGCCCACTAGGGCCCAACTTCCCCCGGGGGGTTCCGGTAACCCCCCCCCCCCCCCCCCC
>LR738712.1:667886847-667914675 GCA_902687465.1 Secale cereale
CCGGCACTCCGGTTAATTCTAAAACTTTCCAGAATACTTCCGGTGTCCGAATATAGTCGTCCAATATATCAATCTTTACGTCTCGGACATTTCGAGACTCCTCGTCATGTCCGTGATCTTATTCGGGACTCCGAACTACCTTCGGTACATCAAAACTCATAAACTCATAATACCAATCGTCATCAAACGTTAAGCGTGCGGACCCTACGGGTTCGAGAACTATGTAGACATGATCGAGACTCATCTCCGGTCAATAACCAATAGCGGAACCTGGATGCTCATATTGGCTCCTACATATTCTATGAAGATCTTTATCGGTCAAATGGCATAACAACATACATTGTTGCCTTTGTCATCGGTATGTTACTTGCCCGAGATTCGATCGTCGGTATCCCAATACCTAGTTCAATCTCATTACCGGCAAGTCTCTTTACTCGTTCCGTAATACATCATCTCTTGACTAACTCATTAGTCATTTGCTTGCAAGGCTTATTATGATGTGTATTACCGAGAGGGCCCAGAGATACCTCTCCGACACTCGGAGTGACAAATCCTATTCTTGATCTATGCCAACACCACGAATACCTTCGGAGACACCTGTAGAGCATCTTTATAATCACCCAGTTATGTTGTGATGTTTGATAGCACAAAAGGTGTTCCTTCGGTATATGGGAGTTGCATAATCTCTTAGTCATAGGAACATGTATAAGTCATGAAGTAAGCAATAGCAGTAAAACTAAACGATCATAGTGCTAAGCTAACGGATGGGTCTTGTCCATCAGATCATCTATACCTATACTAATTAGAGACTCTTTAGAAATTACCACGTTAATTAGAAATTAAGAGCCGTTCATTTATGTGGGACCGAACTATTATGGCTTAGATTAACCCTTATAATTTTTCGCTGAAATTTTCTCAGTTCGGCAGGAAAAATAAGCCCACATATGTTTCATCAGATCCAGTATTTTTTTTCCTCTGAACATCTTATAGATCTTTTCAATCTAATCATACCTAGATCCCCTAGCAGTCCACATTGCCCCAGATCTCCCGTTTCCAGACCTCTTTCCTGTCCAAAGATAATGGATCTCTCCCTACCTGGCGACCTCTCTCTTCTCAATGTCTCCATGTCATGCTGCCTTCTCCTCCACATCTTCTCTCTCCACCCTCTAATAAGATATGTGTTGCGTTCCAGCCGGAAGGAATTATCAATGGATGTCCGATCAAGGTCGTGTACGTGCACCTCTAATGAGATCGGTGTTGCCTTTCCAGATGTAGAGGTTGATCAGGTGCATGCTTCAATCAAGGTTTGTGTACGTGCATGTTCAAAAGCGGTGCCTACATGTATTTGCCATCTCACGAGACGAGCTTCTGCATGATCGTGTGGAGAAGCAATCAAGCCAACTTGCTTCGTCGCCATTGACCGCCCGACGCTGCCGACCAATACGGGCATGGTTCTGTTGGTATTGGTCATACCTCACGTCGGCATATGTACCTCCTTCCACTATCCTATTTTGTGCTGCTCCGCTGCATCTCCTCAGGGCGAAGGTTTGACCATGATGGGTAGGTTCTCCTACAAAGCATTGGCAATGCTCGTGATCAAGGTACCCACCACCTAGCCCCCCATCTATCACCATTGCATGCCAAGCTGATTGGTCTATACAGAATTTCCCCGTACACTACTCTAGACAGGGTCACCTTGCCAATAGCTTTCTCTCACGGCAGGTCTCGCCATTGTTCCGTTCTTCTATATGTATGTATCTCCTTTGAATGCGAGGCTGCAATCTTGGCAAAGGCTCAACCCCAAGGTAGCTTTTGTTTCAAACCTAGGTATTTGATTACAACAGTTTTGTGTTTAAATAGGTTAACAATTTTGTTCTTATAGTATAATTATATTTTATTAATTATTAACTGACGAACGTCGGTTGTATTCTACCTAGGATCCAATCTTGTAGCATTGATGAGTTGATGGTCCACTTGAAACTGTTTCTACCAATTCTGTTGCGGCGAACCTGACTTGAGGGCCTTTGTTGATCAATCTGACAGTGATTTGTGATTATCTCTGTCAAGTTAGTTGCTATTATGGGCATTCATTACATACTGCTTTTGAATTAAAAATCATTGTTGATTATTCTGCAGGTGCTTGCATGCATGCCATTCTGTGCATAACGTACATCTTTGAATGGCATGAAGATTGACCGAAATATTCCTTTACTCTTCTTTCTCATGGTGCTCTAAGTGAACTGATGATGTGTTGGAATGGTGACATGTGGTCGTGGGTTTCAGGGTCAAAGATGGTAGTCAGAATTAGGCGAATATGTCTTCCTGGAGCTGCATGCGTACTTAATTAGCTAAACTATCATTAAAAGGAATTAATTATTCAAACTAATTTTTCCACCATATAATGTTCTACCACAGTCATGTTTACTAAATACAAATTGCATGTTCTAGAGTTTACATGTGGGCCTACAGACCAAGTAAAATCTGTGCGACGCTACCAGCTTAAGCAATGCAATGAGTTGTTTTAGACTCGACTTTCTCTTGAAATCCCGGAAGTTAGTCATGTGATCTCTAAGGTATTTCCCTCACGCTCTCTACTGATTCTTCTTAATTTCTTATTGGATGAAGACTCCACATTTCTGATATTTTGCGCTAAAAATAATCAATTACAGAAGGAGAGCATTCTTCCAAGATAGCAGTACATTACGCGGTCAGAACAGTGGTAAGATTTCCAGGGTGGTCAACAAGAGTTTTATTTATACTGCTACAAGTGCTTAACTATGCATGTAAGATATTGTTAAAGGTATTATTATTGTGTTAAATGTGCGGGTATGATCTATTTATGTAGGCTCCTTTGGGTTATTAGAATGGTAAGCTATCTAGAGTCATTGAAACGAGTGAGTTTACATGTGGGCTTACATAACATGTAAAACTGGGTGCTACCTTCTTGAAGCAAACACGGGGGGTTGTTTTCTTACATTCATATTTTCAATTGAACTCCAAGTTTTCTTGACATCCTCAAAGTTAGTCATGTGATCTCTATGGTTTTACCCACACGTACACTCTTTACTTATTTCACGGAGCCTTAGAGTTTCCAATGATTTGAGCTCAAAATATTGGATTTACAGATGGGAGTATTCGGCACAGATGGTATATGATGTGGGTGAGAACAATGGTAATATTTCCAATGTCATCAACAAGAGTGTGATTTATACTACTACAAGTGTTCAACTCTCCATGCGTTATTAAAGGTATATTGTTGTGTTGTCTATTCTGGTAGGCTCCATTGGGCGATTTGAAAGGTAATTAAGCAATATGGTGGCATCGACAAGAGCATGATTTACACTATAATTGTTTAACTGTGTGAGATAACAAGATATTCTCCGAAGTTTATTTTTTTGTCTATTATTGTAGGCCTGCTGCCAGCTTTCTTCTTCGCCGTGGAATTTCGCCCATGACTAAATATGTGAAAGGTAAATTATCCAAAACCACATACAGTATGAATATGCATCTTGTAGTCGAGTTTGAGGGCTTTTTTATTAGCTGAAGCAATCTTCGAGTTATTGCCTAGAAATGTTTTATCCAAATTGCATTTTCAATTTCACATGCATGCTTGCATACCCTTATAAGAATCCAAATTAATTTTGGCGCAACTCATGGAATTCCTTATGTTGTTCACACTTCAATCTAATCAGACAGTCTCTTGATGTTTTGAGTGCTCTCAGATTATCAGTAAGTAACATGTCTGATAGAGCTTGCTGCCATGATGCTTGGTGACGAACCAATTCTTATTTTTTATTGTAGGAGCTTTTATGTTTCATAAGTGTCCCCTGCAAATAATCGTGCTAGAGAGGGTCTATGTTCATTTTATTTCTAGGATCCTGTTTGTCCTATGTTTGCAATTTTAGTTATGTCTCCAATGTGCTTGAATTCAAGTATTTGACAGAGATAGGGCTACATGTTGTGGTTTAGAAGAACGGTAGGTTGTATACATGAGTACGATTTATTCTACTATGTGTTCAGCTGTGCAATATATTCCTAGAACTAGAAGCATTATGTATTATTTCTCTACTTTTGCAGTCCTACCGTTATCCTTTTTTTTACCATGGATTTTGCTCATGACAAACTTGACAAAAGGTAAATCATCTACAACAATGGATAGGTTAAATATGCAGGTTACTTCAGTTTGTTGTTGCTAAATTACATCTTTGTCTTACCTCTCAAGATGACATTTGTATGTGTGGAACTATTCTAAGGCTTGCTTTTCCAATGCATATTCTTCCTTTTGTTAAGATTTTTTCATAGCTTCAGTTCACATATTATATGTACAATTATTTGATTAGATACGAATAATATCTTAGTAATTACAACATTCCTGATAAATAGCGTTTTGTTGATTTAGTATTCATTTACTATGGGTACACTTCTCTAAATAATTAATGTACCTAAGTACACATTCATGTTCTACCTTGGCACATGGTCCTTATTTGTTAACCCCGACGGTACAAAGTTCTATGGAGTAATATATAAGCGCAGAGGGTCCTGCGTGAGGACTTCCAGAAGTGGCCCATAGGTTAAACAAGAAAAATCGATACATTCGTGTGAAACTAGCTAAAAGATATGATCATCTGTCTCCAAGTGCGTTCCATCTAATGGATGTGTTTATTTTTATCCTTCTGAAAAAAAATCCATTATTTTCGTGGGTTATGACCCTATACCAATTGGTAGAGCTGCCCACTATATGTGTCAACGTTTGTGTAACTTGATCATTTGCATGTGGATAGTTCTTACATGATATCTTTGATAAACATCACTTCAAATTCTAAGTTATTCTTTAAAAACTT
Organism: Secale cereale; assembly: GCA_902687465.1. Classification (NCBI taxonomy): domain Eukaryota; kingdom Viridiplantae; phylum Streptophyta; class Magnoliopsida; order Poales; family Poaceae; genus Secale; species Secale cereale. The sequence goes on from LR738712.1 coordinate 667,891,689, forward strand.
CTAGCCCGTGCGAATGCACGGGTTGACGACTAGTTCTCCTAATGACGTGATCCCATTGATCAAATGACAACTCATGTCTATGGCTAGGAAACATAACCATCTTTGATCAATGAGCTAGTCTAGTAGAGGCATACTAGGGACATACTGTTTTGTCTATGTATTCAGACATGTACTAAGTTTCCGGTTAATACAATTCTAGCATGAATAAAAGACATTTATCATGATATAAGGAAATACAAATAACATCTTTATTATTGCCTCTAGGGCATATTTTCTTCAGTCTCCCACTTGAACTAGAGTCGATAATCTAGATTACAAAGTAATGACCCTAACACCCATGGAGTCTTGGTGTTGATCATGTTTTGCACGTGGAAGAGGCTTAGTCAACGGGTCTGTAACATTCAGATCCGTATGTATCTTGCAAATCTCTATCTCTCCCTCCTTGACTAGATCGCGGATGGAATTGAAGCGTCTTTTGATGTGCTTTGTTCTCTTGTGAAACCTGGATTCCTTCGCCAAGGCTATTGCTCCAGTGTTGTCACAAAAGATTTTCATTGGACCCGATACACTAGGTATTACACCTAGATCAGATATGAATTCCTTCATCCAGACTCCTTCATTTGCTGCTTCTGAAGCAGCTATGTTTTTTACTTCACATGTAGATCCTGCCACGACGCTCTGCTTGGAACTGCACCAACTGGCAGCTCCACCGTTCAATAAAAATACATATCCGGTTTGTGACTTCGAGTCATCCGGATCAGTGTCAAATCTTGAATCAACGTAGCCGTTTACGACGAGCTCTTTGTGACCTCCATACACGAGAAACATATCCTTTGTCCTTTTCAGGTATTTCACGATGTTCTTGACCGATGTCCAATGATCCACTCCTGGATTACTTTGGTACCTCCCTGCTAGACTTATAGCAAGGCACACATCAGGTTTGGTACACAGTATTGCATGCATGATAGATCCTATGGCTGAGGCGTAGGGAATGACTTTCATTTTCTCTCTATCTTCTGCACTGGTCGGTCATTGAGCCTTACTCAACTTCACACCTTGTAACACAGGCAAGAACCCTTTCTTTGACTGATCCATTTTGAACTTCTTCAAAACTTTATCAAGGTATGTGCTTTGTGAAAGTCCAATTAAGCATCCTGATCTATCTCTATAGATCTTGATGCCTAATATGTAAGCAGCTTCATCGAGGTCTTTCATTGAAAAACTCTTATTCAAGTATCCTTTTATGCTATCCAGAAATTATGTATCATTTCCAATCAACAATATGTCATCCACATATAATATCAGAAATGCTACAGAGGTCCCACTCACTTTCTTGTAAATACAGGCTTCTCCAAAAGTCTGTATAAAACCATATGCTTTGATCACCTCATCAAAGTGTATATTCCAACTCCGAGATGCTTGCACCAGTCCATAGATGGATCGCTGGAGTTTGCACACTTTATTAGCACCTTTAGGATCGACAAAACCTTCTAGTTGCATCATATACAACTCTTCTTTGAGATATCCATTCAGGAATGCAGTTTTGACATCCATTTGCCAGATTTCATAATCATAAAATGCGGCAATTGCTAGCATGATTCAGACAGACTTAAGCATCGCTACTGGTGAGAAAGTCTCATCGTAGTCAACTCCTTGAACTTGTCAAAACCCTTTCGCAACAAGTCGAGCTTTGTAAATAGTAACATTACCGTCTGCGTCGGTCTTCCTCTTGAAGATCCATTTATTTTCGATGGCTTGTCGATCATCGGGCAAGTCAACCTAAGTCCACACTTTGTTCTCATACATGGATCCCATCTCAGATTTCATGGCCTCGAGCCATTTTGCGAAATCTGGCCTCATCATCGCTTCCTCGTAGTTCGTAGGTTCATCATGGTCTAGTAACATGACTTCCAGAACTGGGTTGCCGTACAACTCTGGTGCGGAACGAACTCTGGTTGATCTATGAAGTTCAGCAGAAACTTGATCTGAAGCTTCATGATCATCATCATTAGCTTCCTCGCTAATTGGTGTAGGAATCACTGGAACTATTTTCTGTGATGTACTACTTTCCAATTCGGGAGAAGGTACAATTACCTCTTCAAGTTCTAATTTCCTCCCACTCACTTCTTTCGAGAGAAACTCCTTCACTAGAAAGGATCCATTCTTAGCAACGAATATCTTGCCTTCGGATCTTTGATAGAAGGTGTACCCAACAGTATCCTTTGGGTATCCTATAAAGACACATTTCTCCGACTTGGGTTCGAGCTTAACAGGTTGAAGCTTTTTCACATAAGCATCGCAGCCCCAAACTTTAAGAAACAACAACTTTGGTTTCTTGCCAAACCACAGTTCATAAGGCGTCGTCTCAATGGATTTAGATGGTGCCCTATTTCACGTGAATGCAGATATCTCTAAAGCATAACCCAAAATGATAGTAGCAAATCGGTAAGAGACATCATAGACCGCACCATATCCAATAAAGTACGGTTACGACGTTCGGACACACCATTACGCTGTGGTGTTCCGGGTGGCGTGAGTTGTGAAACTATTCCACATTGTTTCAAATGAAGACCAAACTCGTAACTCAAATATTCACCTCCACGATCAGATCGTAGAAACTTTATTTTCTTGTTACGATGATTTTCTACTTCACTCTGAAATTCTTTGAACTTTTCAAATGTTTCAGACTTGTGTTTCATCAAGTAGATATACCCATATCTGCTCAAATCAACAGTGAAGGTCAAAAAATAACGATACCCGCCGTGAGCTTCAACACTCACTGGTCCACATACATCAGTATGTATGATTTCCAAGAAATTTGTTGCTCGCTCCACAGTTCCGGAGAACGGAGTTTTAGTCATCTTGCCCATAAGGCACGGTTCGCAAGCACCAAGTGATTCATAATCAAGTGATTCCAGAAGTCCATCACTATGGAGTTTCTTCATGCGCTTTACACCAATATGACCTAAACAACAGTGCCACAAATAAGTTACACTATCATTATTAACTTTACATCTTTTAGCTTCAATATTATGAATATGTGTATCACTACTATCGAGATCCGACAAGAATAGACCACTCTTCAAGGGTGCATGACCATAAAAGATATTATTCATAAACATAGAACAACCAATATTCTCCGATTTAAATGAATAACTGTCTCGCAACAAACAAGATCCAGATATAATGTTCATGCTTAATGCTGGCACCAAGTAACAATTATTTAGGTCTAAAACTAATCCCAAAGGTAGATGTAGAGGTAGCGTGCCGACGGCGATCACATCGTCTTTGGAACCATTTCCCACGCGCATCGTCACCTCGTCCTTAGCCAATCTTCGTTTAATCCGTAGTCCCTGTTTCGAGTTACAAATATTAGCAACCGAACCGGTATCAAATACCCAGGTACTACTACGAACATTAGTAAGGTACACATCAATAACATGTATATCACATATACCTTTGTTCACCTTGCCATCCTTCTTATCCGCCAAATACTTGGGGCAATTCCGCTTCCAGTGTCCAGTCCCTTTGCAGTAGAAGCACTCAGTTTCAGGCTTGGCTCCAGACTTGGGTTTCTTCGCGGGAGTAGCAACTGTCTTGCTATTCTTCTTTAAGTTCCCCTTCTCTCCCTTACCCTTTTTCTTGAAACTAGTGGTCTTGTTAACCATCAACACTTGATGCTCCTTTTTTATTTCTACCTCCGCAGCCTTGAGCATAGCGAAGAGCTCGGGAATTGTCATCTGCATCCCTTGCATATTATAGGTCATCATGAAGCCTTTATAGGTTGGTGGTAGTGATTGAAGAACTCTATCAATAACACTATCCTCGTCAACTTTGCAACCAAGTTGAGTCATATGATTGTAGTACCCAGACATTCTGAGCAAGTGTTCACTGATAGGACTATTCTCCTCCATCTTGCAGCTATAGAACTTATTGGAAATCTCATATTTCTCAATCCGGGCATTTGCTTGAAATATTAGCTTCAACTCCTGGAACATCTCATATGGTCCATGACGTTCAAAACGTCGTTGAAGTCCCGGTTCTAAGCCGTAGAGCATGGCACACTGAACTATCGTGTAGTCATCAGACCACGTCTACCAGACGTTCAAAGCGTCTACATTAGCGGGAGGGGGCTTGTCACCTAGCGGTGCTTCAAGGACATAATTCTTCTATGCAGCAATGAGGATAATCCGCAAGTTACGGACACAGTCCGTGTAATTGCTACCATTATCTTTCAACTTAGCTTTCTCTAGGAATGCATTAAAATTCAAAGGAACGGTAGCACGAGCCTTTGATCTACAACAACATAGATATGCAAAAACTATCAGGACTAAGTTCATGATAAATTAAAGTTCAATTAATCATATTACTTAACAAACTCCCACTTAGATAGACATCCCTCCGGTCGTCGAAATGATCATCTGATCCAAATCAACTAAACCATGTCCGATCATCACGTGAGATGGAGTAGTTTTAATGGTGAACATCTTATGTTGATCATATCTACTATATGATTCACGCTCGACCTTTCGGTCTCCAGTGTTCCGAGGCCATATCTGCATATGCTAGGCTTGTCATGTTTAACCCGAGTATTCTGCGTGTGCAAAACTGGCTTACACCCGTTGTATTTGAACGTAGAGCTTATCACACCCGATCATCACATGGTGTCTCGGCACGACGAAGTTTCGCAATGGTGCATACTCAGGTAGAACACTTATACCTTGAAATTTTGTAAGGGATCATCTTATAATGCTACCACCGTACTAAGCAAAATAAGAAGCATAATAAGATAAACACAATATGCAATCAAAATATGTGACATGATATGGCCATCATCATCCTGTGCTTTTGATCTCCATATCCAAAGCACCGTCGTGATCACCTTCGTCACCGGCGCGACACCTTGATCTCCATCATAGCATCCTTGTCGTCTCGCCAACTATTGCTTCCACGACTATCGCTACCGCTTAGTGATAAAGTAAAGCAATTACATGGCGACTGTATTTCATACAATATAGCGACAATCATATGGCTCCTGCCAGTTCCGATAACTTTACAACACATGATCATCTCATACAATAACGTATAACTCATCATGTCTTGACCATATCACATCACAACATGCCCTGCAAAAACATGTTAGACGTCCTCTACTTTGTTACTGCAAGTTTTACGTGGCTGCTACGGGCTTAGCAAGAACCGTTCTTACCTACGCATACAAAATCACAACGATTTTTGGTCAAGTATGTGTTTCTTTAACCTTCACAAGGACCAGGCGTAGCCACACTCGATTCAGCTAAACTGAGAGAGACAGACACCCGCCAGTCACCTTTAAGCAACGAGTGCTCATAATGGTGGAGCCAGTCTCGCGTAAGCATACGCGTAATGTCGGTCCGGGCCGCTTCTTCTCACAATACCGCCGAACCAAAGTATGACATGCTGGTAAGCAGTATGACTAGTATCGTCCACAACTCACTTGTGTTCTACTCGTGCATATCATCTACGCATAGACCTGGCTCAGATGCCACTGTTGGGGAACGTAGTATTTTAAAATTTTCCTACGATCACGCAAGATCTATCTACCATATGCATAGCAACGAGAGGGGAGAGTGTGTCTACGTACCCTCGTAGACCGATAGCGGAAGCGTCAAGTGACACGGTAGATATTGTCGAACTTCTTCGCGATTCAACCGATCAAGTACCGAATGTACGGCACCTCAGCGTTCAGCACACGTTCAGCTTGATGACGTCCCACGAGCTCTTGATCCAGTTGAGCTTCACGGGAGAGTTTCGTCAGCATGACGGCATGGTGACGGATATGATGAAGTTACCGACGCAGGGCTTCGCCTAAGCACTACAACGGTATGACTGAGGTGTGTTTCTGTGGAGGGGGCACCGCACATGGCTGGAGAGAACAACTTGTGTGTTCTAGGCTGCCCCCCTGCCCCCGTGTATAAAGGAGCAAGGGGGGAGGCCGGCCGGCCCTCCTATGGTGCGCCAAGAGGAGCAATCCTACTAGGAATAGGATTGCCATCCTATTCCTAGTAGGAATCACCAAGAGAGATAGAGGGGGGAGGAAAGAGAGGGAGAGAAGGAGAGGGAAAGACGGGCCGCGCCCCCTCCCCTAGTCCAATTCGGACTACCCCTTGGGAGGGGGCGTGCCACCTCCTGGCTGCTGCCCTCTTTCTTCCCTAAGGCCCACTAGGGCCCAACTTTCCCCCGAGGGGTTCCGGTAACACCCACGGCACTCCGGTTAATTCCAAAACTTTCCAGAACACTTCCAGTGTCTGAATATTAATCTTTACGTCTCGGACATTTTGAGACTCCTTGTCATGTCTGTGATCTTATCTGGGACTCCGAACTACCTTTGGTATATCAAAACTAATAAACTCATAATACCATTCGTCATCAAACGTTAAGCGTGCGGACCCTACGGGTTCGAGAACTATGTAGTAATGATCGAGACTCATCTCCGGACAATAACCAATAGCGGAACCTGGATGCTCATATTGGCTCCTACATATTCTACGAAGATCTTTACCGGACAAACCGCATAACAACATACGTTGTTCCCTTTGTCATCGGTATGTTACTTGCCCGGGATTCGATCGTCGGTATCTCAATACCTAGTTCAATCTCATTACCGGCAAGTCTCTTTACTCGTTCCGTAATACATCATCTCGTGACTAACTCATTAGTCATTTGCTTGCAAGGCTTATTATGATGTGTATTACCGAGAGGGCCCAGAGATACCTCTCCGACACTCGGTGTGACAAATCCTATTCTTGATCTATGCCAACACCACGAATACCTTCGGAGACACCTGTAGAGCATCTTTATAATCAGCCAGTTACGTTGTGACGTTTGATAGCACACAAGGTGTTCCTCCGATATACGGGAGTTGCATAATCTCATAGTCATATGAACATGTATAAGTCATGAAGAAAGCAATAGCAGTACAACTAAACGATCATAGTGCTAAGCTAACGGATTGGTCTTGTCCATGACATCATTCTCCTAATGATGTGATCCCGTTGATCAAATGACAACACATGTCTATGGCTAGGAAACATAACCATCTTTGATCAATGAGCTAGTCCAGTAGAGGCATACTAGGGACATACTGTTTTGTCTATGTATTCACACATGTACTAAGTTTCCGGTTAATACAATTCTAGCATGAATAAAAGACATTTATCATGATATAAAGAAATACAAATAACATCTTTATTATTGCCTCTAGGGCATATTTCCTTCAGATGAAGCAAAAGGTCAATGATTTCAAGGATCACATTGCACTATTCCAGTGGGACCGTATGATCTCCAAGATGGCCAAATGAATAAAGATGGAAGTAATGCTCGACCATACCAAACTATGTGGATGGAAGCATTTGTTATGAAGTACTTTTGAAATTGAGCTAAGGATGTAATAAAGGATTTGATATGAATAGAATATGAAGTATGGATGAACTAGTGCGTTTGTTTCTGGGATACTTTTCTGTGGGAACACTTCACCAATGGAAAGGAAAATGTTGTTCCAGAGAGTGGAGTTTGGAAAAAATAAGTTGGAGTTTTGTTTAGACATGATGGTTACCCCAAGAGTATGACGGAATGAAGTACAATTGCATTTAAGAAGGGGTGTGATGTTGGGATATGGAACAATAGTAATCTCCAAGGATAAGTTAAAGATATACAAGTGTTGAAGTGGGCCCATAAGCCACATGACCCAGGATTTAGAAAGGAGCAAGCACAATATTGTTGCAGGAAGAATTCTGGAAGAAGGTGTGAGTTCATCAGCAGACGTTTCATAAGAAGTTACGTAAAACCCAAAAGTTGTGAAGAAACGATAGATATTTTTGTTTGGCTTGCAGGACCAATGGATCTATCCGAGCTTCGTTTGCGGATAAGTGAATTTATGCACTGCTTGTGAGGATGCCCAAGTGTTAGAATACGTGATTCACTATCTGCGTATGTGGTAACGATTTAAGTACGAGATGGATTGGCCCCTATACCGAAGACTTCTATCATGAGCTATCATATGTTGATGGAAAATCAGAGAGCCTTAAGACCCTAGACGAGTGTTGACACGACAAGCCAAAAACCTTAGAATGACAGGGCGATGGAAACCCTGTAAAAGCACCCGTTGCCAATCGTAGGTTATACGGTGAGATTCAACCCAGACCCATTTTGTGCAAGAACCATCAATTGTTGACCACCATGAGATTTGCGATAGTTGTTTAGAATTGGCGCGAGACCTGAAAAGCCTCAGAAGAATCTTATTTTAGTGTAAGGACTCAAGATTTTGAGGAAGAAGTTATGCCCATACCAGGAGAGCATGAGTGAAGGCGTTATCCCGGATATTAAGAAATGACAGACACCGTCAACCCAAAGGACAAGTACATGAGTTTTTTCGGAACCGTGACCATGTTTTTAAGGGTGGTAGCACCCCAGACCTTTGGGTTTATTAATGGATTTTCAAGAATACTCCCCAAACCTAACCTTCTTTCTAGCCTCTCTGAATCTCGAGGATAAGATTCACTATAAGGGTGGTAGTTTGTAACATCCCAAAATTCTAAATTTTGGAATTTTAAATTAAATACATAATTATGAGTGTTTGTTTGATTTTTGTGTGATTGACTGTGTGAAATTGAATGGAATTTGAAATTTCTTTTTGAAAGTTCAATGAGAGGCAACAAAAGCACTTTCCCAAACTTTCACCTTTGCATTTTGATCTCCAAGAATTCAAATTCATTTCATCTCCAAGACCCTAGATTGAAGATAATATGACTTCTTCATTTAAAGAAATGAAAAGGGTTTTGAAAATGTTTTGAATTCCATTTGAAATATTCTAATATAGAAACTGTAAGCAACTCAATGAGTTCATGAGAGAAGATAAAATGAATTCTTCAAATTGGAGAAAGAGAGTTGGAAGTTTCAAAGAAATAATTTCAAAGTCACTTTGAAGTTACTCGAAATTCAAATTAAAAACCAATTCGGAGTTATTTGGTTTTTATTCAAATTATTTCAATCCTAAAAATAAATAAATGGAAATAAGGGTAAAATGATTCCCTTTAATGGATAATTAGGAGAAAATAAATTTGAAATCATTTTGGTATTTTAGAAATGATTTTTATTGGTTTTAAATGCAATAGTGGCACTGTTTCAATTTTCCGAAATTTTAGAGAATTTATTTGAACTTAAATAATAGTTTATCTTATTCCAGTTATTTTCTGAGAATTTTGGTATATAAGATGCATATGTTGATTTTTATTTTCTCTCTGTGATTTTTTTCTTTCTTTTTGTTAAGAAAACACAACATACACACACCGGCCCAGCCCCAGCGCCCGAGTGCCCCAAGCCGCTCGTTCGCCTCGCTCGCTCGCCCACACGCCCTCTCTCCCGCTTGCTCTCGCTGCCAGGAGGGGGCCGCTCCCTAGGCCTTCGTCCCCAACCTCCGTCCGCACCGCAATCACGAGCTCGCCGTGCTCGCCGCAACCGCCAGCCGCACCCTCGGAATAGGGCTTATCCGCAGGTCCCGAGCTCTCTCTCCCCGCCTATAAAAGCCCCGGTACACCCTTATCCGATCCTGCCCCTCCTATACCATTCACGCCGCCCGTAGCCATCGCCGTCGTCACATGCATCTCGCTGGAGCCGGAGCACCTTGCCGTCAATTTCATCGCCCGTAGACCACCCGACCTCCACTCTTTCTGTCAATCTCTTCTCTCGAGCCACCGCAGTGTTTTGACATCTTCATCTTGCACTAGGTCCACCGGAGACGACGCCCCGACGACCCGCGCCCCGCCGGAGCACCGCCGCCCTCGCCTTGCCCGTCCCGGCCACCACCACCGGACCGCCCTGCCGCGGCCGACCTTCCGGACTCCTCCGTCGCCGCCGTCGAGGACCACCGCAGCCGCTGCCCCGTCCGCCGCCCGACGTCCCCGCCACCGCCCCTGTACGTCGTCGTCGTCGCTGTAAGCCCCGTCGTCCGCTTCTTTTAGTTTAGTTTAGTTTTTTTAGTTTTTTTATATATTTTTATTTAGATCGGTTAACTCCGGTTTTAGATTAAACATATCGGTTTAGATAAACCATCTGGGTTTTTTTCTCTCTTAGCCACGGTAGTTGTTTTACTTAATTAGCGGCCGTTCGCCGAATAAGTTCCGCAGCGGACACTGCTCAGCCACCAGCAGCCCGCCAAGTGCCCAAGGGCCTGTTCGTGGTAGATTCTTCTAGTTTTCTTTTCTGTTTAGTCCCTAGAATTTCAGATTAGTCCCTAGACTTCGGATAGATGTATCTTTTTAAATGTAAATCCAAATAAAATGAAACCAACGCCAAAATGTTTGTATCAAAATGCTTTATCCAGAGAACCCACTTGAAAACTTTTGGCCAATTTCAAAATTTAAACTTATTCAGATTTGAATTCAAACTTCGTTCGGTCATAACTTTTAAATAGTAGCCCGGATGAGTTGATTCTTTTTGCACCGTGTCACCGTAGCCAAAAACTACTACTTGGACCTTTGTCACAACATTTTTTCACACAAATATGATCTGTCTATGATAGTTTTATTACTATGCTTTATATGCACGATAGATCACATTGCAGTTTTGCACCCTATGTCACTTAGTGTTTTGCACCTAGAATTTTGCATGCAAGTTATGTGTGTTGGGATTCCATTTGGTTTTCTGAGTCTTTTGTGTTGCATGTTATTGCTCTCTGGAATGATTGCTTATGTATGTTATTTTACTTTGACGACAGACTGTCCGGAGTGCGAAGCCGAGTACTATCGATCTCTAGGATTCAACTACCATTATCAAGGCGAGTTCACATTTGACCATACTTTTCATTACCTATGTTTTATATGCACTTAGTCCGTTGTAGTAGGATTGCGTGGTAGGGATTTTATGCCGGTTGGCTATACACCCAGTAGTTCGTTGAGGTAGGTCTGAACTATACAATCTTTGTCACCACCGTGTAAGTTTATTTTTGCCTCGCCAATGTAGACGTGGATTGGGAAGTGTTCATGGTGAGACATAAGTGACAAGGTAGTAAGTAGGACCTAATTAATGAACTTCCTGGGCGGAAATTTGGTTTGAAAGGTGACGATGTACAGTGGGAGCATGCATGGAAGATCCATGGTGGTGCACCACTAGTGGTCCGTCCGCCCAGGCTCGAAGGGATCAAACGTGTTTTCATGTCTAGAAGCTTACGTGTGCAGCCAGAAGCCAATATGGGCTCTGGCTTAGTTGAGTAGTTAATGTGACCTCTTCCGGGATGGGCTAGCACATGTGTAACATCCCAATTTTTTAATTTGGAATGTTATGCATAGATCATATTGTATTGCATTTTTTATTGCACTTGCGAGTTGCGATCCTCGAAAATTCTAAGCAACTCAAGGACCTCCGGAGAGAGTTGGGAATTCTACCGTTTTCGTATTTGAGTTTTCTCGGATACCGATGCGGGGATCGCTTCGGTTTTAATAGTTTTCTTCCCTAAAAATATTTCTTCATAATATATATGAGCGGACATAATATGACTTCTCTAAAACAAAAGAAATATTGGGGGAAAATATTAAAATCACTTTTGGTTTTATTCGGATTTATTTGCAATTTTATTTGCATAGGGAAAAATGCGTATTTTTCAAAATTCCATTTAGGTCCGGGAAAAATGTTCACTTTGTCCTAATTATTATTAGAGGACGGTGAAAATTTATTTCAGAATTTTTCGTCTCCGTTTAGTATTTTATTTTTGAGTTTTTCTATGTTAGGATTTTAAAAAAAGGGTTTCAGACCGAACTAGGCCGAAGGCCCAGCCAGCCCGTGTGCCACCGCCTGCCTCCCGTGGCTAAGCCGGACTCCCATCGGAGTCCGAGCTGCCGACGCTGCCGCCGCCTTGGCCCCTCGGCCAAGCAAGCCCCCGGCCTTTATAAGCAGCCCCCCCTCCGTCGCCTCCACACCGCCGCCCGTGCCGCCGCACATCGCCGCCCGCGCCGTGCCCCGCCGCCGCCCGTGCCGCCGCACTCCGCCGCCACTGCCGCACGCTGCCGCCACTGCTGTCGTGCCCCACCGGAGCCGCCGCCGCCTTGGCCGCCGCCGTCGCCTCGACCCCGCCGTTGCCCGCCGCCCGACCCGATAGGTAACGGTCGGTGTTTTTTAGACCGTTCGGTTTTTTAGAAACCTAGATCTGTTTTATTAAATAGATCGGTTCGGTTTTTTTCGGTTTAGTTAGTTAGCGGACGTTCGTCCATATATTCGTTTTAACGAACGCTGTCCGCCCGTTAGTCGGAAACAACGAACGTTCGTTGGTTCGCCCGTTCGTCAGTTTTCTTTTCGGGGCTTTTTCCGCGATTATTTTTGATCGGGATTTCTGCCTTGATCTTGTTTTTAGTTTTTCTTTTTCCCTCGAGAGTCGGAATCAGGCGATTCAAAAGCCCAGATCTTTATCTCGATGCCCTCTTTCCGTTTAACCAACTTGAACAAGGTTTTTCTACTGTAAAAGTTGACCTCAGACTAATCTAGTAAACGGATCTTGCTTCTTTCATAGTTTGAGTTTCGTTGCTCCATTTGATTTGATTCTTTTTGCGAACCGGAGTTCTTAAGTTGAACTTTCTGGTTAGATCTTCTTATTTGTAGCTCTATTTGTGCATCTTTGATTGTTTGCTTATGTATGCTACTGTTTGCTTGTGATAGAATTCCCGGAGTGCGAAGCGTGCTACTATGAGTCTCTAGGTTTTGCGAATCATCAGCAAGGCAAGTAACACTTTGATCACACCCCTTTATTACCCAATTTTTATGCATTAGATCAAACCCTCACACATTGCATGAGTAGGATCTCTTAAATTGTCGGTCTGGGAAGTAGTTTGAGGTAGAGCCTATTACCTGCATTATTTTCAAACCCTTGGGAGTTACTTCTACGTTATGCTTAGGTAGCCATGCTATGCTCGTAGACGTGGTTTGGGTTTGAGTGAAATCCATGACAGATGTGAGATGTTAATTAATGGTTCAACATAAGGTGGCTAGTTGAATACACATTTGGGTGGATTGGTTGCAGGGCACCTGGAGAATCCAGTGTTGTCCTAGGAAATCCCTGGGGTACCGTGTGATTTTTCCTATGGAATGCCACCCAGGCTCAAACGGATCATATAAAACTATTCATGCTAGAAACTTCCATGTCCAGCCACAATGCCATTATGGGCTCTGCCATAGTATGAGTAAGTTGTGTGAGCTCTTTCAATGGTGGACTAGCAGATGTAGGGGAAAGTAGGTGTACGGGTCCACCCGGGGTAAAGAGTAAATGCTTCTGAAAGACTGTGTCTCGGTCATCCGTTTCTCAAACACGTTGCAGTGTGAGAAATCCAACGGAGGAGATCGAGTCTTGTGGGGAAAAGTGTGCAAACCTCTACAGAGTGTACAAACTGATCATGATTAGCCGTGTCCCCGGTTATGGACAAATCTTGAGTATATTGTACTTGAATTGTTGGTTGATCTCATCACTTTAAAAATTAATTTGTTGGGTTAATGATGACTATTTTAATTGGGATTGAGTTGGAGGTACCTTCTCAATGATGTTTCAACTACCATGATAGTCAAAATAAAATTTATTCCTTTGTTGTAGGGAAAAATTGGCTTCATGCAAAAACTTTAACCTTAGAGCCTCCACCAGCCAAATATGCATATAATGTTAGCCTTTATTCTGTTACCTGCTCTACTGTGTTATCTTGCCAGCATATTCCATGTGCTGACCCGTTTCGAGCTGCAACATGTTACGTTGCAGACTTTTCACACGAGGATTAAGATGTGCTAGGTCCTTTGTCATGCACTCTGCTATGCCGTTAGAGTTGATGGACTCACTTATTTTCCAAGCCTTCCGCTATTATTTTGTTAGATGGCCTTATGCCATAGACTTTTGTAATAATTTCTCTTTTGAGACATTCGATGTAATAAGTGTTTGATTGCCACTCTGTTATAAATCCTTCAAGTACTGTGTGTGTCAGCATTACCGATCCAGGGATGACACTGAAACACAGAGACTTCGGTCCATTCGGATCGTGGTCGCTACAAGATGTAGAATGAGTAGGTGTACCGGCCTATCCGTGGGTTAAAGGGAAATACTTTCGAAAGACTATGTCTTGATCATCCTATTCTCAAACACCAGGCAGTGCGAGAACTTCAAGGGAGGCGATCGAGTCTTGTGGGGAAAAGTGCGCAAACATCTGCAGAGTGTCAACCTAATCGATTAGCCGTGTCCTCGTTTATGAGCATCTTGAGCATCTGGTAGTGGAAATGTCGGGAGATCTCATCACTCTTAATTTAATTAGTGGGATTAAACAAACTTTGGGAATGGATTGAGTTGGGGTTGCGATCTCAATCTTATGCAATTTTTGTAGCAGTAGCATAACTTATTTTATGATAGGGAAAAATTAGGTTTATGCAAAGTTAACCATAGAGCCTCCACAACCATATTGCATATAGAGATAGGGTTACTTTCATCTGCCATTATCTGTCATCTTGCCAGTACATTCCATGTACTGACCTACACGGATGCAACGTCTCATGTTGCAGATATTTCTACGACGGGTAAGAGTTACGATGCAACGTTACGATTTACACTCAACTTGCCGTTGGCGTTGATGGGACTCCACACCCATTTTTCTGTTTCTGCTGAGACATATGAGGTATATATCAGTTTTACATTACTTATACATGTGATTGAACTTTGATATATACATTGATGTACTGTGTGTGGCAGCATACTGATCCAGGGATGGCACAAATACGCAGAGGCTTGACCGTTTGAGGTCGGGTCGTTACATACACCAAGAATTAGAGAGGTTCATAAAGGGCTAGAAACACATTTGTCTAGTTGAATAAAATAATATAGGAATGAGCACCAAGCTAAGACAAGTACGGGAATGCATCATCCTAATTGTGAAGTGCTGACAAGATAACCAATTGCCAACAACAACTAAGGCTGAGCCAGAGGCCAGGAAATTAGGAAGCAGGGAATCTTCTTCCAGCTTGCTAGAAGTTAGCATGCATGGATCCTGCCATGTAATAGGTAGATCTGATTAGTAGATGTATTTCACAATACCATCAGTTTTGTCGGTTGTGGAGTTGCCTTACAAAATTTATTGTCGAAAATCCAAAGCCTGCATCTTACCTCATGTCAACTCGATTGTGTAGTCTTTCTTCACAATTTTTTATTGTTCCATGCCAATATTCTACAACTTTCATATAATTTTGGCAACTTTTTATACTATTTTTTGGGACTAACATATTGATCCAGTGCACAATGCCAGTTCCTGTTTGTTGCATGTTTTTGGTTTTGCAGAATATCCATATCAAACGGAGTCCAAACGGAATAAAAACGGACGGAGATTTTTTTTGGAATATATGTGAATTTTGGGAAGCGAAACTAAGACGAGATGATGCCCGAGTGGGCCACGAGGGTCGGGGGTGCGCCCCCCTGCCCAGGGCGCGCCCTGGGCCCTCATGGCCACACCGTAAGGCGGTTGATGCCCTTCTTTCGCGGCAAGAAACCTAATTTCCAGATAAAAATTGTGTCAAAATAGAGCCCAATCGGAGTTACGGATCTCCGGGAATTTAAGAAACGGTGAAGGGCCAGAATCTGTGAACGCAGAAACAGAGAGAGACAGAGAGACAGATCCAACCCCTCCGCCGCCATAGAGGCCATGGAGCAGAGGGGAAGCTCTTCTCCCACCTAGGGAGAAGGTCAAGGAAGAAGAAGAAGGAGGGGGGCTCTCTCCCCATCGCTTCCGGTGGCACCGGAGAGCCACCGGGGCCATCATCTTGTGACGGCGATCTACACCAACACCTCCGTCATCTTCACCAACATCTCCATCACCTTCCCCCATCTATCCACACCGGTCCACTCTCCCGCAACCTGCTGTACCCTCTACTTGAACATGGTGCTTTATTCTTCATATTATTATCCAATGATGTGTTGCCATCCTGTGATGTCTGAGTAGATTATCGTTGTCCTATCGGTGATTGGCGAATTGCTATGATTGATTTAAATCACTTGTGGTTATGTTGCTGTCCTTTGGTGCCCATCATATGAGCGCGCGCGTGGATCACACCATAGGGTTGGTTGTATGTTGATAGGACTACGTATTGGAGGGCAAGAGTGACAGAAGCTTTAACCTGGCATAGAAATTGATGCATACAGGATTGAAGGGGGACCAATATATCGTAATGCTATGGTTGGGTTTTACCTTAAAGAACGTTAGTAGTTGCGAATGCTTGCTAATAATTCCAATCATAAGTGCATAGAATTCCAAGTAAGGGATGAGATGCTAGCAGTGGCCTCTCCCACATAAAACTTGCTATCGGTCTAGTAACGTAGTCAATTGCTTAGGGGCAAGTTCGTAACTCCTACCACACTTTTCCACACTCGCTATCATTAAATTTATTGTTTCTTTATCTTAACAGCCCCTAGTTTATATTTGCGTGCTCTTTATATTCTTGCAAACCTATCCAACAAAAACTACAAAGTACTTCTAGTTTTATACTTGTTCTAGGTAAAGTAAACGTCAAGCGTGCGTAGAGTTGTATCGGTGGTCGATAGAACTTGTGGGAATATTTGTTCTGCCTTTAGCTCCTCGTTGGGTTCGACACTCTTACTTATCTAAAGAGGCTACAACTGCCCCCCTACACTTGTGGGTTATCAAGACCTTTTTCTGGCGCGATTGCCGGGGAGCAGTAGCGTGGGGTGAATAATATCGTGTGTGCTTGTTGGCTTTATCACTAAGTAGATTTTATTTGCTGTTCTAAGTTGTTCTCTATCTTTAGTTATGGATATGGAACACTAAATACCAAAAAACTTAGGTGTACTTGCTACTCATGGAGATGGGGAACCTCCTAAAACCCTCGATGCTCATTATGTGAAAGATATTATGTACTACTTTGATAATCCTGAGAAAACCCCATTCAACTATGTAATGGGAGTAACGTTGGATCAACGTGAATACTTTAGGGATTATCTCTTGACACAAAAAGGGAAACTGTTATGGGATCAAATTCATATGTGGCATTGGTATGCTCGGCAACTATGCTTGAGATATGATTATACTTGTTTCTCTAGGATGAAGGCTCCACACGTTCCCTTTTCATGCAAATTTAATGATAATGAAACCTTAGCTTCTTATGCTAATGGTATATATGATTATTATGATGTGGAACAAATAGAAGAATTCATTGCTTTTAAGGGTGCTTGTGAAATTGAATCTCTGTTTAAAAAGAATGATGCTTTTGATGATGATGTTTCTAGGCCTGAAAATCTTGCTATATTGAAATCTTGCTATTTGAATTATGAATATAACTCCAATATTGATGCGTTTATTGAGAATGTCTCTGTTGTCCAAGAAGAGACTAATATTTTGCAGGAGTCTATGGAAAAAGAAATTGATGACATTGTGAGCTCATTGGATGAAAAATATGAGGATGAGAGCGAAGAACAAAAGGAGGAAGAGCGGATTAGCTACCCGTGCCCACCTTCTGATGAGAGTAACTCTTCAACTCATACATTGTTTAATTTCCCTTCATGCTTACCGAAGGATGATTGCTATGATCCCGTTGATTCTTTTGAAATATCCCCTTTTGATGATGCTTGCTATGCTTGTGGCCAACATGCCAATATGAATTATGCTCATGGAGATGAACTTGCTATAGTTCCATATGTAAAACATGAGATTGTTGCTATTGCACCCACGCATGATAGTCCTATTATCTTTTTGAATTCTCCAAACTACACTATATCGGAGAAGTTTGCACTTATTAAGGATTATATTGATGGGTTGCCTTTTTCTGTTACACATGATGATTTTTATGAATATAATATGCATGCGCTTGCTGCTCCTACTTGCAATTATTATGAGAGAGGAACTACATCTCCACCTCTCTATGTTTCCAACACGATAAAATTGCAAGAAACTGCTTATACTATGCATTGGCCTTTACTTGATGTGCATGAATTGTTCTTTTATGACATGCCGATGCATAGGAAGAGAGTTAGACTTCGTTGTTGCATGATATATATCACTTTGTGCTCACTACTAAATGCCAAATCATTGTTAATTAAAATTGGCTTTGATATACCTTGGGATCCGGGTGGATCCATTACTTGAGCACTACATGCCTAGCTTAATGGCTTTAAAGAAAGCGCTGCCAGGGAGACAACCCGGAAGTTTTAGAGAGTCATTTATTTCTGTTGTGTGCTTTTATAAAGTTTTAAAACAAAAAAATAAAGAGGGGAACCTAAAATTTTTTCAAAAAGAAAAGTGAAAGTAAGAAGGACGAGCACCGTTGAAGTGGGGGACGTCCTTGAACTTTGTTCATGCCCATAGAAACTTTGTGAATCTTAATTATAGAAAGTTTTCAACAAAAATAATTATCCCCTTGTACAATTCCATTGTATTATAAAAATAATGTGCCAAGGTTTGCCTTTAGGATGTTTACAATGCTTGTTGGTTTGTGCGGTGCAGGACAGAAACTTTAGCTGTAGTGTGCGATTTTACATTTTTTGCTGGAACGTCAAATGGTTCTGAAACTTTTTGCACTGTCTTTCTATACAAATTTTTGATTTTTAATAATTTTGGCATAATTGTTCAAGTATCATAAGTATGGTTAATGTTCATATTATTACATACTGTTCTGTCTTAGACAGATTCTGTTTTTGATGCATAGTTTGCTTGTTTTGATGAAACTATCAATTTCTATCAGTGGATTAAGCCATGGAAAAGTTATATTACAGTAGCTACAACGCAAAAACAAAATATGAATTGATTTGCAACAGTACTTAGAGTAGTGATTTGCTTTATTATACTAACGGATCTTACCGAGTTTTCTGTTGAAGTTTTGTGTGGATGAAGTGTTCGAAGATCGAGGAGGACTCGATGTGAGGAGAAGAAGGAGAGGCAAGAGCTCAAGGTTGGGGATGCCCAAGGCACCCCAAGTAAATATTCAAGGAGACTCAAGCGTCTAAGCTTGGGGATGCCCCGGAAGGCATCCCCTCTTTCTTCAACAAGTATCGGTATGTTTTCGGATTCGTTTCATTCATGTGATATGTGCAACTCTTGGAGCGTCGCGTGCTTTCTATTTTTCCTTTTAATAAATGCACCATGCTGGTATGAGATAGTCCTTGGTTTATTTATAGAATTCTCTTAGCACTTCACTTATATCTTTTGAGTATGGCTTTATAGAATACTTCATGTGCTTCACTTACATCATTTGAAGTTTGGATTGCCTGTTTCTCTTCACATAGAAAACCGCCATTTGTAGAATGCTCTTATGCTTCACTTATAATTGTTACAGCGTGGGCATAACTTTTGTAGAAATAATTAAAACTCTCTTCCTTCACTTATATCTATTTAGGGAGTTGACAGGAATTGGTCATTCACATGGATAGTCATAAAATCCTACATAAACTTGTACATCACTGAATATGATATGTTTGATTCCTTGCAATAGTTTTGCGATATAAAGATGGTGATATTAGAGTCATGCTAGTGGGTAGTTGTGGATTGTAAAAATACTTGTGTTGAGGTTTGTGATTCCCGAAGCATGCACGTATGGTGAACTGTTATGTGACGAAGTTGGAGCATGATTTATTTATTGAGTGTCATCCTTTGTGTGGAGGTCGGGCGCGCGCGATGGTTAACTCCTACCAAACTCCCCCCTAGGAGCATGCGTGCAGTACTTGGTTTTGATGGCTAATAAATTTTTGCAATAAGTATGTGAGTTCTTTATGACTAATGTTGAGTCCATGGATTATACGCACTCTCACCCTTCCACCATTGCTAGCCTCTCTTGTACCGCGCAACTTTCGCCGATACCATACACCCACCATATACCTTCCTCAAAACAGATACCATACCTACCTAGTATGGCATTTCCATAGCCATTCCGAGATATATTGCCATGTAACTCCACCGTTCCGTTTGTTATGACACGCACCATCATTGTCATATTGCCTTGAATGATCTTAAGATATCTAGCATGATGTTTCCATGCCTTGTCCCTTTTTTGATGTCATTGCTATGCTAGATCATTGCACATCCCGGTACAATGCCGGAGGCATTCACATAGAGTCATATTTTGTTCTAGGTTTGAGTTGTAATCTTTGAGTTGTAAGTAAATAAAATTGTGATGATCTTTACTATTAGAGCATTGTCCCATGTGAGGAAAGGCCAAATAAAAAAAAGATGGCAAAAAATAGAGAGGGGCTAAAAAAAAGATAAAGCCCCTCCAAAAAACAAAAAAATGAGAGAAAAGAGAGAATGGACAATGCTACTATCCTTTTCCACACTTGTGCTTCAAAGTAGCACCATGATCTTCATAATAGAGAGTCTCTTGTTTTGTCACTTTCATATACTAGTGGGAATTTTCATTATAGAACTTGGCTTGTATATTCCAACGACGGGCTTCCTCAAATGCCCTAGGTCTTCATGAGCAAGCAAGTTGATGCACACCCACTAGTTTTCTTTTTGAGCTTTCATACACTTATAGCTCTAGTGCATCCGTTACATGGCAATCCCTACTCACTCACATTGATATCGATCGATGGACATCTCCATAGTCCATTGATTTGCCTAGTTGATGTGAGACCTTCTCCCACCTTTTGTCTATCACCACCTTCTATTCCACGCATAGTGCTATGTCCATGGCTCACGCTCATGTATTGCGTGAAAGTTGAATAGGTTTGAGAATAATAAATTATGAAACAATTGCTTGGCTAAAACCGGGGTTGTGCATGATTTAAATACTTTGTGTGGTGAAGATGGAGCATAGCCAGACCATATGATTTTGTAGGGATAACTTTCTTTGGCCATGTTATATTGAAGAGACATGATTTCTTTATTAGTATGCTTGAAGTATTATCGTCCTAATGTCAAATGATAGACTATTGCTTTGAATCACTCGTGTCTTAATATTCATGCCATGATTAGATTACATGATCAAGATTATGCTAGGTAGCATTCCACATAAAAAATTATCTTTTTTATCATTTACCTACTCGAGGACGAGAAGGAATTAAGCTTGGGGATGCTGATACGTCTCCGTCATATCTATAATTTTTTATTGTGCCAATATTCTACAACTTTCATATACTTTTGGCAATTTTTTATACTATTTTTTGGGACTAACGTATTGATCCAGTGCCCAGGGCCAGTTCCTGTTTGTTGCATGTTTTTTGTTTCGCAGAATATCCATATCAATCGGAGTCAAAACGGAATAAAAATGGGCGGAGATTCTTTTTGGAATATATGTGAATTTTGGGAAGAGAAACTAACACGAGGCGATGCCCGAGTGGGCCACGAGGGTGGGGGCGCGCCCCCTGCCCAGGGCGCGCCCTGGGCCCTTGTGGACACACCGTAAGGCGGTTGATGCCCTTCTTTCACCGCAAGAAAGCTAATTTCCGAACAAAAATCATGTCAAAAGATGAGTGCAATCGGAGTTACGGATCTACGGGAATTTAAGAAATGGTGAAGGGCCAGAATCTGGGAACGCGGAAATAGAGAGAGATGGAGAGACATATCCAACCCCTCCGCCGCCATGGAGGCCATGGAGCAGAGGGGAAACCCTTCTCCCACCTAGGGAGAAGGTCAAGGAAGAAGAAGAAGAAGGAGGGGGGCTCTCTCCCCCTCGCTTCCGGTGGCACCGGAGTGCCACCGGGGCCATCATCGTGTGATGGAGATCTACACCAACACCTCCGTCATCTTCACCAACATCTCCATCACCTTCCCCCATCTATCTACAGCGGTCCACTCTCTCGCAACCCGCTGTACCATCTACTTGAACACGGTGCTTTATGCTTCATATTATTATCCAATGATGTGTTGCCGTCCTATGATGTCTGAGTAGATTATCGTTGTCCTATCAGTGATTGGTGAATTGCTATGATTGATTTAAATTTCTTGTGGTTATGTTGCTCTCCTTTGGTGCCCATCAAATGAGCGCGCGCATGGATCACAACATAGGGTTGGTTGTATGTTGATAGGACTACGTATTGGAGGGCAAGAGTGACAGAAGCTTCAACCTAGCGTAGAAATTGATGCATACGGGATTGAAGGGGGACCAATATATCGTAATGCTATGGTTGGGTTTTACCTAAATGAACGTTAGTAGTTTCGGATGCTTGCTAATAGTTCCAGTCATAAGTGCCTAGAATTCCAAGTAAGGGATGACATGCTAGCAGTGGCCTCTTGTAATGCCCCGGATGTAATACTTTCCCTTTTGGGCTTATAATATATCTCCGGCTTCATCTAATTCCTTTTCGGGTTCTTTGTCTTTCGGGCTTTCGTCTTTTTGTTGTGTGAGTGTGTGGCATTCATTCATATCTTGTAGACATGTGCATTGCATTTTGTTTGTGTTGTGGGTTGCATCCGGTTCGTGGCGTTTCTTCCCGTTGTCCGTTTCGTGTTCCGGAGCTCCCTCACGTGTCCGTGACGTCCCGTAGGCCTACTTTGTTGTTCGGGCGTTTTTCGTTACCGGTGTGCCGCGAGGTTGTGTAGTGTGTTGTTGTTTTTTTGTGTGCAACCCGCCTCTCAAATCTCGTCTCGTTTGGACTCCGTTGACTTTTCCCTCCGTTGTCCGTGTGGGTCCGAAGTGCCCTTACTTCGTGTCCCGGAAATACCCCTGCTGCAGTCTCTTTTCTCCGTCTGGGCCTTTTAAATCATCCCCGCGATCGGATCCGTTGGATCCAGATCGGAGGGCTCCTAAACATCCCCTAGTCTCAAACCCTAGTCTAATTGCTTTATATAGACCCCTAGTCTTTTTGGCATTCCCCTTCTTCTTCCCTAAATTTCAGATCTGAGTTCCCCAAAAAATCACGGATCCCGAAGGATCCATCCGCCGCCGCAAATCCTGCCGGCTCGGAGCACCTCGCGGTTCCTTCGCTCTGCCTCCGAGGTCAACGCCTCGAACGACCAGGCTGGGCGCTCGACCAGCTCCCAGCGACCGAGCCGGGCGCTCG
>LR738712.1:667920386-667944655 GCA_902687465.1 Secale cereale
GTCGAGTCCGGCGGGGGTCGGGGCAGCGGCGTCGGGGCAGCGCGCAGGGGTTGGGGCGGTGGCGTCGGGGCAGCGCGAGGGAGAGGGCGAAAGGGGATCCTGCAAGCGAGGGCGAGGGAGAGAGGCCAGAGGAGAGAAGTATATGGATGGGGGCAGAATACTAATGGTGCACCTCCCCTTGGTGCGCCATAAGTACATCTATTCTAATGGCGCACCTCCCCCGTGGTGCGCCATTAGTATATTTTTTATTTCTATTCGAGCCCACAGGTTATCTTCCACCAAACCCCATCTACATCAAACCCCATCTAGTAGCCCGACTGGTCAGCACGCAGCGCAGACACCAGGAGGTCCTGGGTTCGATTCCCAGGCTCCGCAATTTTTGTTTTTATGCATTTTTTTCTCTGCACATATCTTTTTATCCATGCATCCAAATATAACATGTGAGATATGCTAGATGCTGAGAATTTCATGTAGAAAAATAATATGCAGTTTGTTGCCATGTTAACAACATTTAAAATGTTGTTTGATATTTATTTGTGTTTAAATATGTTCAAACTTGTTTAAATCATAACTAAATATCCATAGCTCCAAATTTGACAAACTTTATATGCTTTTGGGAGTAACATATAACCAAGCACAACTAGTCTTTTTTTGGATTTTTAGTTGCATTCATTTGTGAATTAGTAAAACATTTATGAATATGAAAAAATATCATCAAATTTGAAAAAATATTCATGAATTCAAAAAGTGCCCATGAAAAAACATTTATGAATATGTCGAAATACAATCGAGAAATGAAGGCTACAATTTAAATATAATCAATCTTAGCTAGCTATCTGTTCACAATCTTCTTGCCCTTCTTTTTCGCAAATGGAGTTCTTCTCTTGAACGGACGTCCTTTAGGTAGGGTGGTCCTGCTTCTTCTTGTGGTGTATGGCACTTCATCGTCATCGTCATGTTCCATCTTCGGGTCACCGTACTTGTCGAAGTCTTGCTCATTGGCGTCTCCATCCATTCCGATGATCTTCCTTTTGCCTCTCCTCACGACAACACGACTGGGCTTTGACGGGTCGGTAATGAAGAAGCATTGGTCCACTTGGGAAGCCAGTACACATGGCTCATTTTTCGCGGTGACGTTTGCACCCGCGGTCTTGGATTTGGCTTCGGGTATAACCATGGTGGTGAAATACCGGTCTTCTTTTAGGACGCTGTTGGCCCATCTCACACGGAACATCGGGACCTTCTCTCCAGCGTAGCTCAGCTCCCAGATCTCTTCGATCCTTCCGTAGTATTTGTCCTTGTCATTACCGGTGTAGGATTCCATCGTTACCCTGGAGTTCTGATAACCATCGCTCTTCATGTCCTTGTCCTTGGTGTAGAACGTGTACCCATTGATATCGTACACCTCATAGGTCATCAGGTTGTGCTCGGCGCCCTGTGACAACGCAAATATGAGATTTTCTTCTGCGGAAGAATCCTCATGTAAAGGGTACGACAAAAGCTTCTCCTTGAACCAACACATGAAACATGAGTTGTGCTCTTTGATTATATCTCCGTCCGTCCTCTATTGGCCTCGGTCATTGTACGTCTTCTCAATAAAGGTTTTGTGCTCTACCACCCAAGGATCGACCACGTCTATGTGTTGTAGCGCGACTAGGTTTGCTCTTTGAAAGTCGGCGAGTCGACCCTCGAAGTCGACATGCATATCGCGGCGACCCTCGTGGTGACCCCATCCAGCGAGCCTTCCGAGGTGCCTGTTGACGGGCAGACCAACGGGGTTCTCGATGCCTAGATAGATCGTGCAGTAGGAGATGCACTCTAGACGTGACATGTTGCGAACGTATCCTTTGATGACACCATTCATCCTTTCGAACGGCATCATGCTGTGCAGGAACATCGGCCCGAGTTGGATGGTATCCTCCACGATATGGACCAGCAGATGCACCATAATGTCAAAGAATGCGGGCGGGAAGTACATCTCAAGCTCGCATAGTATCACCACAATCTCTTCCTGTAGCCTTCTGAGTTGCCTCACACCAACCGACTTCCGAGAGATGATGTCGAAAAAGTTGCATAGGCCAAATAGCATTTCACGGACGTGCGCGTCCACGATCCCACGGATTGCAACCAGAAGTATCTACGTGATCAGCATGTGACAGTCGTGAGACTTCATCCTGCTGAACTTTTGCTTCGCTGGGTCTAGGTATCTGCTTATCTTCCCTGCGTAACCGTAAGGAATTTTTACTCCTACGAGGCAGGTGAAAATCTGCTCGATCTCCTCCTGACTTAGAGTGAAGCACATGGGAGGGTAGTCATTTCCAGTCTTCTTGGCCTTTTTGCCTTTGCGACGACTTTCCGTGTCCTGCTTCGCCTCATCATCATCATCATCATCATTAGCGTGAAGCTCCTGCCTGATGCCCATTGATTTCAAGTCTGCCATTGCTTTCGGCCGATCTTTGGACCTCTCTGGCATGTTGAGCAGGGTACCAACCAGACTCTCGCACACGTTCTTCATGATATGCATGAAATCAAGGCTGTGAGGCACACGGTGGATCTTCCAGTACGGCAAGTCCCAGAAACCAGACCTCATTTTCCATACCTTCAGTAGCGGCTCTGGCGCCTTTCGCTTCTTTCCCGGCTCTGGCGCTTATTTCTTCTTTCCCGACAGTGGGAAATCTTTCCAATTTTTTAACAGCTCGTATATTTCCTCGCCGCTCCTTGTACGCGGGCGTCTTCGAGGTTCAGTTTCACCATCGAACATAGCCTTGCGTTTCCTCCACGAGTCATCTTCACGAAGCCACCTTCGATGTCCCATGAACACGGTTTTCGAAGACCCGGGATCTCTATCTAGCTGGCGATACATTGTGTCATCCATGCACCTGACGCATCCAGAAAATCCGTGGACCACCTGCCCCGTGACATATCTGTAACCAAGATAGTCGTGCACCGTCGTGAGCAGTGCAGCTCTCATAGGGAAATATTCTTTCTCTGCAGCGTCCCACGTATTGGCTGGCGCTTTCCACATCATGTCTAGCTCCTCTTTCAGCAACCCCATATACAGATTGATGTCGTTCCCTGGTTGTTTCGGCCCTTCAATTAGCATACTCATGTGAATGTACTTCCTCTTCATGCACAACTAGGGGGGAAGGTTGTACATCCACACAAACATAGGCCAGGTGCTATGTGTGCTTCTCTGGCTGCCAAACGGATTGACTCCATCAATGCTGGCGCCCAGCACGATGTTCCTTGGATCGTTCCCAAATTCTAGGTCTTCAGAGTTCAACGCTTGCCATTGGCTCGCATCCTTAGGGTGACTTAGCATCTTGTCTTTTTTATTTATCTCCGGATCATTTCCGTCATCTTCTCGCTTCTTCTCCTCCCTATCCGCGTGCCAACGTAGGAGCTTTGCTACCTTAGGGTCCGCGAAATACCGTTGCAGATGAGGAGTGATCAGAAAGTACCACACCACTTTTCGAGGAGCTTTCTTCCACTTCTTGTATCGAGTGACGCCGCACACCGGACATATGGTAGACTCCGCGTGCTCGTCCCGATAAATGATGCAATTGTTCATGCACACATGGTATTTCATGTGCGGTAAATCCAGAGGACACATGATTTTCTTCGCCTTCTCGAAACTGGTCGGGCACTTGTTCCCCTTGGGAAGACGTTCGTGCCAGAATGACATTTTATCGTCGAAGCATGCGTCGGTCATTTTGTGTTTTACCTTCATCTCTAGACCCATGAGCGTTACTTTCAGGCGGGTATCCTCGGGCCTGCATTCTTCATACAATGGAGTAACCGTGTCTATCTCCAGTTGATACAGCTTGGCTTTCTCTCGGGCGGCAGCTCTTGCGTTATCCGTCTGCTTGAGAAGCAGCTCTTGAATATGAGGGTCCTGCACCCAGCCTCCATCGTCGTCTGCTCCGGCATCTTCATCTAGATCATGATCATGCCCTTCGTCTTGATCTTCCTCATCATCATGTCCGGAATATTCTACATGATTACTGTGTACAGCATCACCGTAGTGATCGTGTCCTGGAGATTCTTTGTCTTCTTGCCCGCCCTCACCGCGGTGGTTGTCTTACTGCACTTCCTCATTTCTTGTCCGGCCATGGACGACTTCATAGTCATCTTCATCACCTTGCCACCGATAGCCATCCACGAAACCATGCAAGAGCAGGTGGTCCCGCACCTTCCCGGAATCCGGGTCTGCAATAAGGCTCTTCAGCTTGCATCTTCGACAAAGACATCTTATCTCCGTCTCGTTCTTTTAAAGCATCTCGGCCTTCACAGAGCTCAAAAACTATTCATGATGCCTACGGTTATCGTGCGGGCCATGGTCGCCTGCGGGGTAGAGCAAAACAATATTTTAGAACCAAGAAAAAATTTGGCACGACTTTCCCTAAAATAGGACCAAAAAGAATGCATAGTGCCAAAATTCTCGTCGAAACGGAAATGAATCAACATTTCGGCAAAATATTGGCAACTATCGCATTTCAAATACCGGTACCTGCAAACACAAACATATATGAAACACCACAAACATACATAGATCTAGCTAGGCCATAAAAAGTGCATGTGCACGGTTGTTGGAGCTCGACGGAGAAAAAAAGATCTACAACATAAAGATAGCTTTCCCCCTTACTTACCTATCAAAAAAGGTAATTTAACCACTTAATTTTGATGAATATATGGTGCAAATGAGGTGAGGAGGAGGAGGCAGCCGACACAAGCTTGGAGGAGGAGGTGGAGAGAATGAAGTGAGGAAAGTGAGTGTGTAGGTGTGGCTGTCCAAAATATCTAGCTGGTCCCACTTTACTAATGGCGCACCACTCAACAATGCGCCATTAGTAACCAGTGTTACTAATGGCGCATTAGTCAGAGGTGCGCCATTAGTAGTTTTGCAAAAAAAATTAAAAAATTAGTACTGGCGCACTGAGTTGGAGGTGCGCCATTACTAGTTAAACTAGTAATGGCGCACTGTGCCACCGTGCGCCATTAGTATGTCTGTAAAAAAAATAAGTTGTTACTAATGGCGCACCGAATGTCTGGTGCGCCATTAGTATTTGGACACTAATGGCGCACTAACACATGGTGCGCCATTAGAATATACTAATGGCGCACCACATGTCTGGTGCGCCATTAGTGGCCATATCATCTATAGCCCTTTTCCTAGTAGTGCAAACCGATAATTCGAAGAGACTTGCAAGGATATTATAATCATACATAAAAGAATTCAGAAAAGAACCAAATATTTCTCATAGATAATCTTGATCATAAACCCACAATTCATCGGATCTCGACAAACACACCGCAAAAAGAGATTACATCGAATAGATCTTCTCGAAGACCGAAAAGAACTTCGTATTGAGATCCAAAGAGAGAGAAGAAGCCATCTAGGTACTAACTATGGACCCGAAGGTCTGTGGTAAACTACTCACAACTCATGGTGAGGCTATGGTGTTGATGCAGAAGCACTCCGTGGTAGATCCCCCTCCGGCGAAGCTCCAAAATAGGCCCCAAGATGGGATCTCACGGGAACAGAAGGTTGCTGCGGTGGAATTAGGGTTTTTTCTCCTCTTCTGATGTTTTCGGGGTACATGGGTATTTATAGGAGGAAGGAGGTGATACGTCCAAAACGTATCTATAATTTCTGCTTGCTCCATGCCTCTTTTGGGTGATATTGCTATGTTATTTGTACACTTCCATACACTTTTGATCATATTTGGACTAACCTATTAACTCAGTGCACCCCAGTGCCAGTTTCTGTTTTCGGCTGTTTTTGTATTTCAGGTTTTCCCATTACGAGAACTGCCACAAAAATCCCGGAAAAATTATATAAAAAATCAGCGTTCCAGAAGCTTCCCGGCACCCGAAGTACAGCCGGAGGGGGGCCACCAGGGCTCCAGGCGCCCTGGTGGCGCGAGCCCCCTCCTTGCCGCGCCGGGGGGCGCCTGGGCCCCCCAGGCCTCCACTGATGCCCCCCTTTGGCATATATTTATATCGTGTCCCGAAACCCTCGAGAAAGGAACCCTTTTTCGTGATCTCATCTCTGTTCCGCCGCCGCCGCGCTTCCAAGATCGGGAGCACCAGGAGAACTCTTCCCGGCACCCTGCCGGAGGGGAGGATCACCACCGGGAGCTTCTCCACCACCATGGACGCCTCCCGGATGAGTTGTGAGTAGTCTCCCTTGGACCATGGGTCCATGACCAGTAGCTATGTGATGTTCTCCTCCCGTTCTTGTGCTTCACTAATTAGTCCTCGTGAGCTGCCCTACATGATCGAGGCACATATGTAATCCTTATGCTGTTGCTATGATAAGTTTGCTGGGATCCGATGGATTGTGAGATTATGTTCTGATTGTGTTTGAGTAATATATTTGATCTACCTCTTTTATATTTATGTTCGTAAGTAATTCTTAAATGTTCTCCGTTGTTATTTATTGCTTTGGCCAAGTAGTAGGTAGTGACTCCAAGAGGGAACATTATGCTTGATTGTGGGTTCATGCCCCTCGATGACTAGCTTGTGTGACAGAAACATGAGTCTAGGGGATGTGCTGTTGCCACAAGGGGGAAAACAACGGTGCTTGTGCCCGCGGGTGCAAGGATTGTTTACTTTACGCAAAGTTCTTTTAATGCAGTTGTCTGTTGCTTTGAGTTTACACTATGGGTGGGACTCGCAACTTAATACCAGCGAGATGTTCTGGATAGATATCTCAAGGTGGATGATTAGTAGTAGATGCAGATGGATTTCGGTCTACTTGCCTTGGCGTACCGCCCATGCTTTGAACCTCTACCTTTCTTGCAACATAGTTAGCATTGGTTTGCGCACATAATTCTGTCAATTGCCCAGCTGTAATTCGTTTACCTCACATAGCTGTTTTATCGTCTTTTGGGAGAGAGACATCACTAGTGAACATCATGGGACCCCGGTCCATATTACCATCATTGATCACATCCGCTATTTACTTTCCTCTTTTACTTATTACTTGCAGCAAAACCTATCACTATTATCACTTGCGTTTAATCCTTTGTAAACGACAAGGCCGGAGGGATTGACAACCTCTCTGTACTCGTTGGGAGCAAAGTTATTTGTATCTGTGTGCAGGTCCACGTTGATTGCTAATATCTGGCACCGTTAGCAGTTGACACCTTCTTGTTGAAACTGGGAGTCTCAGGGAAATCGATCCTTGGTATCTTTGCCAAGGGAAAACTTCCGCTACACTGCATCTCAAACCTTCCAGTTGGGGTAACCAACAAGGGGCGAGAAGCCATCAGGAGGACACCGGAGGACCAACGTGGGGCCGACGAGGCAGTGGGCGCGCCCTGTAGGGGGGGGGGCGACCCCACCCTCGCGGATGCCACATGTGCCCTATTCCGTGGTTCTCAAGTCTCCCGTGAAGATATCGCTCCAAAAATATCTCTCCCAAAGGTTTCATTCCGTTTGGACTCCGTTTATATTCCTTTTCTGTAAAACCCTGAATACTTTGTGTGGTGAAGATGGATCATAGCCAGACCATATGATTTTGTAGGGATAACTTTCTTTGGCCATGTTATTTCGAAGAGACATGATTGCTTTATTAGTATGCTTGAAGTATTATCGTCCTAATGTCAAATGATAGACTATTGCTTTGAAGCACTCGTGTCTTAATATTCCTGCCATGATTAGATTACATGATCAAGATTATT
Organism: Secale cereale; assembly: GCA_902687465.1. Lineage (NCBI taxonomy): Eukaryota > Viridiplantae > Streptophyta > Magnoliopsida > Poales > Poaceae > Secale > Secale cereale. The sequence goes on from LR738712.1 coordinate 667,928,075, forward strand.
CTAGGTAGCATTCCACATCAAAAATTATCTTTTTTATCATTTACCTTCTCGAGGACGAGCAGGAATTAAGCTTGGGGATGCTGATACGTCTCCGTCATATCTATAATATTTGATTGTTCCATGCCAATATTCTACAACTTCCATATACTTTTGGCAACTTTTTATACTATTTTTTGGGACTAACATATTGATCCAGTGCCCAGTGCCAATTCCTGTTTGTTGCATGTTTTTTTTCGCAGAATACCCATATCAAACGGAGTCCAAACGGAATAAAAACGGACGGAGATTTTTTTTTGGAATATATGTGAATTTTGGAAGCAAAACTAACACAAGACGATGCTCGAGTGGGCCTCGAGGGTGGGGGGCGCGCCCCCCTGCCCAAGGCGCGCCCTGGGCCCTCGAGCCCACACCGTAAGGCGGTTTATGCCCTTCTTTTGCCGCAAGAAAGCTAATTTCCGGATACAAATCGTGTCAAAAGATGAGCCCAATCGGAGTTACAGATCTCCGGGAATTTAAGAAACGGTGAAGGGCCAGAATCTGGGAACACAGAAACAGAGAGAGACAGAGAGACAGATCCACTCTCGCAGGGGATCTCGCCCCTCCGCCGCCATGGAGGCCATGGACCATAGGGGAAACCCTTCTCCCACCTAGGGATAAGGTCAAGAAAGAAGAAGAAGGAGGGGGGCTCTCTCCCCCTCGCTTCCGGTGGCACCGGAGTGCCACCGGGGCCATCATCGTGTGACGGCGATCTACACCAACACCTCCGTCATCTTCACCAACATCTACATCACCTTCCTCCATCTATCTACAGCGGTCCGCTGTCCCGCAACCCGCTATACCCTCTACATGAACATGGTGCTCTATGCTTCATATTATTATCCAATGATGTGTTGCCATCCTATGATGTCTGAATAGATTATTGTTGTCCTATCGGTGATTGGTGAATTGCTATGATTGTTTTAAATTGCTTGTGGTTATGTTGCTGTCCTTTGGTGCCCATCATATGAGCGCGCGTGTGGATCACACCATAGGGTTAGTTGTATGTTGATAGGACTACGTATTGGAGGGCAAGAGTGACAGAAGCTTCAACCTAGCGTAGAAATTGATGCGTACGGGATTGAAGGGGGACCAATATATCGTAATGCTATGGTTGGGTTTTACCTTAATGAACGTTAGTAGTTGCGTATGCTTGCTAATAGTTCCAATCATAAGTGCATACAATTCCAAGTAAGGGATGACATGCTAGTAGTGGCCTCTCCCACATAAAACTTGCTATCGGTCTAGTAACGTAGTCAATTGCTTACGGGCAATTTCGCAACTCCTAACACCACTTTTCCACACTCGCTATATTAACTTTAGTAGTGTCTTTATCTTAATAGCCCCTAGTTTATATTTGCATGCTCTTTATATTCTTGCAAACCTATCCCACAAAAACCATAAAGTACTTCTAGTTTCATACTTGTTCTAGGTAAAGTAAACGTCAAGCGTGCGTATAGTTGTATCGGTGGTCGATAGAACTTGAGGGAATATTTGTTCTGCCTTTAGCTCCTCGTTGGGTTCGACACTCTTACTTATCGAAAGAGGCTACAACTGATCCCCTACACTTGTGGGTTATCAAGACCTTTTTCTGGCTCCGTTGCCGGGGAGCAATAGCGTGTGGGGTGAATATTCTCGTGTGTGCTTGTTTGCTTTATCACTAAGTAGATTTTATTTGCTGTTCTAATTTGTTTTCTATCTTTAGTTATGGGTAGGAAACGCAAAATACCAAAAAAAATAATGGTACATGCTGTACCAATGGTAAGAACCACTCAAAATCTATCACACTCCTGAAGCTTATTACTTGGATCATCTTCAATCCCTATGTGCTCGGGCTGAAAACCCAACTAGCTTAGTTTAGGGAAAATCTTTAGATGAGTATGCTTTTTATGTGCGACACCGTATATCTGAAAAAGGGAAACTTTTACTGGATCAAATTCATCGTTTGCAATGCTATGCTTGGAATTTATGTGAAATATATGATTTTACTTGTTGTTCTGAAGACCCTAAGAAACACCTTCCCTACCAATGTGAGTTTAGCGATAATGTAATTGTTTCTTCGTATTTTAAGGGTGTTTATAGTTACTATGATGTTCAACAAATTGAAGAATTTGTTGCTTTTAAGGGTGCTTATGAAATTGCTTCTTTGATTGAAAAGTATGATGCTACTCTTTAAAAATCTGAAAATTTTGCCATATTTAAATATTGTTACGATAATTATGCTTCTAATGCCTATGTTAAACCATATATTGAGGACTCCTCCGCTGTCCAAGAAGAGACTAATATTTTGCAGGAGTCTATGGAAGAAGAAATTAATGACATTATGAGCTCATTGGATGAAAAAGATGAGGAGGAGAGCGAAGAACAAACGGAGGAAGAGCGGATTTATCACCCGTGCCCACCTTCTAATGAGAGTAACTCTTCAACTCATACATTGTTTAATTTCCCTTTGTGCTTACCGAAGGATGATTTCTATGATGATTGCTATGATCCCGTTGATTATTTGAAATATCCCTTTTTGATGATGCTTGCTATGCTTGTGGCCAAGATGCCAATATGAATTATGCTTATGGAGATGAACTTGCTATAGTTCCTTATGTTAAACATGAGATAGTTGCTATTGCACCCACATATGATAGTCCTATTATATTTTTGAGTTCTCCAAACTACATTATATCGGAGAAGTTTGCACTTATTTAGGATTATATTGATGGGTTGCCTTTTTCTGTTACACATGATGATTTTGATGAATATAATATGCATGTGCTTGCTTCTCCTACTTGCAATTATTATGAGAGAGGAACTACATCTCCGCCCCTTCATGTTTCCAACATGATAAAATTGCAAGAAACTGCTTATACTATGCATTGGCCTTTACTTGATGTGCATGAACTGTTCTTGTATGACATGCCTATGCATAGGAAGAGAGTTAAACTTCGTTGTTTCATGACACATATCACTTTGTGCTCACTACTAAATGCCAAATCATTGTTAATTAAAATTGGCTTTGATATACCTTGGGATCCGGGTGGATCCATTACTTGAGCACTATATGCCTAGCTTAATGGCTTTAAAGAAAGCGCTGCCAGGGAGACAAACCCGAAGTTTTAGAGAGTCATTTATTTCTGTTGTGTGCTTTTATAAAGTTTAAAAACAAAAAAATAACGAGGGGAACCTAAAACTTTTTCAATAAGAAAAGTGAAAGTGAGAAGGACGAGCACGGTTGAAATGGGGGAGCTCCTTGAACTTTGTTCATGCCCATGGAAACTATGCAAATCTTGAAATACAGAAACTTTTCATCAAAAATAATTATCCCCTTGTACAATTCCATTCTATTATGAAAATGATGTGCGAAGGTTTGCCTTTAGGATGTTTACAATGATTGTTAGTTTGTACGGTGCAGGACAGAAACTTTGGCTGTAGCGCGCGATTTTACAGTTTTTGCTGGAACGTCAAATGGTTCTGAAACTTTTCGCACTGTCTTTATATAAAAATTGTTTATTTTTCCTAATTTTGGCAGAATTATTCAAGTATAAGAAGTATGGTTAATGTTCAGATTATTACAGACTATTCTGTTTTAGACAGATTTTGTTTTTGATGCATAGTTTGCTTGTTTTGATGAAACTATCAATTTATGTCAGTGGATTAAGCCATTTATATTACAGTATCTACAATGCAAAAACAAAATATGAATTGGTTTTCAACAGTACTTAGAGTAGTGATTTTCTTTATTATACTAACGGATCTTACCAAGTTTTCTCTTGAAGTTTTGTGTGGATGAAGTGTTCGAAGATCGAGGAGGTCTCGATGTGAGGAGAAGAAGGAGATGAAAGAGCTCAAGCTTGGGGATGCCCAAGGCACCGCAAGTAAATATTCAAGGAGACTCAAGCGTCTAAGCTTGGGGATGCCCCAGAAGGCATCCTCTCTTTCTTCAACAAGTATCGGTATGTTTTCGAATTCGTTTCATTCATGTGATATGTGCAGATCTTGGAGCGTCTTTTGCATTTAGTTTTCACCTTTTCATTTATGCACCATGCTGGTATGAGATAGTCCTTGGTTGATTTATAGAATTCTCTTTGCACTTCACTTATATCTTTTGAGTATGGCTTTATAGAATACTTCATGTGCTTCACTTACATCATTTGAAGTTTGGATTGCCTGTTTCTCTTCACATAGAAAACCGCCATTTGAAAAATGCTCTTTTGCTTCAATTATAATTGTTAGAGCGTGGGCATAACTTTTTTTTAGAAAGAATTAAAACTCTCTTGCTTCACTTATATCTATTTAGAGAGTTGACAGGAATTGGTCATTCACATGGTTAGTCATAAATTCCTACATAAACTTGTAGAACACTGAATATGATATGTTTGATTCCTTGCAATAGTTTTGCGATATAAAGATGGTGATATTAGAGTCATGCTTGTGGGTAGTTGTGGATTGTAGAAATACTTGTGTTGAGGTTTGTGATTCCCGTAGTATGCACGTATGGTGAACCGTTATGTGACGAAGTTGGAGCATGATTTATTTATTGAGTGTCATCCTTTGTGTGGAGGTCGGGGGCGCGTGATGGTTAACTCCTACCAACCTCCCCCCTAGGAGCATGCGTGTAGTACTTGGTTTCGATGGCTAATAAATTTTTCCAATAAGTATATGAGTTCTTTATGACTAATGTTGAGTCCATGGATTATACGCACTCTCACCCTTCCACCATTGCTACCCTCTCTTGTACCGCGCAACTTTCGCCGGTACCATACACCCACCATATACCATCCTCAAAACAGCCACCATACCTACCTATTATGGCATTCCATAGCCAATCCGAGATATATTGCCATGTAACTCCACCATTCTGTTTATTATGACACACATCATCATTGTCATATTTCCTTGCATGATCGTAAGATAGCTAGCATGATGTTTCCATGGCTTGTTCGTTTTTTGATGTCATTGATACGCTAGATCATTGCACATCCCGGTACATCACCGGAGGCTTTCATATAGAGTCATATTTTTGTTCTAGTATCGAGTTGTAATATCGAGTTGTGAGTAAATAGAAGTGTGATGATCATCATTATTAGAGCATTGTCCCAAAAAAAGGAAGTAAAGGCCAAAGAAAAAAAGAAAGGCCCAAAAAAAGAAAAAGAAAAAGAAAAAAAAAGAAAAAAAGGTAAAAAGGAAAAAGAAAAAAAAGGAAAAGAAAAGAAAAGGGACAATGCTACTATCTTTTTCCACACTTGTGCTTCAAAGTAGCACCATGATCTTCATGATAGAGAGTCTCCTATGTTGTCACTTCCATATACTAGTGGGAATTTTCATTATAGAACTTGGATTGTATATTCCAACGATGGGCTTCCTCAAATGCCCTAGGTCTTCATGAGCAAGCAAGTTGATGCACACCCACTAGTTTTCTTTTGAGCTTTCATACACTTATAGCTCTAGTGCATCCGTTACATGCAATGCCTACTCACTCACATTGATATCTATTGGTGGGCATCTCCATAGCCCATTGACACGCCTTGTCAATGTGAGACTTTCTCCCACCTTTTTTCTATCACCACCTTCTATTCCACCCATAGTGCTATGTCCATGGATCACGCTCATGTATTGCGTGAAAGTTGAAAAGGTTTGAGAATACTAAAGTATGAAACAATTGCTTGGCTAAAACTGAGGTTGTGCATGATTTAAATACTTTGTGTGGTGAAGATGGAGCATAGCTAGACCATATGATTTTGTAGGGATAACTTTCTTTGGCTATGTTCTTTCGAAGAGACATGATTGCTTTATTAGTATGCTTGAAGTATTATCGTCCTAATGTCAAATTCTTCTGGCTACTTCTTGAGCTTGCGTTGTATTCCCTCGAAGAGGAAAGGGTGATGCAGCACAGTAGCATAAGTATTTCCCTCAGTTTTTTAGAACCAAGGTATCAATCCAGTAGGAGACCACGCACGAGTCCCTCGCACCTGCACAAACAAATAAGAACTTCGCAGCCAACACGATAAGGGGTTGTCAATCCCTTTACGGTCACTTACGAAAGTGAGATCTGACAGATACGATAGTTTGGTATTTTTGGCATTTTTGGATATAAGAACAGAAAGTAAAAACGGAAAAGTAAAGTAGATTGTAGATTGATATGTTGAGAATAGACCCGGGGCCATAGGTTTCACTAGTGGCTTCTCTCATGATAGCAGAATTCTACGATGGGTGAACGAATTATTGTCGAGCAATTGATAGAAAAGCGAATACTTATGAGAATATCTAGGCATGATCATTATATATAGGCATCACGTCTGTGACAAGTAGACCGAAATGATTATGCATCTACTACTATTACTCCACACATCGACCGCTATCTAGCATGCATCTAGAGTATTAAGTTCATAAGAATAGAGTAACGCCTTAAGCAAGATGACATGATGTAGAGGGATAAACTCAAGCAATATGATATAAATCCCATCTTTTTATCCTCGATGGCAACAATACAATACGTGCCTTGCTGCCCCTACTATCACTGGGAAAGGACACCGCAAGATTGTACCCAAAGCCAAGCACTTCTCCCATTGCAAGAACTATAGATCTAGTAGGCCAAACCAAACCGATAATTCGAAGAGACTTGCAAGGATATTATAATCATACATAAAAGAATTCAGAAAATAACCAAATTTTCTCATAGATAATCTTGATCATAAACCCACAATTCATCGGATCTCGACAAACACACCGTAAAAAGAGATTACATCAAATAGATCTCCTCGAAGACCGAGCAGAACTTGGTATTGAGATCCAAAGAGAGAGAAGAAGCCATCTAGGTACTAACTATGGACCCGAAGGTCTGTGGTAAACTACTCACAACTCATGGTGAGGCGATGGTGCTGATGTAGAAGTACTCCGTGGTAGATCCCCCATCCGGCGGAGCTCCGGAACAGGCCCCAAGATGGGATCTCACGAGAACAGAAGGTTGCGGCGGTGGAATTAGGGTGTTTTCTCCTCTTTTGATGTTTTCGGGGTACATGGGTATATATAGGAGGAAGGAGGACACTAGGGACCAATGTGGGGCCCACGAGGCAGGGGGCGCGCTCCCCACCATCGTGGACGCCATGTGTGCCCTATTTCGTGGTTCTCAAGTCCCCCATGAAGATATCGCTCCAAAAATATCTCTCCCGAGGGTTTCATTACATTTAGACTCCGTTTGATATTCCTTTTCTGTAAAACCCTGAAATAGGCGAAAAACAACAATCTCGACTGGGCCTTTGGGTTAATAGGTTAGTCCCAAAAATAATATAAAAGTGTATAACAAAGCCCATTAAACATCCAAAACATCATAAATAATAGCATGGAGCAATAAAAAATTATAGATAGATTGGAGACATATCACCAGACTATATAATTTTGTAGGGATAACTTTCTTTGGCCATGTTATTTTGAGAAGACATGATTGCTTTGTTAGTATGCTTGAAGTATTATTATTTCTTATGTCAATATATACTTTTGTCTTGAATCTTTCGGATCTGAACATTCATGCCACAATAAAGAAATTACAGTGAAAATTATGTTGGTCAGCATTCCACATCAAAAAATCTGTTTTTATCATTTATCTACTCGAGGACGAGCAAGAATTAAGCTTGGGGATGCTCGATACGTCTCCAACGTATCTATAATTTTTTATTGTTCATGCTATTATATATGATGTTTTGGATGTTTAATGGGCCTTATCATACAATTTTATATTATTTTTGGGACTAACCTATTAACCCAAAGGCCTAGTGCAGATTGTTGTTTTTTTGCCTATTTCAGGGTTTCGCAGAAAAGGAATATCCAACGGAGTCCAAACGGAATGAAACATTCGCGAGAGTTCTTTTTGAAACGATATCAACACAAAATACTTGGAGTACACGTGAGGGAACAAAGGAGGCGGCCACGAGGGTCCAGGGCGCGCCCCCTCCTACAGGGCGCGCCCCCACCCTCATGGGCCCCCTCTGGCTCCCCTGATGCCCTCCTTCCTCCTATATATACCCATATACCCTGAAAACATCGAGGCAATAGAGAAAACCCTAATTCCACCGCCACAACCTTCTGTTCCCGTGAGATCCCATCTTGGGGCCTGTTCTGGAGCTCCGCCGGAGGGGGGTTCTTCCACGGAGTGCTTCTACATCAACACCATTGCCTCACCATGAGTTGTTAGTAGTTTATCACAGACCTTCCGGTCCATAGTTATTAGCTAGATGGCTTCTTCTCTCTTTTTGGATCTCAATACTAAGTTATCCTCGGTCTTCGAGGAGATCTATTCGATGTAATCTTTTTGCGGTGTGTTTGTCGAGATCCGATGAATTGTGGGTTTATGATCAAGATTATCTATGAGAAATATTTGGTTCTTTTCTAATTTCTTCTATGTATGATTATAATATCCTTGCAAGTCTCTTCAAATTATCGGTTTGGTCTGGCCTACTAGATCTATAGTTCTTGCAATGGGAGAAGTGCTTGGCTTTGGGTTCAATCTTGCGGTGTCCTTTCCCAGTAACAACAGCGGCAGCAAGGCATGTATTGTATTGTTGCCATCGAGGATAAAATGATGGGGTTTATATCATATTGCTTGATTTTATCCCTCTACATCATGTCATCTTGCTTAAAGCATTACTCTGTTCTTATGAACATAATACTCTAGATGCATGCTGGATAGCCGTCGATGTGTGGATTAATAGTAGTAGATGCAGAATTGTTTCGGTCTACTTGTCACGGACGTGATGCCTATATATAATGATCATGCCTAGATATTCTCATAATTATTCGCTTTTCTATCAATTGCTCGACAGTAATATGTTCACCCATCGTAGAATTCTACTATCATGAGAGAAGCCACTAGTGAAACCTATGGCCCCCGGGTCTATTCTCAACATATTAATCTACCATCTACTTTACTTTGTTGTTTTTACTTTCTGTTCTTATCTGTTCTTATATCCAAAAATATCAAAAATATCAAACTATCATGCACAAACAAATAAGAACTTCGCAGCCAACGCGATAAGGGGTTGTCAATCCCTTTACGGTCACTTACGAAAGTGAGATATGATAGATATGATAGTTTGATATTTTTGGTATTTTTGGATATAAGAATAGAAAGTAAAAACAACAAAGTAAAGTGGATTGTAGATTGATATGTTGAGAATAGACCTGGGGGCCATAGGTTTCACTAGTGGTGTCTCTCATGATAGCAGAATTCTACGGTGGGTGAACGAATTACTGTCGAGCAATTGATAGAAAAGCGAATAATTATGACAATATATAGGCATGATCATTATATATAGGCATCACATCCGTGACAAGTAGACCGAAATGATTCTGCATCTACTACTATTACTCCACACATCGACCGCTATCCAGCATGCATCTAGAGTATTAAGTTCATAAGAGCAGAGTAATGCTTTAAGCAAGATGACATGATGTAGAGGGATAAACTCAAGCAATATGATATAAACCCCATCTTTTTATCCTCGATGGCAACAATACAATACGTGCCTTGCAGCCATTGCTGTCACTGGGAAATGACACCGCAAGATTGAACCCAAAGCCAAGCACTTGTCCCATTGCAAGAACTATAGATCTAGTAGACCAAACCAAACCGATAATTCGAAGAGACTTGCAATCATACATAAAAGCATTTAGAAAAGAACCAAATATTTCTCATAGATAATCTTGATCATAAACCCACAATTCATCGGATCTCGACAAACACACCGCAAAAAGATTACATCGAATAGATCTCCTCAAAGACCGAGGAGAACTTGGTATTGAGATCCAGAAAGAGAGAAGAAGCCATCTAGGTACTAACTATGGACCCGAAGGTATCTGGTAAACTACTCACAACTCATGGTGAGGCGATGGTGTGGATGTAGAAGCACTCCGTGGAAGATCCCCCCTCCGGCGGAGCTCCGGAACATGCCCCAAGATGGGATCTCACGGGAACAGAAGGTTGCGGTAGTGGAATTAGGGTTTTCTCTGTTGCTCCTGTGTTTGTAGGGTACATGGGTATATATAGGAGGAAGGAGTACGTCGGTGGAGCAACGTGGGGCCCACAAGGGTGGGGGCGCGCCCAGGGGGAGGGGGCGCGACCTAGACCCTCGTGGGCACCACAGGTCTCCTCTGCCTTAGTGCTCAAGTCTCCCGAGAAGATATCGTTCCAAAAATAACTCTCCCGAAGGTTTCATTCCGTTTGGACTCCGTTTGATATTCCTTTTCTGCAAAACCCCGAAATAGGCAAAAAAAAACAGCAATCTGGACTGGGCCTTTGGGTTAATAGGTTAGTCCCAAAAATAATATAAAAGTGTATAATAAATCCCATTAAACATCCAAAACATAATATATAATAGCATAGAACAATCAAAAATTATAGATACGTTGGAGATGTATCAGGGTGGTCTCCTACTGGATTCATACCTTGGTTCTCAAAAAATGAGGGAAATACTTACGCTAATGTGTTGCATCACCCTTTCCTCTTCGAGGGAATAGAACGCAAGCTCGAGAAGTAACACCGAGTTATATCTGGAACTCATCTGGGTGTGTTTTATCAAGTATCTGGTTCTAGTTGTCATGAGGTCGGAATACAACTACGGGTCGTCCTTTTACTGAGGGACACGGCTATTTAGATAGATTAACTTCCCTGCAAGGGGGCACCACATAATCCAGCACGCTCGATCCCATTTGGCCGGACACACTTTCCTGTGTCATGTCCAGCCTCGGAAGATCAACACGTCGCATCCCTACCTAAGCAGAGCAGATAGGACAGCACGCCGGTCTAAGTCCTAAGCGCGCAGGGGTCTGGGCCCATTGCCCAACGCACCCCTGCATGTTGCGTACGCGGTCGTTAAGAATACCTAGCCGCTCCTAATATCAAAGCGGCGTTCCAGTCAAATCTGACGCACGCCGCTAGTCGCTGACGTCAAGAAGGCTTCGGTTGATACCACGACGTCGAGTGCCTATAACTATTCCCACGTAGCTGGTTAGTGCGTATAGGCCAACAGCCAGACTCAGATCAAATATCCAAACTTGTTAAGCGTGTTATTATGATATAACCACGGACAACGACCGGGGCCAGGCCCACCTGTCTCCTAGGTGTCTCAACCTGCCCTGTCGCTCCGCCACAAAGATCCGCACAGAGGGCCGTCGGGACAAAGGTCCTTTCAGCCCCCAATCCGTGAATCACTCGCGGGTACTCTACGAGCCGACCCAACTTTAGTCACACATGTATCATGTATAATATGTATATAGTATATACCCGTGATCACACCCAAAGTGATCACGACCCGATAGAATAGTAGGGCAGACGGACAAGGGTGTAGGGCCACTGATGGAATACTAGCATCCTATACTAAGCATTTAGGATTGCAGATAAGGTATCAAAAATTGAAGCAACAATGACATGCTATGTAGTAGAATAGGATTATCGAAAGCAGTAACATGCTACACTACTCTAATTCAAGCAGTAGAGAGAAGAATAGGCGTTATCAGGTTGATCAAGGGGGGGGGGGGCTTGCCTGGCTGCTCAGACGAGAAGGTGGGGTCGTCATCGATGCAGTCGATCACCGAGGTAGCATCAGTCTCGCAGTCTACCGGAGAGAAGATGGGGAAGAAACAATATATACAAAGCATACATATGAAACAAAAACGCACGACAAGTCAACTCGCAGTGCTAGGGTGCTCTAACGCAGTGCTACATGATACTGGCGAACAGGGATAACATCTGAGAAAGCATTCCCGGTGTTAGGAATTTTCGGACAGGCGAACCGGAGGGGGTTGTTCCATGGTTGTTATGATAGAGATGTGTGGCGGACGAATGGACCGCGTATTCAGATTCATCTCGCAATTTTGAGCAACTTTTTCATCCGAGTTACATATTTTTTTATATGATTTTCTAAAGTTTAACAATATTCTGAAATTATTATTAATTCGGAAATTAATGAAAAAATGCTAGGTGTACCCAGCACAGGGTACACAAAAGTGCACCCAGTGGCTGACAGGTGGGCCAGGGGGTCCCAGTTGACCAGTCAACTTTTGACTGGTCAACAGGGGGTGGGCCACCCTGTCATTGACACATGTGACTAATTACAGATTAGTTAGGTTAACTAAATAATTAGTTTAACTAAAACAACTTAATTAAGTTAAGTTAAGTTAATTAATTAATTAATTTTTTTTTAATATTTCCTTTTTTATTTTTGTTTTTAAAAGGGGAATGGGCCCCATTGCTTAGTGGGCCATTAGGTCACTGGAGCGGGCGGTTAACGGGACAGGCGCGGGTGCTTCGGCGTGGGCGCCGGCCCGAGTGACCACCAGAGAGTGGACGCACCAGGGCGCCGGCGGTGACCGCGGGGCAGAACGGCGGCTCGCGATCGCCAACGGCGTCTGGAGGAGCACCCGCGCATGGGAGGGGACGAGCGGGGCAGAGTGTGCGGCGGTGGTGATGCGTGGGGAGCTGTGGGGCATGGACGGGGTTGCTCGCTGGGGTGAGCCCGAGCGACGGCGCAGGCTGCCGGACGCTGGAGCACACGACCGTGGGGTGGGGAGCGCAGCTGGGCGCAGCAGCCGGCTGCACTGGGCGGCGTGGCGGTGGCGAAGCATGGCTGCGCGAGGCTGTGGCGGAGGCGATCCAGGGAGCCGGGCACGGCGACGAGTGGCAGAGACGGTCGAGGGTGAGTGACAGGGGAAGCAGCGGTGAGCGGCGCGTGCGGACGACCGGGCACAGCAGGGGCGACGTGGGAGAGCGCGGGGGAATGCGGCTATGTGCGCGGCGATGAGGTAGGAAGTTGCGGAGGAGCAACTTGGCGGCTGCAGCAGCAGCGTGGAGCTCGAGCTCAAGCTCGAGCTCGAAACAGAGAAGGGAACAAAAGGAGATGCTCACCGGGCCCTGCAGGTGAGCTAAGTAAGCTCGAGGGAGGCACCGGAGTAGCAGAACGACGACGAGGTAGTGGCGGGGACGACGGGAAGAAGACGACGCGGTGGCGTCGATGTAGGTGCGATCTGGGCCGATCCGACCTCGTAGACGACGTAGGCGACTTAGTAGGATGCGGAGGAGCTCTTGGACGTCCTCCTGCACGCCGGAGATGCCAGCGGCCGTGACAACGACGACGGGGCAGCGGTCACCGCGGGATCCCACGAGCTTGCATCGATCCAGAGGGAAGGGGGGTTCGATGGGGATCAAGGGGGGAATTATTGAGACGGGGGCTAGGGTTTTGATGGACGCCTTTATAAGCCGGGGGAGGTGACATGGTGGCCATCCGGCCATGGCGCCGCCAGATTGTTGCCACGCCATGGCCTCTGCCTCCCTCTGTACAGAGGTTGAGGAAAGGCCCTGGTGGTGGGCTGAACCTGGTACAGTAGGAGGGATGGGCTAAGTGCACATGGGAGTTTTCCCTTGTCCCTTTCCTTTTTTAGTGCTGTTTCCTTTAATATTTTATGTTGCATTTTCTCTTAGCTAGCAAATGTATTTATTAAAATGTAGGACTTGGCCACATAAAAACCTTGCATTATCTAGGACAACCACAAAACGTTTGGGAGGCTTTAGAGTATTTTTTTATTTTTCATAAATGGAAAGGCAGTTAAATATGTTGTTCTAGCACTGTTTAAATTAGTTTAGGGCATTAACCCACTTAATGAAAATACTGGTTCACCACCATAATTAGTTATGGAATATATGCCACAAGATGAACATTTTTGATTTCATGTCTGACAAATATGCATTTTTGACTTTAGATTGGATTTGAAATTGAATTGTGATTTGGATCAAGTGAAGATTAGCAACAGTAATGTGATGACATGCCACCATTAATAGGGGATTACTGTAGCATGACACAGGGGGTGTTACAATGCCCTCCTGCCCTCCTCCCTCGTCTCCATGTGCCAAAGTGGCAACCGAAAACCGGGGAGGGGGTGGGGGGGACTGGTGGAAACACGAGTTAGAAGATCGAGCTTTCTTACCTCCAATAGATTTTATTTTCTTATATCTCATATTTTGTTTTTTTCTTTCAGTTTCTATATAATTTGTTAACCCACTTTCTAATAATTATGCAAATCAATTTTAAAAATTATGCGTTGCTATATAATAAAATGTCACCAAAAGAGTTTCCACTGGAAAAACAAAATGTTCAAACGTTTGAAAATCCTGGTCTGATATATGTAGAAGATGTTGAGGTATGTTTTCAAATATTCTCCCAACATGTAGCTAAGCTAAGTTCTTTTTTCTGGGTTTCAACTATTTATAGCAAGGCTCTCCTCATGTTTTCTTTTGGTTTCCTGGTTTTCTTATTTCTATTTTTCTTTTTTCCTTGGGTCTATGAGGTTTTTTTTTCCTTTTTTAGGAAACATTTTTTACATGTTTAACATTTTTCCAATACATGATTAACAGGTTTTGAAATGTATGTTCTCATGCCTACTTTTCTACATAGATATTGTGCATATTTTGTATATATCTAAAATATTTTATTATCTATGTTTAATATTTTTAGTAATGTTAAACTTGGCGTGAGTGTATAAGAATTTATTCTACACACCAGCAACACTACATTCAAGATGTAGTAACATAGTAGAAAAACTATAGCAATTTTTCTAAAAAAAATATTAAATTACAAACTTGGATGTTATAAAAATATTTTCATAATTCCTACATCATGTACACCATTTTACTAAATTTTGTATATGGCATTACTATGGAGTGTAGAATAAGCTATTCTACACTCACACTTAAAATAGCGCTATACATGATTAACATTTTTCTCAGATACTTATTTTGAACAATTTATAATATATGTTGATTTTTTGTATGAACCAAAACTTATTTTTTTAATATGTGAACATTGATATACATTGGAACGCAGAACATTTTTTATAGCACTTCCATTTGTTTATGGAGCAAACATTTTCTTAAAGGTTATGCACACAATTTTTTACACTACACTTGCATTTTTAATGTGTGTTGAACACATTTTAAAAAACTAACTAGTTTGTATAAAAAGTGCATTCCCCGATTTGAAGCACCGTGCTACTGGGCAGACCCATATAGAGGCCTCTTCAGCCATTATAGCTATTTTTATAAATGATTTAACTTTATTCATTAACTCTATAAGTTATATCAGATCAAAGAAACAAATTACACATAGATAAGAAATATTTCTAATACAACAAAAAGTTACATCAATTTTTTTTACATTGCTTCCTCTTGCTTCAAATTTTGTATTATGACTTCAACAGGAGCCTGAGTGAAAAAGTTGTAGAATACCAAACTTGCACAAGCTGCACTAATCTAATAGATATTGTAAAGCTGCATGAGCCACCTATCCCAACATATGAGAACCTAAGATCGTTGAACGTACTGCGGCTGACTGTGAATTCCGCGGAGTGTCTTTAGGAGGCCGTCAGAACTGGGATGGATCTTCACCTGACAAAGCGGATACCCTAGCCGAAGATGGCAGGAATTGTTCTTGAGCTCTGTAAACATTTCAAGAACTGATGTTGTTCCGTTCTCGCGAGGATATTTATCACCCATGCATGTGAGAATACTATTAGTAATAAGATCCTGCTCCTGCTAGTTTAGCTGCTGCTATAGACATTGTTGTTAGACATACATCTCAACAGCTGACTAGAAGAACCATTTGTAAGTATATGAACATATATCTAGTTGCATGAACAACTTAAAGTATTGAACTCTTGTTTGGAGGGAAACATGAACATTTTTTTCTAAAATATTTTAAAAAATTGTCAATAAAAATACACAAACTTTTTAATACATAAATAGATATGTATGTACTACTGAAAAATATGAGCTGAAGATTATTTTTAATAAATGCAACCAGTTCTATTTTGTATGTGAACATTTTTTTTATTTTTCTCACTTTTACCAATTATTTTAATCATTTATTATTTTTAATTGTATTTTAATCATTTATTCAAGAACTTAAACTTGTTAAAAAATGCATTCCTCGAAATATATATTAAGAAAACGAGTTAAAGGTCGTGCTACTGCGCCCACCAATATAGAGGCCTCTTCAGCTGTTATAACCATATTTGTAAATGATATAACCTTACTAGATCATTGATAGCGCGCGTTGCCGCGCCTATCTATTTGTGCAATAAATATATGAATACATGAAACATGTTAAATTTTACACAAACATAAACGTCTATTACTCGGTAATCAAGAGAAATATCATATGTACCAATGGACATGAAACATATACATATATAGTGTATCAACGAAATCTTCTCTGATTGTGAATATTGAATCTGAGTGCCCAAAGTCTTTTTTTACCCTGTGATCGAAGAATAATTGTTCTACTGTATATTTTTACATTAATAATAAATTATGTACAGTTGCAGTTAACATAAATATTGGCCTTTAGCCAATACCAATTCTACGAAAAACATCGTAGATAATTACAGGTTCTTTTCAATCAAGACCGAATCTTGTTTGCCTTTCCTTGCTTGCACTACTGCAGGATGCTGCTAACGCGACACTACGATGAGAAACCCTTCGACGAAACTGTGTGCTATGCCATAATCGCAAAC